>VBSM01000142.1:2776371-2839882 GCA_008086735.1 Cheirogaleus medius
AAAAAAAAAAAAAAAAAAAAAAAAATTCTTTTCCTCAGTGTATGTTTTTGCCTGCTTTGCTAAAGATTAGATGACTATGTGAAGATGGTTTTATATCTGGGTTCTCAGTTCTGTTCCATTGGTCTATATCTTTGTTCTTGTGCCAATAACATGCTGTTTTACTTACTATAGCCTTGTAGTATAGCTTGAAGTCTGGTAAATTGATGCCTCCCAATTTGTTCTTTTTGCTTAAAATTGCTTTTGCTATATGGGGTCTTCTCTGGTTCCATACAAAGTGTAGAATTATTTTTTCTAGATCTGCAAAAAATTATGTTGGTATTTTAATGGGGGTTGCATTGAATCTGTAGATCACCTTAGGTAATATAGATATTTTATCAATGTTGACTCTGCCAACTCATGAGCATGGTATGGTTTTCCGTCTGTTTATGTCCTTTGTTATTTCCTTCCTCAGTGTTTCATAATTCTTCCTATAGAGGTCTTTCACCTCCTTGGATAAATATATTCCTAGATGTTTTATTTTCTTTGTTGCTATTGTGAAAGGTATCGAGTCATTGATTTGGTTCTCAGTTTGACTGTTGTTGGTGTATAGGAAAGCTACTGATTTCTGTACATTGATTTTGTAACTGAGACTTTGCTGAATTTGGTTATCAATTCTAGTAGTCTCATGGCAGAATATTTGGGGTTTTCTAGATATAAGATCATATCATCAGCAAAGAGCAATAGTTTGACCTCTTCTGCCTCCATTTAGATGCCCTTGATTTCCTTCTCTTGTGTGATTGCTCTGGCTAGGATTTCCAGACTATGTTAAATAGAAGTGGTGATAGATGACAATGTTGTCTGGTTCCAGTTCTGTGCAGGAATGCTTTCAATTTTTCCCCATTCAGTATGATGTTGGCTGTGGGTTTGTCATATATGGCTTTTATAATTTTTATGTAAGTCCCATCTGTGCCTATTTTGTTAAGCTACCTTATCAAAAAGGGTGCTGAATTTTGTCAAATGCTTTTTCTGCATCTATTGAGAGGATTATATGATCTTTGTTTTTGCTTCTATTTATGTGGTGAATTACATTTATAGATTTCAGTATAGTGGACCATCCCTGCATCTCTGGGATGAAGCCCACTTGATTATGATGGATAATTTTTTTGTTTGATAAGCACCTGAATTCTGTTTGCTAGGAGTTTTTTGAGAATTTTTCCATCTATATTTATAACAGATATTAGTTTGTAGTTTTCTTTTTTTGGTGCGTCCTTTCCTGGTTTTGGTATCAGGATGATGTTGGCTTCACAAAACTTGTTGGGGAGGATTCCTTCCTTCTCAATGTTGTGGAATAATTTCTGCAGGATAGGCACCAGTTCTCCTTTGTAGGTTGGTAAAATTTGGGTGTGAAACCATCTGGTCCAGGACTTTTTTAAGGAAGCTTTTTTATTGCTGCTTCAATTTTGGTAATTGAAATTGGTCTGTTCAGGAATTCTATTTCTTCCTGATTGAGCCTAGGGAGGCTGTGTGTTTCTAAGAATTTTTCCATTTCCTCCACATTTTCAAGTTTATGTACATAGAGGTTTTTATAGTATTAATAGATGATATTTTGTATTTCCATGGTATCAGTTGTAATATCTCCTTTTTCATTCCTGATTGAGCTTATTAGAGTCCTTTTTTCTACTTCTTGTTAATCTAGCAAGAGGCATGTCAATTTTGTTTAATGTATAGTTTTTTTGTTATCTATTTCATTTAGTTCTGCTATGATCTCTCTTATCTCTTTTCTTCTGCTGTGTTTGGGGTTGCTTTGCTCATCCTTTTCCAGTTCCTTGAAATGATTCATTAGATTGTTGATTTGTGACCTCTCTTTTGGATATAGGCATTTATGGATATAAATTTTCCTCTTGGGACTACTTTAGCTATGTCCCACAGATTTTGGTAACTTGTGTCTCTGTTATTTAGTTCAAAGAATCTTTTGTTTTCCATCTTAATTTCCTCCTTAACTCAATAATCATTCATCAGAAGGTTGTTTAGTTTCCATGTATTTGTGTAGAGATGAGAGTTTTGGTTGGAGTTGATTTCTAACTTTATTCCACTGTGGTCTGAGAAGATGCATGGTATAATTTCTATTTTTTTAAATTTGTTGAGATATATTTTGTGGCCTAGGATATGGTCAGTCTTAGAGGATGTCCCATGAGCTGATGAGAAAAACATATATTCAGTGGTGTGGGGGTAGAATGTTCTATACATGTCAGTCAGGCCCATTTGTTCTAGAGTTCTGTTTAAGTCCATTGTTTCTTTATTTTCTGTTTGGAGGATCTGTCCTGTTTTGTCAGGGAGGTATTGAAGTCCCCAGTCCCCAGGTGCTGCTGTTTGTCATTTTGTTTAGATCTAGTAGGATTTGCTTTATGAATCTGGGTCCACCTGAGATAGGTGCATAAATATTTAGAATTCTTATGTCTTCTTGTTGCATTGTACACTTCACCATTACATAGTGACCATCTTTGTCTTTCATTACTTTTGTTGATTTGAAGACAGTTATCTGAAATCAGAACTGCTATGCCAGCTTTCTTTTGGTTTCCATTTGCATGGAATATTGTTTTCCATCCCTTCACCTTGAGTCTGAATGCTCAGACTAGGTTAGATGTATTTCCTGAAGACAGCAGATACTTGGCTTTTGTATATTTATCCATTTGGCCAGCCTATGTCTCTTTAGTGGGAAGTTTAAGTCATTCACATTTATTGAAATAATTGATAAGTGGGGCAGATTTCTGTTCATCCTGTTGAGTTGAACTTTCTTGCTTTGTTTTCTCCCTTGAACCATTGTGGTATCTGACTTTTGACCTTTAGCTTTTGGATGATTTTACACTGGTGAGTGTCTATGGTGCTTATCTGTGTGTAACACTGTTCTGAGTACTTCCTAGAGGGCAGGTCTTGTCTTGATGCATTCCCTCAGTTTTCACTTGACTGAGAAGGTCTATATTTCTCCTTCATATAAGAAACTTAGTTTTGCAGGATATAAAATTCTAGATTGGGCATTGTTCTGTTTGAGAAGACTAAGAATGGGGTCACAATCTCTTCTGGCTTGTAAGGTCTCAGTTGAGAAGTCTACAGTTAGTTTGGTAGCTTTTCCTTTTTAGGTTACCTGCTGCTTTCACCTTACTGCTCATAGGAGGGCCTTTCTCATTTTTATTTTGGCCAATCTTATGACTATGTGTCACAGCATTTTTCTATTTGCAATGAATCTCCCAGGAGTCCTTTGAGCTTCTTGTACTTGGATATCTAGATTTCCAGCAAGGCCAGGGAAATTTTCCTCTGTTATATTCTCAAATAGTTTATCTAACCCTTGTGTATTTTCTTCTTCATCCTCAGGGATGCATACGATTCTCATGTTAGGCCTTTTCACGTACTCCTACATTTCTTGTGCAGGCTTTGCTCTTTTCTCTTATTTCTCTCCTCTGTCTCTGCAACTGGCTTGTTTAATTGAAAAGTATTATCTTCAATCCCTTAGATTCTTTCTTCTGCTTGATCTACCCTATTCTTGAGGCTTTCCACTGTGTTTTGTAATTCCTTGAATAAATTCTTCATTTCCAGAAGTTCTGTTTGATTTTTCTTTAATATTCAATTTCTTTAGTGAATTTTTCTTCCAAGGTCTGGATTTTTTTTTTTTGTGGTTTCTTTGTGTTGGGTATCCATTTTCTCTTGTATATTACTGAGTTTTCTTACAATCCATGTTCAAAATTCTTCTGTCATTTCAGTGTTCTGAATTTGGTTGGTATCCAATAAATCATGTGCCTGGGACATTAAATAAGATCTTTTGATTCTTTCTATCATTCCACAGCTGCTTATATAAGCTTCGTTCTGCATAATTCTGATTTAAAGGAACCTACTGAGGAGTCACCTTGTAGAGGAAAAACCATGCATTAATTTATACTTAGTAAGGAAAAAAAATATTGGTCGGGGGGATTTTTCTAGAATGGTATTTTCATCTTATAAATGCATGAAACCCTAGTTTTCACTCATTTTTAACATGGAATAATTGAGCACATAAAGAATACACAAATAGCTGGTAACCACAAAAATAGAAAAGAAAAAGAGCTAAATATAAAAAACCACAAAATTTATATTTCTTAACTTCTCCTCTTTTGGCCTGTCTATTAGTATCACTTCTCTCATATTTAGCTAGCATTATATAATACATATTTCTTTTTTCTGTCTGCTTCCAGGCTGAAAGATTTGTTTTCTAAAATCGTTACCCTAATTTATTGGGTTGAATGATAAACTAATAAAATATAAATTGGCTGGAGAGGAGCAATCACCCAAAAAACAATAGGTGTTGAATGAGATAGATGGAGGGGCCATGATTCTCTTGGTCTCTGAGATTTGTACTATGCAAACACAAAAGCAGCTGACCCTGAGGGTGGGAGAAAGCTGGTTTCAGAAAGTGTCACCTCTCGAATAACCACAAAAAGTAGATTATGCCCATTTGTGGTTTTAGATGTCCACATCTCTCCCACCTGAATGGGGACCTCTAGGGCTAAAGTCAGCTCAAACCATCACATCCTCCCCTGGTGATCCTCACAACTTCCACTGGAGATCATGTTGCTTGGCTCCCGTCCTAAACTGTAGCTGAGTTTGCACATTCAGTGTGCTTTTTCCCTCTCTTTTTTTAGGTGAGGGTGAACACGACGCCCAAGGATCAGGTGCTGGCTACAGAAAAGAGAGATTCAGTTTCCATCAGGATCAAAGGTGAACATGAACCCAAAATAAAAACCGACCGCACCTTCACCGTCAGGGTCCTTCCGGGCAATAAAACAGGATGCGTCTTTACAGTTGTGCTGGTAGACACTGGTCAGGAGGATTTGTATAAAGCAATGTATTGTCTTAATTTTATCAACCCAATCCTTATCTGACTGGTGAAAGTGTCACATCATGGGCACAGGGCAGTGGATCTCAGCAGCCTGGGCTCAGATAGCATTTTCTAAGAAATGCAGAAACCTCAACCTTGTCTTTGGTCAAACTTCATTCATTCAACCTGCCCTGATTCAGAGGTCTTTTTCTACAGGTTAATTTATTACTATCTAAATCACTGAGCAGGAACTGATTGAATATCAAATTTTAAGGCAAAAAGTGAATTTGCTGATTGTTTTAGCTGATAAAAGGTCTAATAAGATATAAATACATACACACACACGCATGGATATTTTGGTGGTGGCGGCAATGTACTCCCGAGCAAGCAAACTGCAAATGCACAATGGTGTTTACTGGCGTGCGCTATATTTAGAAAAGGCAAGTCTCAGAGAGCTTGGCTCTGAAAGCCTTTTGATCCTCCCTCTCATCGCTGTGTGGCGGGGGCCTTTGCCAGCCCCGAACGGGTAGAAATCACCCCCAGGGTTTCCACCGCACGAACCTCCACCCTTGTGACCAAACATAGCCTTGCTGCTTCAGGAAGGTTTGCATAAAAAGAGATTGATTTTCATTTGGTTCTGCAAATGGACTCTCTGCACTGGTCTGGCAGAAAGGAAGAGAATAAGAAGGGAAAACAAAATTCTTAGGCAGCTCTGGCCAGCTTCCCAGAGCTTCAAGCTGACGGCACAACTGGCTTAATCTGCTTCTTTAGAGCTGAAGACACGCTTCGCATTTAAGGCCAGAAACTCAAGACTTAGCAAGTGATAACTTGAAATTCGGAATCTTTTTTTCTAGTAAAAAATCAAAGCAAACTATTTATTATGCTAAGGCTCTTCTGCACTTAAATATGTAAAAATTGCAGAACTAGGGTCCTTGACCTTTACTTAAAATTTTTTTCTAAATTGTAAAAAGGCATGACTTCTCTGAGAAATAATCCTCTTGCATCTGTTGTTACCATGTGATTAAATTAAACCTGTTTAAGACAAAAAGATATCCCTCTTTGAAATGACATTAATTGAACTTGATCTGAAACAATTGTTATTTATTTGCCAACCATTTGCCACGGACAGGCATCAATCTCAGTTTAATTACAAAGATAATGACCAATAAAACATCCTTTCCCCTTAGGGCCTTCACAATCTAGCAGGGGAGACACTAATTCATGACTATATAAAGATGCATATTCTAATTTTCATACATTGTGATAAGCATTATAGAATATATATATATATGGCAAGATATTGTGAAAATAAGGTAAGGTAGCAATGAATTTCAGCCTAGGGTGGGCATAAGTTGGTTAAGGCTTCACATGGATATTAACATTTAAGCTGGGCTTTGAAGAGATGCTACCCAGCAAGAGTTAGAAGTAAGACCAGGACTAGCTGAGGACACATAAAGCCCTAGCTGGCAATGAGGCCAGCTCTGCTCAGAGAAGGTGGCGGGGCCAGAAGCAAGATCATCTCAGCCGCTACCTCCTGGTCAGACCCCACCAGCCCTCACCTGCCCTGGAGCATGAAGCTCCTCACTGGGCTTCTTGCCTTACCCTCCCCCTTCTGCGGCCGTCCACGAGCATTAAGACCAAGCCCTTAGATATTCGCAGACAGCCTGCTGTAAGTCACTGTGCTAGATACTTGGAATGCAAGAGTAGACAAAACAGATAGAAAACTTTGCCTTTGTTCAACTGATTCTTCAGCAGTGGGAGATAGTCACACTATGAAAAACATCATATATAAGTACACATAACTAGATTTATAGTATATTAGAAATTAATAAGCATTATTTAAAATTGAGCAGTGAAAGGGGATCAGAAATAGCACAGTCGGATGCAGGTTGAAATTTTAAATAGTGGGCAGGGTGGGTCGCACTGAGACATGGGCGTTTCTGCATAGACGTGAAGGAGAGGGAAGCAGTTAGCCACGTGGGTGACTGGGGCAGAGTGTCACAGGCAGAGAAGAGCAACGAAGACAGCAAAGGGTTTTCGAGAACAGCAAAGAGGCCGTTGTGGCAGGAACAGAGAGCGAGAGGGAAAGAAGGAAGGATAAAGCTGAAGGAGTGAGGGAGTCTCTTCATAAAGGGCCGGTGTCATGAGGAATCTGGCTTTCCTTGGTGGCAAAGGAGTTTTGAGCAGAGGAAGGACGTGCTCTGACCTCTGTTTTAAAAAGAAATGACCTGGCCGCTGTCTTGTGAACAGACTGCAGGAGAAATGCTGAAACAGGGAGGATGCTTGGGAGACTGCGTCAGGGGCCAGGAGGGAAAAGGAGGAGGTTGAGAGTGGGACTAGGCAGGGAAGGCGTGGAGTGGAGGGTTCTGGACGGACGGTGCAGGCGCAGCCCACAGTGTTTGGTGACAGACGGGCCGTGAGGTGACAATGAGGGGTCAGCGATGGCGCCAAGGTGTTCGGCCTGAGCATCTGGAATGGGACAGTGCATTGCCGTCCACTGACGTGGGGAGAGAGACTTCAGGTGAAACAGGCTTGGGGACAAGTTACGGAGTTCAACTTGGGGCATACTGAGGCAAGGACCCCAGCAGAGACAGGCATTTGAGTCCATGAGAGAGGTGGGGACGGAGACACGCATCTGGAAGTCGCTGCTCCGTGAGCTGTACTGAGAGTCGCGAGACGGGGCGAGATCACGGAGGGAGCGTGTGTGAGGAGGCAAGGAGGCCGTCTGCAGAGAGGGGCACGCACACAAGACTGCGCAGGAGCAGTTGTGAGGTAGAGGAGCACCCGGGCCTACAGCCTTCCGGAAGCCAAGTAAAGAAAGTTGCAATCAAAGGAGAGAGATGATCAACCGTGTCACATGCTGTGGAGGAAAGCAGAGAACTGACCTTCGTAGTTAACAACATTCAACTGATTTCTAAATCCAAGGGCTCTTTGGTGAGTCCCACGGGAGCAGTTTGGTGGGTGGTGGGACAGACCTTGATCAGGGTGACTCGTCCTGTCAGAACCACAGGGCCCACCCTGCTCCTGTCTGCCCCGGGTCTGACCCTGCTGGGTGTTTGCCTTGCCATTTCCTTATTTCCGCTTCCTCGCAGGCTCGTATTTGGTGCTTGGCCCCATTTCCATGGTTGCAACTTTGACTCCTTTGAACAATGACTGTGGGTCCCAGTCACGCTGCCTTCGGTGCCTTAAATACGAATCCCTCCCAAATCTCTCGGACTCTGCCCTTATTTTCGTGGTTTGTTGCTACTGGATTTTTCCTGGCTTTGGAAGGGACCAGGTACAAGTGTCAAAGAGCTCACTGTAAATTGGATTGTTGGCAAGGCTTTCCTGGTACGAAGATCCCACCGAGTGGCTTTCTCCCCTTCGGCTCAGTCTGGCTCGTTCTCCATGAGGCAGACTCAGCAACCCGGCTGTGTCAGGCGGTCTGGGCTTCCATAAGACTGGAGTCCTTCTCGTCTTGATCTGGCCACGAGGCCCAGCTCCTTTAAGGGGGAGTTCTAGCTCCGAGGAGCCTGTCTTCCTTCTTCCTCTGAAGTCCTTTGAAGCCATTTTGGAACTTTCTATGTCAAAGATCATCCCATATGAGAACTCCCACTAAGTTCTTGTTACCAAGAACAGCTTTACTATTCCTCTGACTTGCATCACTGCATGCCGGCTCTGCTGAGCGCTGGAGACACACAGACGACAAGAAGGTCAGGAGGTTCCCGAGAGATCTTCGCCATCAAGGAAACATGACACAGGGCACGCTTCAGGACCTCACGCCAGCGCTGTGGCTTTAGGGTCCGTTACATACAGAAACATGGTTATGATGACCGGATGGTGGTGGTAGGTCCCAGGATCAAATTTCCTTGAAAATGAAGGGGAAATGAGGGGATGAGATTAGAAGGTTGTTGAATAATGACTCTTAAAAGACGCCATCCAGGGAAAAAATTCAAGCTAATTTCTCTTTGTCCATGTTCTTTAGTCCAAATAATCCATGAGGTCTTCCTGAACAGAGAAGCAGTAGTGCCATAGAACGGCCATGATGCTTTGTTAGGCATCCAGATAGAAACGGTGCAATGTTCACCATTTACTTAAGTTAACAGTGATGGAAGATTTTGGGGGGTTTCTGTGGTAGCCACCCTCTGAGCTGACCCCCAGTGATCTCTCCCTCCTGGCAGCCACACCCTTGTGTAGTTTTCTCCCACCATGGAGGGGACAGAAGGGGTGGAGGCAACTTCCAAAGCTAGGTCATGAAAAGTGTCATGGACCCTGCCTTGCTCTCTCTCTCAGATCACTTGCTCTGGAGAAGCCAGCTGGCAGGTCAGGGAGACACTCAAACAGCCCTATGGAGAGGCCCACCTGGGAAAGAACTCCTACAAACAGCCAGCAAGGAGCTGACACCTTGCCAATTTGTGAGTGAGTCATCCTGGAAGTGGGTGCTCCAGCCCAGGGAAGCCTGCATACATCTCCCGCCCCCTCCCACATCTTGACTGCAACCTCAGGAGAGCTCCCGAGCCAGACCTGCCTATCCCAAGAAACTGTGCAAGATGGTAAAAATGTGTTGTTGTAAGCAACCAGATTGTGGCCTCATCTGTCATGCAGCAAAAGATCACAAATACAGTGTTGTATGGGACCATTCTCTCTCAAATCCTAGTGTGCTGATAAAACAATCAACTTTATTTATCTGGTCTCCCTACATACAGTGTAATATCCATTTGAAAATGTTTTAAGAATTCTGGACATTTTATCCCTTTACCTTGATATTTACCAAATTATAGCGATAGAGCTTGATGATTCAGAAGTTGGGCTTTGGAGTCAATAGATTTTAGTTTAAATCACAGTCCTGCCAATCATTAGCAAACAGGGTGCCCTAAAGAAAGATGGGCCTCAGTTTTCTTGTCTGAATCATAATTACAATAAGCATCTAACCTGAAAGGCTGATGTGAGGATTAATCAGATAATTGCAGGGTCCCCCAGGTACCCCCACTTTCTTTCTGTATGTTGACTAAAATCACAGAATGCCTGACTGCTCCATAGCCCAGCCAGCTGCAGTTTTTCCTAGGAGTCTTGAACCCAAACCAAGGCCTTGGACATTCCCAGGTAGTGATAAAGGTGTCTAGTTTTTTGCCCAAAACACTGAAGGAATCTGGCCCCAGCCCTGAACCAAATTCCTTAAACGCTCACATAATCGCCACACCCCAACCCCTCGCCACAGACACACCGAGGCGGACGCCCCTTTCTCTCGCTGTCCATCGTGAGGACTGACGCAGCACTCTGTATGTTTCCCTGATCAATGCTTTGGACTGATTTTAAACTTTGGCATGTAGTGCTGTTTTCTTTGGAATGTCAACTAGCCCCATCTCAGTTTGGTTTTGGGCCCTCCTTCATGGGAATTCCTCTGTCACTGCTTTTGGGTTGATTCTAGCCTCAGGTTTGATGGCACAAAGCAATAATATATGTAAAACACTTAGCGCATTGCTGGCTCATTGACAACTACTTTTTAAATGGTACCGATGACAACGATATGATAATGAGGATGACGGAGAAGGCAAAAATCTCCTTGTTTTTAATTTGCAGGTAAATTTCTTATGAGTCAAAAGAGAGAAACTTTGCATTTCTATATTACTGTGGTCTCAGTTTGTTATCCTGTTCTCTTTTCTTGCACGTGTATAATTACATCTGTAACAATCATTATTTAATTTTGCAACGTACCTCTTTTTCTAGTTTCTTCACTGTTTTGCATAGCCCATGATAAAGCAGGTGTTGTTGAAGACATTCTCATGATAAAAGCACATACCATTGAGTCAATTAAAGCACAACTATAGCAATATATTTAATTTTGGTCATTATTCATATTCCTATTGATTACTCTTTTTACAGATAGGTGACCTGTTATTAAAGAGATAATGAAATGAATTAATTGTTTAACTATTCAACTCTTCGTAGAGATGTATAACTGTATCATTGGTCAAACATTTGAAAACCTGTGAGGATAGTTAAATTTCCATCATAGAATTAATTTAAAAAGCTACATAGAGTTTGCTTCTTTAAAGAAGATTGAACTGTATTTTAATCCCGCAGTTAAACATGGTTTTGGTTTTCCTTTCCCCAAGGAATTTGACAAATGAGAAAAGACGAACTTCTTATCATGATAGTGTCAAATATTTGCGACCTCACTGCCTCTCTTATTCTCAATTTTATCATCTTTAAAATAGGTTCAACTAAATAACCTATATTTTTTCCTACATATTTCTATTCATACTCCAACAGGGAAACCACAAGTCCACTCTCCCTTTCCCTCTCCCTCCAAAAGCTACAAAAAATAAAGAGTTTGCCTGAATCTTCTTTGTTTCCAAATGAATATTTAGTATTAGAGGTGAACTCTACCTAGCTACGTGTATCTCTTCAGAGTATCTTGGGTTAGTAAGTTACAAACACTTTACTAAACGATCTTCAAAAGATCTAAACTCATTCTCAGGATGCCTTTTGTCATAAGACCAGCAGTAGAAGCAACGACAACGAACAACAATGCCAGGCTAGCTGTGTGCTGGGCACGTTTTAAGCAATTCACATGTATGACCTCCTTCGGTCCTCACCCTGACCTTATTAGCTGTCATTGTCCCACTTTACAGCGTCGCCTGGTGTCTCAGAGAGAGTGTTCTACATTGTCCACTGCCAGACACAGGGAAGCCTGTTCTCACTCTCTTCACGGTGCCATGGCCTGAGCAATGGAGTCATCATGTTGTTGTTTTCACACGTGCAGCAATGAGAGATGAGTTTTTAAAAGTGCAGCTTTGCCAGTTTAGAACTAAGACAGTATCTATTCATTGCAAAAGGTTAAATGTGTGGTCCATCCCAAGAGGTATGAACACTTCGCTCAGGAGTTGTGAAACCCGGTACTTGACCCCCACCCATCACTCCCTCTACACATCCAGAGACAGCTGCACACACGAGGTGTTCACGTCTGCCATTTTACAGCATTTTAAATCTGATTGCATGCCACAGTATAAGAAATGGAAAATACATTTAATGGCTTTTTAAAAAACCTGAGTAACCACACCAAAAGTCAACCAGGTGATTGAATCTTTTTCTAGAACAAAGGCAACAAACAAGAGATAGGAGTTTGAAAAGAACAGGGCTCTGGCTGGGAAATGAAAACCTGTCTGCCGTTCTCAATGACAGGATGGGTCAGTGGTGCCCAGATATGGGTTTCTTGTGACTATTTGATTTGTTTAATTAATGTCATTGGTATTCATTGAAGTGTTTCCATGGAAACAATGTCTAAGGTACACAACTGGTTCCAACTGGTACACGACCAGTGCCAAACGCAGAACAGGAAGCAGGGCTTCAGAACAGAGCCCAGAGGCCAAAAGCTATCTCTAACCCCTGAAACGGAGAACCTTCTTGAATTCAAGTGAATTTGATTTATATAGATTCAACCGCTCTGTGGAGGTGGGGTCTGGGGAAATAAAATGTTATTTTGCATGTGTGTTCTTTATAATGAATAAATGTGTGAACTTATATATTGTACATGATTATGTGCATTCACATGTTATATATGCAGGGTTGTACACTCAAAACTCTGAAATCAGACCTTATGGGCAACTAAAAGGATTTCCAAGGGTAATTTTTGACCTTACTTTAGGCTGTGTCTCAGAAACAACCAGGGATCAGCCTGTGACTCCGCTGTAAATTAAAACAGCCATTTAGCAAGTGAGAAGGCCCTTTTGGTGAAGGTCTTCTGGTCCCAAATACTATGTGTATATCTGACTGTTAACAAAGTGGGGTGCTTTCTCCATCAGATACCAGAATTCACCAGGAATAGAAAAGAAAATGGAGTCAGAGTGGCTCAGGAGTGTATTTGATGAGTTTGTTAGGCCTTATCCAGAACTGTGCAAGGCTGCTCTAGGCAGACTAAGGTAGTTGGAGAAAATCTAGCTGAGAAGAACTTTCAAGTAGGAAAACATATTCCGAAGTCAGTGAGAGAGTGTTTTGCGAGTTACATTAGAAGTGTGCTGTGTAGAGTTAGAAATGGTTTTCTTGCCCGTGAGTTTGCTTCCCTAGCTGCTAGGACCATCAGAGTTGCCCAGAAAAACCCTCCGCACCTATTTCTATTCCTGGAGGCTGTGTACATAGTAAACATACAGACACTGACTTAAGTTATACCCCCTTACAAGGGGATATATGTTTTCAGAGACTAAAATAGTAGCACATTAAAATCAGGCAGGTGTTTGCCTGAAGAACGTGAAACCATCTTCTCAAGAGTCTGGGGAGGTTTTTATTGGAATGCTTGTAGAAAAATAAACTGTTACTAGGAAAACATGTTGTCATAAATATAAGAAGGGTCCACAGGCTGAAATGTATCTGGCTCGTTTCTCCTTCCTTTGTAATCCCACTAAGCCCAGATGCTCAGCAGAGACAGGCGGAGCTTCCTGATCCCTCGTCACCCATGGCTGCTGGCAGGGAAGGGCCAGTGTTCTGAGCTTCCAGTAAACCGTCTTTCTTGATTAATGACCCTTGACCTTCTAAAGACTATGTATTCAGTGGAATATTTTGCCCAGAGAGGCTCTTACATGATACACGGGCTGATCTACAGACAGCAAAGAATTGTGTTGGCCTGGTCCAAAGAGCCCTATTCTGGATTTGCCTCCTAGATTGTTGAGTTGAATTATAAACAAACGTCATTACTTTAGGGCTTATTAATCCTGGACTTGTACCATTTAATAACAACATATTTAGAATGTTATCATCATTTTATTTTAAAAAGTTTTTACTAAGCAAATTTATAAAGTAAATAAGATAATGAAATTTTTGCCAACTTTTGAGTATTTAGTGTTTCTAAGGACTTTGTATGTAACTGTTTATAAACAACATATTAATAATACTTATAGATCATAATGCTTTGATGCATTAATTATAAATCATTCTTAGCGATTCAATCAAGGAGGATTCTCCCTACATAATTTTGCTAGCTTCTCTCCAGTTATCCAAAAGTAATGATAATGTAGACAACATAGCATCTGTTGAGTCCCTACTCTTTAGTTGTTACAGAGTTAACAAAGATTTATTGTGTGCCTGTTACGTGCTAGATCCTTCTCTATGCACTGAAGGAAATATCAATGAACAAAAGGGGGGAAAAAAGGAAAAACCCTCTGCCCTTGTGAAGCTTATATTGTCTTAGATGTCGGAATAAAAGTAATAAAGAAGTTATATATGAGCCCTGCCTGCATAGAGTTTAGCTTCTGGGGGGAACAATGGGCAATAAACCAGGATGACAATTTTATGAAGATAATTTGATAATAATGTAATGTACATTGTGATAGGATAGGATATGGTCATTCTGAGTCCCACTTTAGATACAGTGGTCAGGGAAGATCCCATGAAGAAATAATGATTAAGTGGAAACGTGAAGAAGATTTGAGATCACCTTAGGAAAGAAAACTGGATGGTTTGTATATGTGTGCATATATTCTCTAAAAGAGTGAATTGTCAAATTCTCAAAGGGTTTAGTGAATCAAAAAAAGATTAGATGGATTGCCATAGACAATAAATTTAAGCCGAGTGATAAAGGAGTGGTTAAATTATAGAAGATACAGGGGAGGGAGGGTATTTCGAGAAATGGGAAAAGTGCAAAGAAACTTCCCGAGATAAAAAAAAATTCAAGGACAAAGGGGACAGGGGATTTATATGAAGCAGCAAAGAAAGTAAAATCGGAAGAGCAGGTGGGAACTGAGGTGGGGGACAACCTTAAAAGAGGACAGAGGAGACTGAACTTTCTCCTCCGCACCAGGGAAATCATCAGATTTAATTCAACTGAAAAATATTGAGCATCTGATAAATACAGAGCGATGTGTTGTGTGTTGGAGGGAACAGAGCAGTGGAGATAGACACGTGTGGGGGAGACGGGTTAAACTTTCCACACGGCATAACAATACTGAGCAACCGTCAACATTTATTCAGTGTTCCTTGGTCACACGGCTGGGAATGGTGGCGTCACTATTAAACTCGAGCAGTGTGGGGGGGTGGCCATGCCCACACTCTGAAAGTTGGCTGTGACCCCCTGCTTCTCACACCAGGGCTACTGACACCTCTGGAGTTTACCAAGTGGTATGCGAAGTGACAAAATAAATATTGCATATTTTTTTAAACTATCAGCTTTATTCCAAGACTTGAAATGCATATACACAGATATGAAAATAGACATGGTTGTAAAAATTACATTAATGTTTAATGAGTATATTGTATAACATTTATTCAGGAAAGTGCACAATCATCAGCATACAGCTTGATCCACTTTCACGAAGTGAAAGTATCCATGTGACCACCACCCAGGTGGAGAAACAGAACACGGCCAGCACTGCCGAGCTCGTGTCCCCTCACTGCCACCACAGTCAACCACGACCCTGACTTCCAACGCCAACGATTACTTTGTCCTGTTTTAGGTTTTTATATAAATAGAGCCATGTAGAACGGTCTCTTTGTAGCAGGCTTCTATTTCCTAACATTGTGAGATTCATCCATTTTGTTGCACGTGATAGTAATTTGGTCATTAAATTCACATCAGTTTTTAAGGTAAAACATAATGCCACGGTGACATTATTTGGTTTCTAGGGGACATAACCCAATTTTTTGAGAATGCAATTTAGTCTCCTCTTCCTCTCTGGTCGCTCTGATGAGAAAATTTGAACAACACAAGAACAAGCACTGATTTGGGGTCAGGAGAAATGGATTCTGGCCCTCCTCTACCACTTACAGCTCTGTGACCTTGGGCAAGTTATTTAACTTCTTTAGATTTCAGCTTCCACATTGATAGAATGAGGAAGTTAAGCTAAAAGATCTCCTTAGTCCACTCCGTTATGAGTCGTCTTTGTTTCAACTCTAAGCTGAATGGGTTTAATATAAGGAAAATTTATAGAGGAAGTGAAATTTTTCCAAAATAAATTTATTTTGTCTATTATAAAAGAAAAACATATTTGTTGTAACAATTCAAACAACATCGAGCTACCTAAAGGAAAATTTAAAAATATATCCATCCATTTGTTCAATCTTACCTTCCCACATTTACAAAGACAATGTTAGTGTGGTATTTATACTTCGGTAATATTTGCCATGCTAATATATTAATAATTATATGTTCACTTAAATGGGTGTTATTGATGTCATTTTTGAAATGGAATCATACTAATATGTTTTGTTCTTCAATTTTCTTTTCATGGAAATCTTTTCAAGATTAGATCATCAGTTTCTGTTCATTTGAATTAATGATGCACAACATTCCATAGCATGCATACCCTGTAATCAATCAGTCATTCCTCTATTGATTGATATTTATGTGGTTTCCAATTTTTTGTTATCCTAATACACTATAATAAACTTCCCTGTGCACAGAACATGAAACCCTCATGTCCTTACTTTGTATGATACACAGAAATGGTCATACTGTTTTCTAAAAAGTCACTCTGATTTGCATCTTATCACTTGAGGTGTGTGAAGATTTGAATGTGAGATTTGAAGCAAGGAAAGAAATAAGATCTTAAACAATTTTTGAATTATTCCAAATATTTATAGGAAATAGAAACCTGAAAATAATTGAGATTAATATATCCTTCACCATCAAATTGGTATTAACTGATCAACACTTAAGTGCACATATAATAGTAACATTCACTGGGTGCCGGGCAGATGGGAGGGGAGGGATGGGTATATTCACACCTAATGGGTGTGGTGCACACTGTCTGGGGGATGGACACGCTTGAAGTTCTGACTCAGGTGGGGCAAGGGCAATATACTGAACCTAAACATTTGCACCCCCATAATATGCTGAAATTTAAAAAATTAAAAACAAATAAATAAAAAGAAAAAAATTGAGTTAATAAATTTAAAGAATAAAAAAAAGATTAATATATCTTTACAGGCTCATGTTGGAAACTGCTGAAGTCTGAAGTCAGACATGTAGGGAGAAGGAACATTTTTCCAAAGTAAACAAAAACAGAAACATGGTTTTAGCCCCCAAAATGCAATATCAAGAATGAAAAAGAAAAAAAAATATATCTTTCTAAAATCACAGAAAGAAGTCATTATGTTCTGCAGACAGACAGCTGAGCTGGCAGGTTAATTAAATTCGGTTTCAACATCAACCTGGAAAAACATACAGTAACTTGTTAAAGCCTAGTGAGGCATCTTTTCTGTCCTGCTCTCCCAGACGGGGGAGGCGCCCGGGCAGCTCCCTCTCTGGGCCCTACGTCAGGTGCGCTAGGGTTACAGATGGGGGTCTTGGGTAAGGGACCAAGGTTTAGGGTTAGGCTACTCGAAGTGGTCGGTGTTATATAGAGAAAGATTCATTTGTCCTGTCGATGTCTCCCTTTGAGGCTGCTATGGAAGGGATAATTTTCTTTTACCCAGTAAGATCTGAAACACCAAAGCCTTCACAACTCCCTTAAGAGAAAGCCAGACGGAAACTGTCATCTGGGATAACAAGTCAGGTGCCAAGGGGAAGAAGAGGGGGAGCGGGAGTGAGCAAAGGGAGGGCAAATGCCTAACGGACCATGCCCAGGAGAGAGAGAGGGAGGGACACCAGAGAGGAGCGACTCTGATACACAGCCTGAGTCAAGGGGAAAGTAACCGGCTTTTTCGCGTCACCTTCTTCGTGGCTCTATGTGCAGGCTTGCGTGGCTGTTAGTAAGGTTTTATTTCTGGTGGTGAACTATTCCTTCCTGTCCTTCCAAGTTTTAAGGGCATAGCTAAGGGGTTGCATCTACAACGTGCATGGCGTGAGTCTACAATATCGTGCTCTTCTTCGCACTAGAAGACAGAGCTACTTACTCACCCTCGTAGTACATGCTGTTTTCCTATTCACGGGGGTAGTTTGACACTAATCCTGCCACTCCGTTTCCTTGGACTCCATAGTGACCGACTGGTCCCAAGTGCAAGCAGCTGGTTGAGGCTGTGGAACAGCTCACCGGCCAGCAGGGACGTGACTCTGTGACCTCCACCTCACAGACAGAATGCTCAACCACCCACTGAGCGTGGGCTCCAGTCACTCCGAACTGGGCTCCAACCAGGGCTCCAGCATTGACTAATTATGAAAAGTCACGCAGGGCACATGTCTTCACCCAGCCTCCATTGTTTTAATCTATAGAATGGGAATAATAATTGTTCTCTCATGTTTGAGAGGACTGATGAGCAAAAGTATGTAAAGCATTTTCCTCAATAACTAAACAACTGATGCTCTTTGACACCCTCTGCAAAAAAGATGCTCAGTGCCTTTCCACCAGATGCGATCCTTACGTGCGCCTGCCTGGGCCGGGAAGAGGAGCAGCCGGCCGCCCTCTGGGTGTTGAGCAGTGGCCAGCGGGAAATCTTCCATCACATCAGTGTGTGCAGACAGCTGTGAAGTGTCTGTGGAAAGCCTTACACAAAACTCACGGTGATTGGAGAATACCCCTCACCCATAAAAACACCCCTGAGAATCATGAGAATGTCTGTGTTTTGTGATTCCTTTGTCTGTCTTCCATTAATAGTTTGAGCCTGAGTTTACCTCTTTATTTCTGGTCTACTGGTCTACCTTTGATAAATTGTTCTTCCTTTCTAACGACATGTTTATTTATCATAGTATGCTGCTGCCAGAGACCTAAATATAATCATACCCTTTCACCAACTGGTGGACAGCCTGGCCCTCATTCTTTTACATACGATCATCTCACAGGGCTTTCAGGGAATGCTGAGAAACTTTCTCTGGGGAGACAAAAATAATGACACAGTCATTTCCTTTGTTCCTCTCTGAATTCCCATATAAAGTTATCGACTGAGCATACCTTGTCCGATCTAGCAAGTGTGCCTGCTTAACATGGTTTAATGTGGTGATATTAGTCACTGTTTAATTGCTCAAGAGCTGAGATCAGGTAGGCACTCACTGAGTTCATCTGTAGAAAAAATAAAATGACTATAGTCATATTAAGGAATAAAAGGTTATGGTTATCAAATGACTGCAAGTTATTTCAACAGAATTGAGAGCATTTATTTTCCTAGCAATGTATACTGCCCTAGAACTCTCAACATGCCTGAGGGTAAGCAGTTTGGGGTTCTTAAGTATTTTACTTTAGCCTATCACTGGGCATTGCTTTTCCATTTATGAGGTTTCTTAATTTTTCTTTTGAGGCTGTCCTATGACAAATCTTTGGCTCTTTTTGATTTTTAAAGAGAATTTGTGGTTCAAATTAAACTTGACTACTCGGAAATTCACTTTATTTGAAAAAAGATTTCTCTTCTAATTTTTTCCTACCCTGGCATTCATCTAGATAGAATAAAGCAGTAAAGGAGCTACACAGACACTCTGGAGGTGAGTACCTCTTTCAGAACAACCTATTCTTTTTGCCTCTTGGGGAGCTTGGGCTAGGGCCATGCTTTTTGAGGATTCTGGAGGTAGATTTGCAGAACTCTGTGTATTAAGCAATTATGTTTTAATCTGCACCCAGGGCATGTGACCTTCCAACTTTGTAGTTCGCCAACTACAAAGAGAAACTCTGCTGAGTTGTCATGACAGACAGGGCCATATGAAAAGTGCTGGAAAAATTCCTCTTTGGGCTATAATTGCCGTGATGGGCAGAAACGCTGCCTTCTGTTCAGCTGTGGGGTATGTACGACTCACAGCGCTTGGGGTGGTGTTCAGGGTTGACTGTCCAAGGCACGGTCAGCCTCAAAGCAAAATTAAAATGGGGCGCTGAAAATACTCTGCTTGCCTGAAGGAGCCAACTATATTTTATTTCATTTTATTTATAGGATCATGATCCTTAACCCCTGAGTACGAAATGTGTATACAGGTTGATTAGATGAAAACAAAACAAAACAGAAAAACACAGTTACAAGGTTTATTTGTGGTCATTCAGATAAAATGAAACTGCCTAGTGAATAACTTACTCCCTTCTAATTGAGAATCTGGGTGCCCTGTTGAGTATTTGAACATGGAAGTCACCAAGACTGTGTATTAATAGCACAATGGTTATCGTCCAAGCTCTGTAGCCAGACTGCCTGGTTTTGAATTTTGTCTCCTAATTTCTTAACATTTCTGCACCTCCCCTTTCCCCTCTATTAAATGAGAACAATAATTCCACCTCATTCATCAGGTTGTTATGAGGATTAAATAAATTAATATACACACATTAAAAATGGTTTCAAGTAGTCCTTGGCACATAGTAAACTCTATATGTCTTAGTTGTGATTATTATTATTATTAAGAATCTTAAGATTTTTGTGCCATTAAACATAGTTCTCCTTAATCAAAAAGTTGATTGCAAATTTAGCAAATTCTCCCTCTCTCCTTCTGGTTCTTTCGTTCTCTTCCTCTCTTTGTTTCTTTCCTTTTCCTTTTCTCTTTTACTCTCTTCATCTAGAGCTCTGGCTTTATAGCCACACTGGGATTCTCAATAGTTCCAGTCCTCCCTTAAGTTGTGTTTTTCATGGCAGTGGCTGGGAAGAAGGGAGCTGCCATGGGCTTCCTTCTGTGCAGGGCTGTGCTGTCCACATCGCAAGTCTGAGAAGGTAGATGATCCAGCTGTTAGGGGCTCCCACTCCATACCTATCCACATGCCTGTTCAGAGGAAGGAACATTTTTCTATGTGGGGGTGGCATTCATGTTGGAAAGGGATGGTTGATGATGTTATTTTTGTCCCCCACAAATGTGGATGTTTAAAATAGTGCTTTATTCAATCGGCATAAGTGACACATAGACTATGTATAGTGGTGGAATCGGGCCTGGCAGGTGATCAGGGCCATATCTGACCAAAATCAAGAGTTGTTCTTCCCTGATAGTACCCAGGGAATCTTCTCTGAGGGTGGCCAGCATGGCCCCCCATCTTGGGCTGCCTGGCACATTTTCTTGCACAACTACTGAATTATCTCGAATGGATGCACCTCAGAGCTAGCGAACTGGGATTTTGGCTTCGTTTCCTTGGGGCATGCCAGTGGGTCACATTTCCTCTCTGAACCTCCCTCCAAGCCGCACTGTACTCTTGAAGGGTAAGTGTATTCGTTGTTCTTTCACTTTTTGACTCTGTGCCCTGCGAGCCTGGAACTCAGCCAGCGAAACCGAATCGTGAGGCCGCAGTCAGGCTATATTTAATTGCTGGTTTATTGTCTTCCATGGTTTTCCAAGTTCAGGGAACTTTCTTGAGATTGATTAAGTATTGTAGGGATTTGAAATAGTATGAATTTTGGCTCCATATGCTCATTTTTAGTGACTATAATTAAAAGTTTATTTAAAGTGTTAAGTTTTAGGTCTTGGAAAATTGCCCTTCTATACTTTTAGTCAACACAGTAAGGATTCTAGAAGGCATTCTTCCTATTTTGAAAAAAAACATGTTTCATGGAGTGTATCTTTGGGGAAAGAGGGATAGAGTATGCTATTCCTATGAAAAGTTTTATTACCCAAACTCCTCTGATTTGGCTCTCCAAAGAAAAAGAAATGCATAGATTTTGTGGCAAATATAAAGCTACCATATATGTACAAGGGAGATTTTGAAATATTTCTGGAGTGTCCTTAGTTGATTTGAAATGCAGTGCAAAATTTGAATTTTAAGAACAAGGAAAATAAAAAAAAACAAAACATTTAATCAGAGACTTGAGACTGAAAGATGGCAGTGAGGAAAGTATAATTCCGTACTTGCTAGACGTCTCTATAACAGATCACACAGAACATTTGGCTGATTTGAATTAGAACCCGCATTCCGCCTCCACCCCCAGCCTTCTCTTTTCAGCTCTTTAGAGCCTCTCCTCCCTACCCTCGAGTGCGGTTTCGGTATGACGAGGGAACGGACACTAAAAATATTTCTGGAATGACGTGACCCTCTGTCGCCCCATCCAGGAAAGCGACCAGGCTTCACAAGAAACAGCACATGCTTTCCTTTCATTTCCGGGAGTCCCAGGGTCGATCTGCAGATGCTGCTCCTTCCGTGGCCGATGGCATTCAGACTCCTCGCTGCCGCCGCTGCCGGGCAAACGACTGGACGCGACAGCTCAGCGGCGGGACGCTGGCCGCAGTCTCGGCCAGAGCAGCAGCCCCCGGGCCACCGGCCCCCTCTGCCGCTGCCGCATCCCGGCGCCGCGCCCCCTCGCTCAGGCTTGCTGCCTCCCCGCCACCGGGGCTGAGGCCCTGGCAGGCAGTGGCGGCAGTGACAGTGGTGCGTGTAGTCTCAGGGCCAGTCCAGGCACGCGGGACCCTGCTGCGGGCCGCTCTGCAGCCCCGCTGGGGCCAGAGAGGGACCCGGGACATCCCCAGCGCTCACCACTGCCTCCTCCTGTCGCTGGAGCCCGGGAGAGGGCTCAGAATGGAAGCCGCCACTCCTGAGCGGAGTTCGCAGGCCAGGCCGGTGGAGGGGGAAGACCGGGCGAGCAGAGCTCCAGACCGCCAGGAGCCCCGGCAGCAGCTGCGGCCACCGCCCAAGCCTCCGGCCACCTCCCGGCGAGAGGCCAAGTACGTGGAGCTGTGCGCTTCAGTTGGAGTCCAGGGCGCGAGTCCCCGGACCATGAAACTCACCCTGGGGCCCTGCCCTGGGGATCAGAGTGGCCCCGGGAGACCAAAGGAGAAAGCCCAAGATGAACCGAGCAGTCTAGAGTGGAAGGCTCCAACCCCCCAGAAGAATCCTGCCTCCTGCGAACCCTCAAGATCCCAGCTCTCTGCCACTGGTGAGGGTGGCAGCTTCTCACCTTCCTCATCCTCCCCAGTGGACAAAGGAGAAGAGGATGGCCTTTCCGAAATGGAAGATTCCACCGCATTGACTGGGGCTCTGGCCACTTCCTCTTCATCCTTAGGCTTTGAGAGCGAAAGCGGTGAGAGCCAGGGTTGCCAGCCCAGGGGAGAAGGAGGGAAAAGATCAGGAGTGGGAGGAGGAGAGGGAGGGGGTGGAGGGGAAGGAGATGGCACAGAGTGCAGGGACATTATTGCCAAGTCCCAGGGCAGCAGGGACCCCCCGAAAGAACAAGAGGCGCACTACATCACCACTCATGAGATCCAGCTGAGCGAGGTGGAACAGGACATGGATTTCGACGTGGGGCTGGCCTCCCGCTGGGATTTCGAGGACAACAACGTGATCTACTCATTCGTGGACTATGCTTCCTTTGGTGGCAGCGATGAGACCCCAGGGGATGTCACCACTCTGACCGAAGAGGATGACGACAACAGCTGCTACCTCAGCACCACTCCCAGCACCAACGCCACCCGGACACCCAGCCCCACCAGCAGCGACCTGGCCCGCCCCGATGCAGAGCGCTGTGGTCGCGACACCAGCAGCACCGAAGTGGGCAGCGGCCCCTCTGACGACGGCCCCACGCCCCCACCCACCGCGCCTGGCACGGCCCTCCTGCGCGAGCCCGAGTCCCCGGGGGCAGCTTCAGGGACAGCCGCCGCGGCGAGCAGCTGCGGGAGTACAGCAGGCCAGATCCTCCTATCAATCAAACCGACTTCCCGGGCTATAAATGAGCCTAGCAACGTGCGTGCAAAGCAAAACATTAGTTACGCTGCCAAGCATGAAGGCGACATGAGCCTCCGCGTCTCTACAGCTGCTGAACACAAGTCAAGTTCACTGAAGCAAAATCCGGCTGCAGCCGTGGCTCAGGACCATGCAAAGAAATTCATCGCCGTCCCTGCTCGCCTGCACACCCGGTGCGGGGCCATCCGGGCGAAGGAGCTCGTGGACTACTCCAGCGGGGCCTCCAGCGCCGTGAGCGAGCTGGACGACGCGGACAAAGAGGTGCGTAACCTGACCTCCCGGGCGTTCCGCAGCCTTGCCTACCCCTACTTTGAGGCTCTGAACATCAGCTCCCGGGAGTCCTCCACCACGCTCTCCGAAGTGGGCTTTGGGCGCTGGTCGACCTTCCTGGACCTGAAATGCGGGGGCGTGGGCGCCCGGGTGGAGCAGAGCCTGCTCAGGGGCAGCGCGGCCTCGGTGGCCGCGGGGCTGAGGAAGGGCGGCGGGGCCAGGGCCACTGCAGACCAGCTCTACATCCAGGCCAAGAAGTCCCAGACCAAGGCCTTGGAGTTCGTGGTCAGCAAAGTCGAGGGGGAGATCAAACACGTGGAGACACCCCTGTGTTTCCAGAAGCAGGTGCAGACGGGCGCCCGCGTCGTCACCCTCCTGGAGCCCCTGAACCTACGCAGTGACAGCAAAGCCAGCTCCGCCACCGGGCCTTGCAGAGCCACCAAAGGCTCCAGCAAGGGGCCGGGGTCGGTGTACACGGACGACGGCTCAGAGGCCTCCGAGGGCAGCAAGCCCGCCTCCTGGGCCGACGGCCCCCAGAAGAAGTCCAGGTTCGCTTCCAGTCTGCTCAAAAATGTCATCTCCAAGAAGATGCAGCGGGAGCACGAGTTCAAAATGGAGAGGGGAGAGGTCACCGACATGTCCCACCGCAACCTTCCCGGGGCCCCCAGGGACGCCGAGGGCCCCACCGGGGCGGAGAGGCCGCGGGAGCGTGGGCTGCAGCGACAGAGCTCCCGCCACTCGGACGTGGGCTCGGAGTGCACCGCGGGCAGCGCGGCGGACGCGGGCGGGGACGGGTCTCGGTCCCCCGTGTTCAAAGCCAGCACTCCGCGGGAGGGCAGCGCGGGCTCGGGCCGGAGTTTCGCCGAGGGACACACAGAAGTGTGTGAGATTAAAAAGACCGCCTCGGAGACGGTCAAGGGCATCTTCCTGCGCAGCCAGAACAGCGCCTTCCGCTCCTGGAAGGAGAAGGAGGCGGAGAAGCGCGAGGAGCACGCGGCCGTCGGGAAGCTGAAGCTCCCCAAAGGGGCCGACTGGAGGGCGGACCTCGGGGAGATCTCCGCCAGCAAGTCCACCATCATGTCTCGCCTGTTTGTCCCCAACATCCAGCAGATGCCCAGAGACAAGCAGCCGGGGAAGCAGGCCACCAAGTACCCCGCTGCCCAGGCCACGTCCACGGCCGTGATCAGGCCCAAGGCCCCCGAGATCAAGATCCGGCTGGGGAGCGTGCAGCAGCCGAGCTCGGACTTCAACATCGCCAAGCTGCTCACGCCCAAGCTGGCCGGCGGCAGCGCCTCTAACCTCTTCAAGACCGTTGAGGACAACAGCAGGGCGCAGCAGAAACTCTTCCGCGGGGACAACCTGGAAAAAGTGCCCCATTTCCAAGTGAGAGACGTCAGAGACAAGTCCAAGGCTCAAGGCCCTCTGCACCAGGTGAGAGACGTCAGGAAACTAATCAAAGGGTCGGGGGACAGCAGTGACAAGGGCAGTGTTACTCCAGAGCAGGGGCTGACGGGGCCCAAACCCCGGCAGCTGGCTGCTGCAGCCGGTGATTCCAGATCGCTGTCCCCCTTGGTGATTACGTGCCAGGCCGTAGTGAACCAGAGGGAGGACGGCGCGGACCCGGAGCCAAGGGACAGCATGGGCAAGAACAGCAGCAGCAGCGTCTTGAGCCCCTCCTCCCCGGAAGGGACGGTCCTGGTTCACAGGGCGTCTGGCAGGCTGCCCGTGGCCACTATCGCCCCCAATAAGCCTGAGCAGGGCTCATACTTACCCGTGCTCAAGATCGTCTCCAAGGCTTCTGCCCAGAAGACCCCAGAGAAGCTCAAGGACGAGGAGGTCAAGGAGGAAGGGAAAGGCCCCAAGCCAGCCCGCAATGCCCTGGAGAAGCTCACGGCCGCGGTGAGGTCCATGGAAGAGCTGTACAGCTTCAACAGAAACGAGTGGAAGCGCAAGAGCGACCCTTTGCCCACGATGACGAACAGCCACGTCCTGTCGCTCATTGCCAGCGAGGAGAGGGAAGGGGGAGTGGGTGCGGAGGGAGACCACGACAAGCTGGCCAAACGGCTGGGCGAGGTGGCGGAGCGGGGCACGGGACACAAAGGTGACATGGTGGTGCTGCGAGGGGCCCCGCTAGAACGTCTGCAGCGGAGAAACTCCAACCCCAGCGCCGAGAGTGTGTCCGCCCGGGCAGCTGCCTTCGAGAACCTGGCCAGGCAAAGGCCGCGATCTCTCTATATCCCCCCGGTCCACAAGGACGCGGAGAGAGCCCAGCCGCTGCAGCCCCTGCCCCCGCTCCCCGGCAGCCGGAGTGTGTTCGCCGTGAGTGCCAGCAGCACCCAGAAAACTGGGGGCGTCGCGGGCAAGTTCCCACAAGGGCCCTCTCCAGAGAGTCCTTCCGCGGCCAAGGGTATCAAGTCGCAGGGATTCCGGTCCCTCAGGATCTCTCCGGCCACCCAGGCACCTCCTGATGAGGTGACCGGCAGGAAAAGCGGCAGCAGCTTGGAGAAGAGCAGCAGCGACTGCGAGAATTACCTGGCCATCCCTCTGCAAGGAAGCTCTGCCGCAGGGGAGCTTCCGGGCAGGCGGGGGGCTGCGAGGGAGGGCGCCCCCGCCTCCTCGGCCGCCACTCTCTGCAGTTTGCCCCCCCTGAGCGCCCGCAGTCAGGTCCCCAGCAGCCCCAAAGGCTCTCAGGTCAGCGGCACCAGCCGGCCAGCTTGGCGCACGAAACCCGACAACCCCCGGGAGACAGTCGCCGCGCCCGCGGGCCCGCAGAGCCCGGAGCATGGCCCCGCCGCCCTCTACCACCAGCAGCCGCTGCCCTTCGCCCTGCAGGGCGCCCAGCCCCAGGTCCTCTGCTTCTCGCCACCCAGCATGCCTGCCCCGGCACCCGCAGGCCCGGCCGCGGTCCCCACAGACCCCTTCCAGCAGCCACCGCCTCAGCAGACGCAGCGCAAGATGCTGCTGGACGTGACGACCGGCCAGTACTACCTGGTGGACACGCCAGTGCAGCCCCTGACCCGGAGACTGTTCGACCCCGAGACGGGGCAGTACGTGGACGTGCCTGTGACCTCCCAGCAGCAGGCCGTGGCTCCCATGTCCTTCCCCGTGCCTCCCTTGGCCCTGAGTCCCGGGGCCTACGGACCCACCTACATGATCTACCCGGGGTTCCTGCCCACGGTGCTGCCCGCCAACGCCCTGCAGCCCACGCCAACCGCTCACACTCCAGGGGCCAGCGAGCTGTCCCCCATGGCGGCAGAGCCCCCCAGCAAAGAGGCAGCTGCCCCTTTCACGGAGGCCCCGTACTTCATGGCTTCTGGTCAGTCTCCGGCCTCCTCTTCCTCCTCAGCCCCAGTGGCCACGTCCCAGCTTGTGGGGGCCAAGGGCTTCACCCAGCTGCACGGCAAGCCTGTCATCAGCATCAGCTCGCAGCCCCTGGGGCCGCGGCTCATCGCTCCCCCGTCCTTCGACGGCACCACCATGAGCTTCGTGGTGGAGCACAGATGATGGGCGGCCCGGAGAGGAGAACGGAGCAGCGCTGGTAAGTGAATTGTACTTCGATAATCAGGCTTAAGAGAGTAAGGACAGTCCTGTCTCTTAGTCCCCGAAGTGGGAGACTTACAGCAGTGGAGGCTGGTTCTAGAAAAGGGCAGTCTGGAAGAATAGAACAAACCCTGTCCATTTATGAAGGAGCGAGTTTTCCTGCCTGATTTCCTCCTGCCCGCGCTGCTCAGTACCCACAGCCAGCCTCTCCCTGGATTTTCCAAATTGCCAGAGTGTTTTCCCACCGGAGAGTGGGAGGCAGGTGAGCCTGGGGCCCGGCCCCTCCGCGGTTGGTGGGGGCTGGCAGGGCAGGCAGATGGCCACCCCTCCTGATTTCCTGGAGCGAGCCTCGCTCTGTGTTCCTGGCAGCACCAGTGACAGAAGGCACCAAACGTCCTGGAAGATCATTGGACACCCCTTTAATCTGTTTGGTCCCCAAAAGTAAAGAGAGTCGAAGACAGATGTTTTCTCATTAGGGAGATTTTCTAGAATCTGCAGAAATGCTTCTTCCGTCTCTTCCTCTTGAAATTGCTTATACAAAAGGACTGTATTTTTTAAACTATTGTTTTTCACTTTCCAGTTGCTCGGAACGCTTTTTCTTAGGGTGAGTCTAAGGTTTTCAGTGTATCTTTCACACACACACACACGAGTGTGATCTCCAGGAGAGGGGAGATGATGGTGGAGCTGCAGCTTCTCCTTGAACCCAGTTGCCGTGTTTATTCCAGTCTTGTTCCGACTGAATCCGTTAAGCTTCACTGCCAATCACCCCAAGGCACTCATTTTTATATCCGTGTCCTCTTATTTTGGAAAAGAATCAACTTCCACACTTATTCCTATGTAAAAGAAATCAGAGAAAATAGATTCCTGCCACCTAGGTTAATCCAAAGCCACAGACAGGAGTCCCTGCTGTAAATACAGCCCGTGGAACTTGATAGGAAGACGAGCTTGGCTTGTTCAAACCAGGACATTTTAGGTCAAACTTGCAAGACAGGGCATAGACACCCTCAGATGGGAGTGCAAAGGTGGCAGAACAGTGGGGACAAAGTTGCTCCTCACACCCTTGTTCTCTTCATATTAGGAAAGGTCGAGATCATGAATGCTTCTAGGACTTTCACTTCTTGGTAAGATCATACACTGAACCAAAAGAAAAAAGGAATAGAAGAGAAACCCTACTTAAGCTTATGTAATAAGCCATTTCTCTCTTCCCTGATTTAACTAAAAAGGAACAGAGGAACATTGTTGCTTTGTGCAAGAAAAGAGCCATCGATTAGGAATTAGGATCATTGGATTATAAATTTGCACAGATTGTCACCAGCTGTGTGATCCTTGGCATAAAAAACTCTAGCATTCATGCGTCGTCTCTAGTGGGGACAATAATATCTATCCCTCGACTTGTAACTGAGTGTCAGATGATTTAACAGCATTACTGAAAGCTATAAAACCTTTTTCGGATTAGGGAATTGTTACTATATATTATTATATTCATCCTCCTGTAAGACAACATTAGTTACTGTCCAAAAATCCTTGGGTCTTTCTCTAAGAATTCAGGTGAAAGCTTAAGTCTCATTTTAGCTGCAATCTAGAAATAGATTCTTTGAGCTCTTTTCCAGGAGTCTGCAGCAGGCACTGTGTGATGATCACAGATAAAGAGGGGAGGGGAGAAATTAAAGATAAATAATATATGTTTTGTTTGGTATAGAAAATAAAGAAAACATTCAATTTGCATGGGAAGGAGAGTCAGAATGAGAGAATTGGTTTTGCAAAAGGAAGAGTAGGCCGTAGGCAAAAGTGTTTTAATTTCCTGGACAGGTGGCATGTTTACCTAGGGCTATTTTAGGCCGGCTAATCCTGCAAGGCCTTTGTGCAGGCTGTGGAGGTGCAGGGGCGAGGGGAAGGGAGGACAGAGGGGAGGAGGGAGGACCAGGGCACACACTTGCCCAGCGCCCGCTGAGCGGCTGCCTTTGGCCTTTCTCCTGCCTGGTTGGTCTAGAGAGATTAGACTTGGAGTTGTTTCCATCAGACACAGATAGACATCAGAGGTTTTAGTATATGAGACTTGAATAGTGATTTTTGAAAATTTTTCCCTTTTTCAAAGCACAACCTTTATTTTAGTAAACAGTCTTAAAGATAGACAGAAAAAAATATAGACAGATAGGCCAAAGCTGGTTTCTTGATTTAAGAAGAATAGTCTTAAATAGGAACTAAATGTTAACTTTTTGGGTACAGACAAAAATTGACTTAGCCAAACTCAAATAATGAATTAAAATCTTTCAAAATTTATCTTCCGGAAAGTTCTATACCATTTTCCAAAGAAAAGTCAGATAGATATTTTAGAAAGTGTGTAGCAGCTCTTTTCCTTGTGTGAAAAGCTTCTTAAACACTTAAGACATTTCAAAAAATCAACTGGTGCTCATCTGAATGGTCATCTGAATAGGAGAAATCTTGAGAGGTGGCTTCGGTTCAATTTTTCCTTTGAAAACCAGACTTAATGGCAGAGATTTGTGTTTTTGAGGTGGGTAGGATTATATGTCTCCCTTTCAACTGAGAAGTTACGTAAATGAATTGACGCAACCGCAATATTTCACAGAGAAGAAAACTGGGATTTAGAAAGAAATGGTTTTGCTGTGATCCCAGAAAGTGAGAGAGCCAGGACCTGCGGAACCCGCTGTGAACTCCTGACCACACCGTGCTCCCCGCAGACCCGCTTTATGTTCCTTAGTAGGATATGTGGAGCGAAGGAAGGAAGGATGGCAGAGGAGGTGCAATGGTCCCTGCACTGGCGAGGACACCTGGCATCTGCTCCCTGGTGACATTTGGCCATTGACCATCTATGTTTTCATTTGCTTCTCTGAAAATTTGTTAAATGAATGTTGGAACCAAGCGCTCTAACTCTCTCATTCATGCAACAAACGTGAATTATATGTCTACACTCTGCCAGCTCCTGTGTGTTCTGCAGTGCAGCTACAAACCCCCATGTGACCCAGCACAGTCCCACAAGGCAGCAGCCGGCACTCCCTGACCTGTACAGACTCGGCTGCAAACTCAGTGTTCAAGAACCGTCGTAACCTTTAAGATTCCTTCCGGCTCAAATAAGTATTTCATCCTCTATTTTTAGTACCACGTTGCAACAGGGAGCTTTACTTTTTTCCTCCCTGTGTATATTTAAGCATAACCAGCTGCTGGTATCTTTCTGATCATTCTGTTATGAATTTTGTTTTATTTATTTTTGATTTTATAGGAGGATTTTTTCTCGCTTCTCTTCGTCCTGTGGTCAATATTCCAGTATTTCTCACACTTTTCCATGCCACAACCTATTGAAAAAGATAATGGATACTATTGTTTATTTGATTATTATTTGGTAATGCCAGTGCACATTGTGATAAATAGACAAGGCTGGTCACCACCGGGCACTTAGTAGCCCAAAGGCCAGATGGCCACAGAGTGACCCAGTTACAACACACCAGTGTGCTGGGCACACCAGCTGCAAAATTTCACCACTTGCTCTCTCTCTCTCTCTTTTTTTTTTTTTTTTGTTAGGTATTTTTTGTCTGTCTAGTTTGGTTTTGCAACTCTCTTCTCTGTGGGATCTTTGTCAACTTTTTGATGCGATTATTTTTGTTTTAGTTTTCTGCCATGAGGCATGCGGATGTATTTTTCTTTCCCTGACATTCGCTTTCCTGCTTTCTCCTGCCCACCCACTTAGATGTTATATTTTGGTTTTAAAATTATAATTGAGACTTGATACCAAATGCCATTTACGAAAGCATAGAGATAAAATAAATATGTAATATTAATTAAAAAAAAACTTTAGTTGGCACCCTGCCTGTTAATAGTGGGTACTAGCGCGAGAGTATGGCAATTGTGTTGTTTCATTGGAATGTCCTTTATTTCCTGTAAGACTTCGTTTCTTCATTCCTCAGTGTGCTTCATGTTGCTCCTACGTTGTTGGTCTTTCTTTTCTCTCCTCAATAAAGCCCCACACATCAGCAACTGCAGCAGGAGAAAGGGCTCGATATGGGGAAAGCTGTTTCTGTAGAGTGTTCTAAGGGGGCCCTGGACCAATACTTAGGGCACCAAACCCAGGCCCCTTGTATTAAAATTGCAAGAAGAAATTGGGGCTCAGAGAGGTTAAGTGACCCTTCTTGAGTCACGGTTTCCCTTCAGGGCAGAGCTGGGACTCAGAACCTAAACACTCCATGCCTGGTGCTGTGTCGCCGGCCGGAGCAGTGGCTGTTCATCCGCATTTTCTTCCTGCTGTCTATTTCTGCTTCTCTCTTTCACCCTAAGGCCACTTTTCTTTGATGGTCTCACTTCCTGGTGCCTGTCCCACCAGGCCCCGTTTTTTCCCTTGCCATCTGAGAATGCGTTTTCTGTTCTTTGCAATGTTTTCTTTTTTCCATTTATTCTTCCTTGTGGTTTCTCACTGCCCATTCACTGCAACTCAGTTTAATTCAGTGCACCCACCTGGCTCCGTCCCTTCCTTCTCCTCACTTCTTTTGTGGTTTGTTTGTTTTCATCACAGACTAGGCAGCTTAAAGGGCAGGCCTGGGTGGGTGCTGCCAGCCCCCTCACCTGGACGCTCTGAAAGCTCTGTGCAGCGCTGGCAGGTGGCCAGAGGGACAGGAATCTGGCTGCCCTCCCAGTCTTCTGCCAACGCAGGCCAGGTAGCTGGGCTGCAGGCTGCAAGCGCGACATTTCGTTTGCAGTTCACTCCATAATTCCTTACCCGAATCAATTAGTTTATTTCTATCCCCCCCAACTTGGTTGTAGCTTCCTTCCCCAATTCCTATATATAGCTGCTGTTTTATTTTACTATCTTCTTAATGTCTTTTTTGCCTTTTCTTTTCCCCCTTTCCCTTTTATTGGATTGTAGCTTTCCTTTAGCTTCCTATTTTGTGCCTTTCTTTGCAGTTAATTCTATTGCCTGTATATTTTCTTCCCTTCCCTCTCTAAAATTAATAAAAAATGAAAAGTAATAGCTAATGCGTATTTATCATTTAGTATATACCAACACTTAACATGATACCATTGACTTCTTAAAACAAGTAGGTACCATTTTTAATCCCTATTTGACAAATGAGAAAATAACTTATCCCAGGTCAACAGTTACTGAAATCCAGTGGCCTCTGTTCTAGTAGATGGCCCCTGTTCGTCCACTTCTCTTACTCTCTGCCTTCCAGTCTGAGTGCCATTGTGAACTGTCCCCCTTCCCTTATCTGTGCTCTGTGTCTGGTCTTTCTCACTGCCTACTTCTCCAGAATATTTCAGCCACTGCATTTTGCTTCTTGGCCACATCATGCTGGTAAAGGATTGATGATATGAAACATTAACGTCCTCGTGGAGGGGAGGGAAAGGATATAGGTGGAGTTGGACTGACTACCCTGCTGCTTATCTTTCTAACTTCAGTTTCATTCAAGGGAAAATAAAAGTCCTATCCAAGAGGAGATAGAATTTCCTAACCATTTCACTGCTCTGTGTGTGTGTGCGTGCGTGTGTTGTGGGTTCAGGGGAAGGGCAGAGAAAGGGAACAAGTTAAGAAGTTAATCCTGAATCTGGCAATGTCCAGCATATACTAAACCTCTATGTATGTTTTTATTTTGATTTTAAAAAAATTAGCTTTCTTTAGAACATTTTATGCCCCAAAAAGAAACCTGAGCCAGTTTCAGAACTTCTAGGGGCCGAGGCTCCCAGTGGTGGGTAGTGTTTTGTGTGTGCACGGAGGGCAGATGTGTGACGTGCAGGTGACAGCAGGGCGCCCTGGGACACCAACAGGTGAGAGCATCTCAGCTGAAGTGGAGGCTCGTGGCTGTCGCTGAAGCACAGGTACAGGTGACTTGAAGTCAGGCAGCCCCGGCTCAAAGTTTAGCACTGTCTAATGCCAGTCCAGGCAAGCGACTTGCTCTTGCTGGGACTACTTCCTCATCTGTAAAATAGACACGTCTTTCAGGAGAACAGTGAACATTGAGTTATAAAACCATGACGAAAAACGGAGCACATGGTATATGGCACGTAGTAGGCATTCAGTCTCCCTTGGAGACTAGACCTTCAGAACCCCCCGATCGTCTCAGACCCCTCATCAGAGAAGAAAATCAGCCCTTACCCGTGCGGACTCCCAGGGCGGAGTCAGGGGACCACGCCCGGGATCGGTCTGTTTCCCCAAACTGGAGGCCATGCCCACGGCTCCGCAGTCCCCTGTGCGCTGGCTGGCTGACCCTCAGGGCAGGCCAGTTGGCTGGATGTCAGGGTACTCTAGCATCCCCCGGGGCCTTCTAGAATGTTATACAACTCTGGACATAGCTTGCCAGCTGCGTGTGGTGGCTTTCCTCTCTGTCTGGACAGAGGTCTGTGTGGAGAAAGGGAAAACCTGACCCAGCGTCCCTCCTGAACTCTGTCATGTGCTCTGGTCCTAAAATGACAGGAGGTCACCCAGCCAAACTCCCCGGAGACAGCGTAGTCACCCCTGTCATCTTTACTGATTCTTCATGATCTGTTGTGCCAGTAAAAGTTTGTGAGGCCTCTGATAGGTTATACTGGCAATTTTTATTATTTTTCTTTAATAGGAATTGGACCAACTTTATTATTTTCAAGATTTCAAGCAAGCTTCCTCTGAAGTTAACGTAAACAGAAGGAATATCCCATGACGATCCAAAGGGCAATATCTGGACGATCAATCCCTAAATATGATAACAGTAGATTGTATAATCTCTCTCTCTCTCCCTCCCCACCCTGTCTTCTCATTCTGCGCAAGGAGACTTTTCAAACTTTGCCTTACGATAGGATTCAGCCAGAGTTGTCAAATCCCTGGATATCCACACTGAAATTATTATTGTTAGTCTCCTATTTTCTTTTTCTCTTCTTACAATTAAGTTTTCTTTTCCTGTTGCTGCTCTGTATGTCCTAAAATAGAAAACCTTAAATTTAGCAAATGGGAGGTCTCTAAACCCACAATAGTCCCTTTCATCCTGAAGTTCATTTATTCCTCAATATAAAATACAAAACAATAAAATAAACATGAAGTATATCCATTTGAGCTATAAAACCATATGATTCTTATACACTTCTCTTTTCTTGAACATATATTTCAATAGGTGTGTTTCTAGATGACAGAATTTAAATATCCCTTGCCTCACTACTCTGATTTCATATAATTGGTTAGGTAACTGTTAATAGATACTTCTTGGAGACTTTTTTCACGTAAGTCTTCTTAATCCCTAACAAATATTACCTGTAGGCTACTGTATTTATGTCTTCATAATATTTTGTTCAAGTATCAACTCTGAAATGTTAAAACAAAAGTTCTTTAGGCAAAGTTCTAGTATATCAATACTATATACTATTGCTATCTAAAGATAGAAAGAAATAGCTAATTTTTAGTAAGCTTTTAGACATGTTAATGATGTCTTAGAATGGATTTAACTAAGTTATAGGTTCTACCCAGTATATCTCATTTTAAACAAAATGCACAATGTGAAATTCCACGTAATTTAGGCCGTGCTTGTTTGCTTTACAAGAATTCTCGGTATAGAGTTCACTCATCTAACTTGATTACTAACTCATGCTGAATTGCAAATGTTTCCATTTAAATATCACTTCTTCATGCTGATTTTAGGAACATAACTATTATAGTGTTTTATCTCTGCTCGATTGATTTCAATGAAACTAAACGTTTAACTCCAAAACCATTTTTGAATAGTTGATTAGATTTAATTCAGGTTCCACTCTGGACGTTTCTTAAAGTCATATAATGTTTAGTAGGTTCAGAAACACATTTGTCAAACATATTTTAAAACATGAACTTCATCATTAATGTTGACATTAGCCAAATAGTTAAATAAAGTATATTTTGACATTTTTCTTGCCTCTTTAAAAGTGAGATTTGCTTTTAGAACTAACAGTCTTTTCTTTGACTATGTTTTTTTATAGGAGCAAGACAAGATGGACTATTATTCTCCTTCAATCTGAAAGTTGCATCGTAATAGCACTAAGAATTCATCTGAAAAACTTCTTCCACGTGTGTTATTCTTAATTTTTGCTTCTTATAAACCAAGTGTGTAAGTTTCTCTATTTGCCTGAACAACCCTCTTGAGGCAGTTTCTGTTATTTTAATTTTACTAAGTTGATTGAATGGTTGCATTTTTCCCCTGTAAAACTATTTCTTTTTATACTTTAATACAGGATATACTTTCTATTCACCTCCTTCCCTCCTGCACTTGTGACTAGGCAAACAGTCCCTTCGTCCACATGGTTCAATCAAAACATACAACAGAATGGGATCATTTCTGTTGTAAACCAAGCTAGCAACTCAGTAATTTGGATCACAAATCTCCTTATAGATTCTTACAATATATCAAGACTAGCTGGCAGAGTTGTAGCACATATTTAGGTTTTAAATACAATGGTTCTGCTCTTTGAATCATATACCAGCCAGACCTAGTTATTCTCTTGGTTGTTCTCTGTGTGTTCTTTTATTTGGTTTGGCATGATGTGATTGTGAAATCACAAATGTGATTGTGAAAAACAGTGGTTTTCACATTTGTACTTTGTTTTATTTTTCCCATCTGTGCAATGTCATGACATTATTTGTTGCCTTAAAATAGAATGGCTTAAAATACGGGCCAGCCAGTGATTGCTTTTAAAATTGAGTTCTTAGTCTCAAAAATATATAAAATATCTATTTCCCTTTAAGAATCCAGCCTTTGTTGTGAGTGTAAAGCGTTTTTCTTTTCTTGAATGATTCCCCCCATAGCTGCATACTGTTGTCTTTCATGGATTGTTTGGAGTCTAAAGAGTGACCTGTTGGGGGCAGAGAATCGAATGTGCCTCTGCTTCACTCCAGCCCTAAACTAGCCACACCAAAAGCAGCAACCTCAAATTACAGCACTTGCTCCTTACGAGGCAGGGTTTAAGAGATGTTGAGATTCCAAATCATGGAATCTTTCATCAGCACCCAGTGCTGTCTCAGTTGTAACCCAATTCTGAAGGCTGTTGAGTGAGTGTTCACAGTTGATTGAACAGTAAATATTTAGCTTATTATAATTAATAAGTATGTCAATATATATTCGGCAAAGGTTACATTGAAATATTAATATTTCTTAATTACTTTTTAAAGGAATAATCTGAAAGTTCTCCCAGGCTTTTAAAAAAATCTCCTTTTATTTATTTATTTGCTAAAGTATTTTGATAATTTTTAAAGAGCCTTATTTTAATTTTAGTGACCATCGATATTTGGACTGTGCTTAAAATTGCTTCTTGGAGCCACTGAATTTCATGCTACTCATGACAGAAGGTGCGATTACAAAATCATGAGATGATTTTTGTATGATTTGTATCTTGTTATTTTGTAGTTGTGTTTCTCATCTCAGTTAGACTCTTTTTAGAAAAACTCAACTTTACTTTCAGGGCCTTCCTTAAAGGGATCTTACTCTAAAAAAAAAAAGTTTTCTTGGGTAAAGGGAAAAGTTTGAAGCAGAAATAGGCAGCTTTGGTCTCAATTCAATTGCTCATTAGGCCAGTGAGCTATGAAATGAAGCTATAGTCTTTATGAAACATGAAACATACTGTATAAAAAAAGATGCCCTTGTGCCGTATTCAGGAAAATTATTGTTTGTTTCTTTATCAGAGAGGTCTTCTTATCCAGGTGTATCAATCGGTCCACCCACAACTTAATTTCTCACCACCAGGGAATAAATCTGACAACATCAGCACTTCCCTCATGTTCAGGAGAGACTGGCTGGGTTTGAGGTCACTTAATATTAAAACGAGAAAGTAGAATCCATTTCAAAGATCTCAGACTTTTAATACTGAAAGTAGCACCCATGAAATCTCAAGTATTTGAACACACGTGGTGAAACATACATACAATTTAGGTAGATGGTACCAAACCGATAAGACTGGTTTAAAACCACGTGTGACTTTTAGGAAAGCCCAGTGGCCACGCTGCATAGTCACTGCTTGCCAGCTCTTCAAAAGGAGACCCCTCTTCCCTAGAAGGTGTGGTAGAGTTGAGGTTTAGGGCCCCATACACTGTCGATCAATATTTATCCCCAGCAGATCTGAGCTTTAAATTCTCACGTTGAGGGAAACTAGGACAGAAAATAGGAGAGAAAGGAGAACTTCTCATCTGCGGATTCTGTCCAAGAGGCTGCACCCACTGGGAGGTTGCCAAGGACATAGTGAATGTCCAAGTGGTTACAAATGTAACTTTAAAATAATGTTCTACAAATGCCACATTATTTATTAATAATTTTATGGTTCTCCATTTCACCAAACCATATTAAGCTGCTAGGCCGTTCACTACCTCAAGTGACAAGGAAGGGACATTTTCATAGGCACGAGGTCAGTCTCAAGCCTCGTTTGCACTGTTTTGTCACTTCCCGAGGTTGTATGGATATTTAAATGAAGTGATGTGCCCTTCCTTTTTCGACCAGAGTGGAATCATACAAGAGTCTATGAAACCTTCTGACCCATAAAACTATCATCCTAACAATGTCTCTTTAGCTACGGAACTACCCTTTTGTGCTTTATGTCTGCGGTCCCTGTCCCCTGGGCCGCTGACGGGTACCAATCTGTGGCCAGTTAGGAACCGGCCGCCCGGCAGGAGATGAGCGGCTGCAGGCGAGCAAAGCTTCATCTGTATTTACAGCCGCTACCATCGCTCACCATCCCTCCCCCCAGGCAGCGGAAAAGTTGTCTTCCATGAAACCAGTCCCCGGTGCCAAAAAAGTTGGGGACCGCTGCTTTATGTATCTAAAGTCATTAATAAAGCATTTCCTAAGTACTTCCTTGAGCTTGAATCTAATCAGAATTGCAGAATCTGGTGTTTGCAATTTCCTCTCAGGGTTACGTGTGGTTCAGTTGTCCGGAAGAACCACAGGGCATTGTGTGCAGAGATCTTAACCCTGTCTTTCTTCTTTTTCCTTCTTGGTAAAACATCACGTTTGAAATATGCCCCATTTGAATTGTTTCTGGAAAACTGAACACATTTGTAACCGGTATGAAAATTTAATTCACCAGGATGTATTTTTTTGAAAGCACTCACTGAAATTGCCCTCAGGATTAGATATGCAAGGAATGACTGAGCTTATAGACTTTCTATATGTCAGTTTATCACTGAGTAAATAAGCTAAAACAAATTAACTTGGACATCTTTATGATAAATGTCAACTGTTAACATTTATTTCAAATTCCTCTTCCTATCGCTAGGAAATATCTGGTGATATAAATTCTTTTTTCTTATTTGCAGATTTGACATTATCATCCTTGCCTCTTAAAAAGATACATTTTGTTTTCATACTTCATAGAAATCAAAGTCTGTGTTTGCTGCAAATCGAATGCTCATGCTGCCTGAAATAATATTGATACTCTGGACTGCAGGACAGTATTGATTCCTAAGTAGAGTGACTATAATCTCATGATAAGTATGTATATGTGCGTGGGAAAACACATTCAATGATAGTCTTTGTGTTTAAAAACTATCATGGTATACATTTTCTTATGTGGTGCTCGAGGAGTTTCATTCTACAGTTTACAAGGTGTAGGTTTGCACCCCAAATTCTCAGGGCATGCTATTTTACCCAAATACTTGAAAGAAAAAGGTGCCCTGTATTTTATCAGTACTGTTGAGGGGAAATATTGTGTGTAAGTTTGTTTGAGAAAACTACTTATAAAAATCAAATTCATAAACTATGTTAGGCTTTTACATAATTTCTAAGGAGAAATATATAGAGATAATATATATATTTTCAAGAGACTACTTATATATTCTTAACTAATTTCTGGGTCCTAAGTAGACCTCACAGGTGCATAATATCATTAATAAAGCATGTAGCACTTGCTAATTGGTGCCTTGAGCTTGAATCTAATCAGAATTGCAGACTCTGGTCCTCTGGAGAAGAAGCGTGTCCATCTGTGGCACATGTGAGTACAAAGCCCAGAGGAAGGTTCTGGAAATTGGACTCCTTTGCATGCCCCATGTCTCAGAAAAGAACTGAACATTCACAGCGACGTTTGTAAGCTGTTAACTTTCAGTGTTTCACGTTGCAACTAGAGCACATTATTAGATTTATTCCTGTTTAATTCATAATGGTGCAGAATAAAACACACACACATCTGATTTGATTTCTTTTTCTTTTTTTAAGTTTCATAATTGCTTTTTACAAGCTTGTGTGAATGGCAAAAAGTCCTTCCCAGGGCTTCCTAAATTACCTACCACACCTGTCTCCATAGCAGGCGGTCCTTTCTCTTTCTCCCCCCTTTGAAGATGTGGGTTTCTGTATTTACATATAGATCATACTGTTGTGCAGTAAAGACCACGGTGGTTGAAAAGAATGTGAAGACTGTAGAAGTTATGTTCGAACTGAGGAGAGTAAACTGAGTGATAAATAGTGAAAGACGTTGGATAATGCATTGGATAATGCTGAATTATACTCTTGACCATGAAAAAAGCCGGTGGCAAATGAAAAGAACGTGGAATTTTAAATGGCACTCAATGTAGAAATCTTGTTTGAAAAGTTCCTATCTGAGATCTGGTGTGATTCAATTACAGAACGCAGTGTGAGCATAGCCAAGGGGACTTTGAATCCAGCCCAACAGCTCTGAGAATTGCATTTTCCGTGTGTTGCATATGGAGAAACCTACTCAGACAAGGATTCTGTGAGACTAGGCCTACTTACCTTAAATTGCCAGCATTTCTAAATTATTGTGCAATCTTGTGTAATGGTCTTTTATTTTGAATGTTTTGAAAAAAAAATGTTTTGTTGGTTTTTTTTTTTCCAGTAAAAGTAACTACAAAGAAAACATGCATTGTTTGTCTTTATCTTAATTCAAAAAACAAGCTTTGGATATTTTCATCTTCTTCTAGCTTAAATCCCTCACTGAACTAAAATAGTAACATTATAGATTTTTCCCTGTACCCAGAGTATTTCACCTGGCCAACCTACAGAGTCCGACCGAAGCTTATGTAGCACCGGGAGGGGCATCTACCAAGGTGCGTGACACTCCACTCACCAAAGGGCAACACAGACCACCTGGTCTCAGTGGTCCCTGGAGGCCCACACCAAGCCACAGGACAGTAATGTCCCTGTCAAAACTACATGTCAGAGGCACACATTTTGGAGACCTACTGCACAGTGAGGATCAATGCTGTAACACGTCCCTTAAATCAACCACTAGTCAATTGAAGTCACTATAAACCTTAAGATTAAAACCCCCAAACACTTGAATCCATAAATTCTTTGTCCACAAAGAAGGACATCCAGGATTCCTCGGGTATGTCCACGGGTTGGGGGATCTAGAGCAAGAAAGGAAATCAAGGGCAGTTCCAAGCCTCATATATTCCTGAGTCACTTCCAGCTTCCAGCTCTTGTTTCCAGTGAGTTCTCAAACTACCTTCTTCCTTTTTTCTCCCTCTTACATCAAGTCCTTGTTCTTCACTGCATTGCCTTGCCCTGCCTGCCTTCGCTGGGCACACACCCACCCAATCCTGGACTCCAGTCGAGTATTCCAGACTCAGGGACCATGTGTACAGCAGGATTTGGCCGAAGGTTTAGGGTGACCTGATGGGGATTAGCAAGTGGTTCAAACATCTTAAACCTGAACCACTGACATTCCTATTCTTAAATAGCCCCACACCATCTCTGCACGAGACAATTTTCACTGGTCGTTGAATTAATTTTTGCTTCATCCTCTCTCTCCTTTCACTCTCTGCCCCTCTGCTCCCTAGCTTGAGGCTCCCCACCTTCCAATTTCCTGTCATTTCTTGCTAAATTAAAGCAATTTAACCACCAAATGAAGCCCTACTAACGCAGACCCACTGCACTATGTCCAGAAGACAAACCCTTGTGATCAAGCATACCCATTGTTCTAGGTAGTTATGAAGTAAGGTACTCCAAAACATAGTGGCTTAAAAACAATCATTTGTTTTTAACTATAACTAAAAAGCTAAACAACAAAAATCATTTGTTTCACTCATGAATCTGCAGTATGGGCAGGGTTTGGCATGGAAGGCTTGGCTCTGCTGCACACAGCAGCAGTCCAGGGACCTGACATGACTGTCACGTTGGTGCCAGCTGTCAGATGGGCTCAGCTGGGCCCAGGAGCAAAGGGCCTCTTCACTGGGGCCTCTCACTACTTGGTCTTCCTCAAAACATGGTGGCTGGGCTCCAACAGTGAGTATCCCAAGAGACAGGAGACAGATGCTGCCAGTTTCTTAAGGCTTATTTCAGAAATGGACACAGCATCACTTTTACCATCCCCATTTGACAAATAATCACAGAACCCAGATCCAATGGACAGGAACACAAATCCCACCTCTCAATGGGTAGAGCACCAGAGAATTTGGGGACATGTTTAAAATCACCATACTCATTAAGGAGTTTTTTAAAACAGATACTTTTAAAGAAGGAATTCTGAAGTCAGTTCTTAGATCAGCATAGGTTCAGTCTAGAAGAAAAGTCTAGACTGAGAACAGTCTGTACAGTTTGGTGGGCATGCTTTTATGTGTGTCGGGCAATATGTTGGAGTCTGGTAGGGCAGAAATCACTGCTGTACTTCCAATGTGGAGGGAATCAATTTTCTTCAGGAAAGAATGAATGCCTACTGTATGCCAGGTGCTCTGGTTCATGGAGAGGCTAGGATTTCAGGAAGCCTTTTGATGTGATGAGAATGCCTGACATGCTGGTGGAGCTATCTGGTCTGAGCCTGGCCAAAGGCAGGGAGATTTAAAGAGGAAACTGGCTTAACAACCACAAAGAAAAAGTTCATGTCCACGACCCAGCATAGGGTGGTTGGGGAGCAAAGAGGGCTAGGTGTGAACAGAACCAGGAAAACCAGGACAATGGCAAGAGACTGGAAGTGAAGAAACTGTTGGGTTGGGAAGGGGGCAGGAGCACTACTGGAGGGTTATGACAGGAGGTGTACGGGGAGAAGTAGCAGTTCAAAGCCATTTGATAGGAAGTTCATCCAACAGAGATGGTGTGAAAAGATAACAAAAAACATAGCTAATATTAAGATTTTTTTCTGCCCCTTGAAGTTGTGACCTCGTCAAACTGATCATCCCTTGAGTAGAGTCTTCGCCAAAGGCTTATATACCTTCAGTACTACTGAATGGAGAGTAAGAACAGGTTTATTCAAGTCAGAGATACTTGGGTTCAAACCCACTTCTACCCCTTGCTGTTGAGTTACTATGAAGCAACAGTAATCAAGACAGTGTGGTACTGACATGAAGATAGACATATAGATTCATGGAATAAAACTGACAGTCTGGAAAGGAGCCAATGGCTTCTCAACAAGGGTGCCAAAACAATTCAATAGGGAAAGAATAACCTTTTCAAAAATCAGTGTAGGGACAACTGAATATCCATACACAAAGGAACAGATTTGGACCCCCTACTACATACTATATACAAAAATTTACTAATATGGATCAGATACCTAAATTTAGCTCTTAAGGTAAAACTAGAAAACTTTTAGAAGAAAACATAGGAGTAAATCTTTCTGACCTTGGATTTGCCAGTGGTTTCTTAGATATGACACCAAAAGTGCAAACAAAAAAAGAAAAAATAAAATAAATTAAAAATAAATTGAATTTCACCAAAATTTACACTCTTGTACTTCAAAGGACGCTATCAAAAAAGTAAAAAGACAACCCACCGAATGAGAGAAAATACTTGCAAACTGTATATGTGAAGAGGGGCTTATACCTAAAATACATAAATGGTTCTTACAACTCAATAATAAAAGGGCAAATAACTCAATTTTTAAAGGGGCAAAGGATTTGAAGATACACAAATGGCTAATAAGCACATTGAAAGATGGTCAACATCATTAGCTATCAGGGAAATACAAATCAAAACCATAATGAAATACCATTTCATACCCACTAGGATGGCTATAATCAAAAAGAAAGATATTAATAAGTGTCGGTGAGGATGTGGTAATATCAGAACCTTCATACACTGCTGGTGGGAATGTAAAATTTTTCAGTCACTTTGGAAAACAATCTAGTAGTCTCAAAAAGTTAAACATAGAGTTACCATTTGATGCCGCAATGCTATTCCTAAGTCTACATATCCAAGATAAATGAAAACATATGCCCACCCCAAAATTTGTACACAAATGTCTGTGGCAGGATTATTCATAGTATCTAAAAGGTGGAAACAAACCAAGGGTCCATGAACTAATGAATGGAAAAACAAATGGCATATCTATAGAGTAGAATATTATTTTACCATAGAAAAGAATGAAGTGCTGATACATGCTACAACATGGATGAACTTGAAAACAATGTTAAGCAAAAGAAGCCAGTTGCAAAAGACCATATATTAATAGCATATATGGTTCTGTTTATATGAGGTGACTAGAATAAATATGTAGAGACAGAAAGTAGGTTAGTGACTTCCTAAGGCTGGGCAATGGAGAGATTGGAGGTAATAGATAAAGGGTACAGGTTTCTTTTTTGAATGATGGAAATGTTCTAAGATTCATTATGGGGATGGTTATACAATGCTGCGAATGTACTAAAAATGCTGAATTCTGTAAGGGAGTGAATTATATAATGTATAAATTATATCTCAATAAAGCTATTATCAAAAAATGTACTTTGATTTTGTAAATTCAAACCTGCCTCTAGAAATGAAACACTCTTCATGAAGGAAGGGACACTTAGCAGAGAAAAACATAGAATTCTATGAGAGGGCAAGGGTTTCTGATACCATAAGAGAAAGGGACTGAACCACCACAGAGCAGGGGCAGTGACTCTCAGAACTCTGAAATGGAACTTAGCGCTCGGTTGCTGCTGTCTTGTGTCTGACATTTCCATGGATTATTGTCTGTATTCTTTGAGCAGCAAATCTTTAAAACCAAAATGATCTGAGAAATATAGTACAGAGAGTTCAGAGAGCAGATTCTGGGGTGAGACCACTTATACTTGAGTTTATGTCTACCATTTTCTAATTCATTCAACTTCTTCTGTGCCTCAGTTTCTCCATCTATTGTACTGTTCAATACAGTGGCCACTAGCCACATGTGTTTATTGAACACTGGAAATGTGGCTAATCCAAACTGAGATGTGTTGCATATTTTGAAATATACATCACATCTTGAAGACCTAATCCTCTCCCTAAAAGTAAAATATTCCATTCATAATTTTATATTAATATGAATTACATGTTGATATGATAATACTTGGGATATATTGAGTTAAATAAAACATATTACTAAAGTTCATTTTGCCTGTTTCCATTTACTTTTTTAAAATTACTTATATAGCTCACGTTATACTTCTCTTGGATAGTGCTGGTCTCTAACTTGGAAATAACAGTGCTAGCTATTAAATATCGTTGTGGTGAGGATTAAATGATCTAATCTATGTAAAATGCCTTAAGATACCTGGCGTGTAATAAGCACTAAGTAGGCATGAGCTCTAGCACTCCTGCGAGGTGGGCGGGCCCCGCAGGCAGCAGGGCGACAGGAGACAGGGAGGGACAGGCACGTGGCGCGGGGGGACAGGAGCCCGCTAAATGCTCACGCGCTGGCCGGGCAGTGGCCGCAGGTGAGCGAGGACCGCGCGGTTCCCGGCGGACGTGTCTGCAGAGGACGTAAGGCCTGTCTGGGTGTCGACATTTATCACGGTGAAGTGGTTGAAACCAGACCACTGCGAGTGAGATTTTAAGTGGTTTTTCTGGCTCTAATATCTTACTGTTTCCAAATATGGAACATCACTCCATCCCTCTTCAATTTCTACCTCGTTGATCTCAAAAGGAGCTGCTGTTTGTCCTGTGCTTTTGGTTTCTTCTTTGGAGCGTGTCAGGGCAGCTCAGGACTACGAGCTCTCCACGGAGGGGCAGAGCTGACGCCGCAGCCAGGCAGGCGGGTGGGAAGGAGCAGACGCTAACGCCCAGGGCGCTGCAGCCATCGCTGGCATGTAAGTGGTTATTGTGCATTTCGCAGAGGCAGCTGCTAGATTTGTCAGACCTCACAGGGCTGAGATTCCTTTGGCTCACTACGTCTTCAGCCTAGTGCCCGCACCCACCTGATTTTCCTGAGCTCCAGTGTCTTGATGGCATGCTTCCCTCTAAGGCCAACGCCACCGCTCACCACGCCCACGCACATTGTTGGCTTTTTTTTTTGAGACAGAGTCTCACTCTGTTGTCCAGGCTAGAGTGCAGTGGCATCAGCCTAGCTCTCAGCAACCTCAGACTCCTGGGCTCAGGTGATCCTCCTGCCTCAGCCTCCGAAGTAGCTGGGACTACAGGCATGTGCCACCATGCCCGGCTAATTTTTTCGATATACTTTTAGTTGCCCAGCTAATTTCTTTCTATTTTTTTTTAGTAGAGACGGGGTCTCACTCTTGCTCAGGCTGGTCTGGAACTCCTGAGCTCAACCAACCCGCCCGCCCACCTCGATCTCCCAGAGTGCTAGGATTATAGGCATAAACCACCACCCCTGGCTGGTTTTTTCCCTCCTGTTCAGTAACTTAATAATGAGGGTGCCAGTCCAGAGCCTTATGAAAATTTGGGTCATAGCTGTGTATGCTTCTAGGCTCAGAAAGTGGCAGGAACAGAGATATACGATGTTTGAAGTAATGAATAACAAAGGAATTCAGTAAGATTTCCCTATATTTATTTCATCACACTTCATTTTCAATTTATAACCAATAGTGGGCTAGCTAAACTTCCATCTTATATGTGCGTGTGTCCGATGGACAAATGAGCACCTGTCATTTATTTTGAGTTTATCACAATAGACACATCTGTTTTTATTAATAAATAATTGCAAATGTTCAACATGGCTCTTTTAATTCATACAGATTTCAAGACATTCTGTTATTGATTTCATAGTTTAGAAATCCAAACCCACTGGTTTCTTGAAGCGATGTTCTCTCGGTCATTCTAGCTACTGTGCAGAGTGCAGTCAAATGGACTGGATCTTCCTCCAAAAAATAAGTGAGGCAGAGACAAAATGATGACTATAAGAGGATGTCCCTTATAAAGGACAATGTACCACATTACAGTCTCAAAAAGACACAACATAAAAAAATCAAATGGAGTTTATGAAATTAACTTTTCTGATTCCTATGTGCTAAGTTCAATACTTTTGCAGGGCTGGAACTAGAGGTCCGAATGGTCGCAGGCAACCTCACTGCATGATCAGCAGAAAGATGGGATGGTGTGTTTTAATTCTCTGTGCCTTCTACCTTAGTGCTTAATACAACTAACAATAACGGAAGACATAAATATTACTTCTTGGAGCTGGCTAACAAAAGTCTTGTCCCCTGACACCCCACAACCCAAATTCTGCCCCCATAAAAAAAAAAGAAAATAATGGCCTGTTTTTTTCTGATTAGGCAACAGGTTTGGTTTTCCTGCCATGCTCAGGGTCCTATCAAGGGCTTCATATACATTGAAAATTGTTGAAACAAAATTGGGTTCTCCTGAGTGTGTGTGGTTTTGTTTTTGTTTTCAACAAACATTGGTTTCCTCTTAGAGCAAAACTATTCTCACTGTGCCAAACGGGATTTGAGAGAGGCACAAGAAAACAAAGAATGTTGTTGAAGGTGTCACTTGATGACTCAAAATGACCCTGTGGGTAGCATACTGGATAGCCCCAAATTTGATCAATTGAAGTTTTCCATAACTTTTTACAAAAATCTTAAATACAGGTAAATATGTAAACACTGTGCTCCCAGAGAGCAGGTACTTAGGCATGTCACATCGTCACGTCGCGTCCCTTTGTGGAGACAAATTCCAGTGAAATGTCACTGGTCAGTTTCAAAACCATCCACTGGACGTGCTCTCGGGTTGAGGGGCAAACACCACTTTGCACATCTCAGAGTTCTCTCGGTGCAGCGGGAGTTCGCATCCTGCCACTAGGTGCTCTTTTCTTTTCCGGGAGACGTAGCCTCTACCTGTGGACAGCCTTTCGTACTTTGTCTCCAGTTGCCTGCATGACAACAGCAATAATAACAAAATTACATTGAAGTCCCCTCACACTTGTCCCAGCCAAGTCACTAAATGTGCACTGGAAACTTCTGTTCCATAGCAATTTGAGATAGGACATGAGTAACAAAGACCCATGAATAGAGTGATTTTCTTCTTCCCATTTCTTTTTATATCAACAGAGATACTTCAAATGCCTGGGATGTGGGAGTCCTGCCATACGTTTTTCTGGAAGGAAGGACCAAATTCCTTTTAGCTCTTTGGAGATGCTGTTAAGCTCTGCAGGCCTTGCTATGCCTCCCGCCCCTCATTCCAGAAGCCCCGCCTTGGGAGCACTCCCCTTTCGAGGGACTAGCAAGTCCAGCTGGATTTAAGTGAAGAATGTTGACAGGGACATATTCCAAGAGCTCTAGCCCAAGTGGAATGTGGAACCAAACCAGTTAGCCATGTGGCTCAGTGGGAAGGTTGATTTTTTCAATGCATTTATGGAGGTTTATTCTAGACATAAGTTAATGTAAGTGAGCGGTGGCTTAATCTCCCAACTATAAACCACAATCCTTTATTCTGTGAAAATATTACCTACTTACATTTGTGCTTATATCATTGATGTATTTTTTATATGAACCGTGAAATGTCAGTAAAATAAAGAAGGTGCTCGACTCTGGTCTACTTTGAAAGGAGATGATGTAAGGCGCGGCTTGCTGTGTTAAGCACACAAATGACCTTCGTGGTTAGTGCACATGACTGCTATGAAGGAGTCGCGCACGGCATTCCTGCTCCATGTGACAGGACTCTCACAAACAGTGGTTATCAAGATTTACAAAAGGACACAACATAAATGAGAGTTAGGTTCCAGAGTGGAAGAGAGGTTGGGAAAGTTACACGGGTAATTATATATTTATGTTTTAAGACACTAAGTATTCTACTGAAAGCATTTACAAAAAAAATTCCAAACACTCAAGCTTAAGCCAAAACTTAAACAAGGCAGAGTTGCCGTTACATGGAATACCTAAGAACTGTGAATTCGTTTCAGCCCTTAAACCACGGTAAATGAATTGCCACGTGTTTTATTTTGAATTTTCTGTCCAGGAGACAATGGCGAAAACACCTGACAGTAAATGTAAATCTGGCATTTTTGCTGAAATGATGTGGCAACTCCTACAGCAAATCATCGCTCTTTGTTTCCTGGATAGATTATTTCTGGATTAGAATATGATGCTATCTCTAGAATAAAATGAGCTAGCCATTAGAGTTTTTTGGTATCCTAAAAACTGACATTTTTTGGTCTTATCAATTATTCTTTTACTTACGTAAAGACAATTCGCCTTTTACTGGGTTTCTACTGTTTTCATTCTGAAACGGAGCGTTCTAAAGTGCGTGCAAGTTGCTTGTGAACTGGGGATGGCCCAGGCATGGCCCGCGAACGCTGCTTCTCACCTGAACGGAGCGGCGTCCCTGTCCATCTGCATGCAGATCAGGAACGGGTACTGGGAGAACTGCACGGTGGAGATGAACTCCAGGCCTGCTTCTGTCTCCGCGCTGGTTTCCAGGCCGGCTTTCACAAAGGACGAGTCCACTGTGATGTCACCGGTTATTACCATAGTCACCCTGAAGATGTGAGAAACAAAGCTTTCATATCATAGTTACCTAATTCGCACTACACTGCTATGGTTTCCCAGGGTCTGAAACTGTGACGCTGAGGACTGGAAGGAAATGCTGAGAGGACTGAGAGGCGACCTGAAGTGCTTAGAGCCTGGATAGTCCCACAGTGGGCAGTGGCGGCTCGTTGACTCCTCCCCAGAGCCCTCCCTGCCTCCAACTCTCAGTATGGGAACAAAATGCCCATCAGGTACTACACTGTTTTGCATGGGCATTCCAAAGACCAGACAGATTTTGAAAAGTCAGAAGGTTAAACAATTCCCAAAACATCTCTCTGCAGTTCTTTGCATAGAGGATTATACGTACTGTGCTTACCGATTTTTCACTCGGGTTTTAGACTCACGATACCACAGACTAAACTCCATTGCACCCGCGATATCAATAGAGAGACCCCCCTGGACCTCGATGTTGGCCTTCAGTCCAGATTGCAACTGAAGCTCCTAGAAGCAAAAACATAATAATAATAATAGTAATAAAAATAATAAGTACAATTTAGTTACCCCTCTTTTCAAAGGCGCATTCAACCTCCCTCTGAAGACAATGCCATTTGAGTTGCGTTGATGTTGGAGTCTTTCTCTAGGCTTGGAAACATGTTGTCCTAATCCTTTTTTTAAAAAATCATTTTATTTTTTGTAGGGATGGGGTTTTGCTGTGTTTCCCAGTCTGGTCCTCCTAGCTTGGCCTCCCAAAGTACCCGGATTACAGTCTTGATCACTGGAAGTAGACTCTGCTGATTTGCTACTTTAGTCAATTAAAATACTGGAGTAGTGAAGTGCTAATCAAGAAGGGTGTTTTCAGTCCATCACTGCCTCACTTTGGGAGGGAAAATGTTTCTCAAAGTGTGTTCCTGTGAGGATCAGCATCCACCTGGGAACTTGCTAGAAATTCAGATTCTCAGGTCCCCCTGCTATCTACTGAGTTAGAAACTCTCAGAGTGAGGTCCAGCAATCCATCATGTAACAAGCCCTCGTGTAATTCTCAGGTACATAAATTTGAGAACCACTGGACTAGGGAAAATGAAGGCATCTCCCTAGAAATCTAGCTGTGGCTTTTTTGTGGCTAGGGGAGGTTTGGACTAGGTGATCTCTTTATATTCTTCAGTATTTCTCTAGTTACATGCTGTGTCACATATAGCCAGCTGCATCCTTCTGGCAAATAAAAGGCAGGATTAAAAACTCCCAGCACAGTATCTGAAAGGGATGCGTTATAGGACCACCTCCCCCAAACTCTCCTCCCCTAAGGATACCAAAATGCAAAGGTGCTCAAGTCCTTTATATAAAATGGCAGAATATAATATTTGCATATAACCTACACACATCCTCCTATAGACTTTAAATCATCACTAGGTTACTTATAATACCTAATACAATGTAAAATGCTACGTAAATAGTTGTATATATACTCTAATTCTAAAATTTATATTAATTTTTATTGTATTGTTATATTTTATTGTTTTTTTAAACAAAAAAATATTTTTGATCCACAGTTGGTTGAATTCAACATGGAACCAGGAGATAAGGAGAGATAATTGTATACATGTTCCAACAGTTGCCTAGATCAAGCTAGGAAAGGAAGGCCAGACAATCTAAGCCTTCATACCCACACTGCTTGCCATTTGAAATGGCACTGAATTAACAGTGACGTCCAACACGAACTCAATAGCATTTTTCAGAGGGTCAGTATCATATACCAACATACTCCATCCTGAACAATTTGGTGGTTATCTGAAAACCATTTTTTTTGTGTGCTGCTTGCCTGCATTTAGCCATTTTTAGCCTGTGTTTTTCATGTACATTGGCTGGGGTGATGTTGGCAGAAAACTTTTTCAGCTGGATTGGAATCAGATCACCTGGGGACAGTGTTGGAAGTGATAACGATTCTGGGATAAAGGCTCAGTATTCTTAATGTTGGTGTTCCTCCAAAGATGTTAAATTCCTGGCACCTGGCAGCATAACTGACTTCTTTACATAACTGCCCTCCTCAGAACCAACAAACCCTGCATTTGCCAACCGCAAATGCCAGGATTTCACTTTCTAGAAAGGATCATGTTGATTTGCCTGAATTCTCTCCACTTTCCAAAAACATGTGACAAGAAATCTGAGACGAAGGACTTGGTTTAAGACAGGTGCACTGAAAAAGTAGAATTGTGGCACGAAGCCACCTTCTGTCTGGAGGACACTCTTGGATGGAAGCATGAGACTCTCAGTGCCATGTTCGGGACACGGGAGAAGTCGCCCTAAGGACACTGAATGCTACGTTCAGCTTAGAACAAAATGTTCTAATACTTTACTTGGCAAATATTCCATTTTTTTATTGCTATGCTTAGTGAGGCAGAAAATAAATCAATCCATTAAAGAAAACGATTTTAATCATCAAACATTCAAACTCAAAGGTTATTCAGATTAACCCTCTTCTGTTTCTCAGAAAATCCAGTTAGGCAGACCACCTCCAGCCCATAGTATCTTGGTCACTTAAATCTTACTGCACAGAAGATAGTATTGTCAGTCTTTAGTGCAATATTGACAGATGTGGGGGCTAAGGAAAATTGCAAACCATTTTGAAGAATGCAGTTCAAGTGAGTTAAAGTACTCTTATTCTCTAAGAATGAAATTCCCTTTCTAAGATTTTATAAACATGAGAATTTTGGGCAAAGAGTCTCCATGAAAGATGTGGCTGGTGTCAGTGGTCACTTGTACCTCTGCGAATTTGGCAGGGTCCCAGCGATGCACTATGTGGATCTTTATCATTGTCATCATTGCAAATGTCGCCAGTAACTTGTGAAGCCTTCAGGACAAATACTGTCTGAACCCTCGTGCCCAGGAAAGCCAAGGGAGGAGACAATGCTGTTTCTTCTCTGTTGTATGTTAGGCGTTCTCCATCATTTCTTGTTTCTGTTAGTGTCAATATTTTCTCCTTGCCTCAAGGTAAAGAGATCTCTTAATCAGCTAATAAATGCAAATGAAAATGCAACGTATCTGTGGTGACGGAGAAAGGGCAACAGTACCAACATGGCCAAGTGCTTAGAATGTGGCTCCGAGATGGGCAGAACTTGTCTCATTTCCTCCGAGTCCAGAGCACGGTGGAAAAGCGCCTGGCACATTTCAGGGACTCAGTAAATACTTACAGACTGAACGGATTACCTGAGAATGATCAATTAGCAGAATGAGCCCTTTCACCACGCTGACAGGGTCGCCAGATACAGACAGCATTTTGGACATCAAATCACTGTATCCCTTGAAAAAGGTGACAGGTCTGAGCTGGACGTCAAAGAGGATGGCTGACATGCCAGCGAAGGAGTCGAGGTTCTCCTCCCCTTCGTCAGGAGTGGCTGCAATTGAGGCCTCCAGTCCTTGGGCTTCAATGACCACCTGGGGAAAATTGATGTAACGTTCATGACACAAGCTCCCTGCCTGCTCTGTGAGGGTGAGGCTTCTGAGCGACAGCTGGAACTTCTCTGGGGGTCAAAAACTCAAATATCTGCGACAGCTAGGCAAGAATAAATAAATACAAAAACAAAAACCCTTTATGCTTGATATAAGATGATTTACTTTCTCCATTTAATCCTCACAACCACATTGTGAGGTACACATTTTGAGGTACATGTTTTTACCTATTTTGTAGATAAGGCCAAAAAAAAAAAAAAAAAAAAGGGCTCAAGTTTACCCAGCTAGTAAATGGCAGAGTCAGGATTCAAAGCCCTCTGACTATAAAGGCCATTAATTTTCCATTTTATGATGTTATTCTAGAGACTCTTAGTCTCTCCAGGATTGTCCTGTTTTATATAATGGTCAGCTATCTTATAGGGCCTCTAAAGGGAGATGGAGAGATGTTGGCACAGTCATCCTGAGGCCACTGCTAGAAGCGGACATAGTACTCTCTAAGCCACGACTCACACCATCCCATGTCAAACTGCTCTCCATAGACAAAAAAAAAAAGTCATGAATACTACAAAGGGTTCTCATGCTCTGATTTCTCCCATACACAGGATTCCTACATATTTTCTGTCCTCCATACCCAGCTCCTTAACCCCTGGGTATTTGGCCTTTCCAAGTGTGCATCAGAAAGCAGATGGTAATTCCTCAGGGCAGAAGGGCATAGTGTTCTGACTATGGTACTATCAAGGGGCGTAGTAATATGATATTGATAAGAACGCGAATTTTTACAGCACTGGATCATTTTTAAAGCTTAAATGATTTAATTTACAATGATTTATTTGTAATGATTTATTTATTTTATAATTTGATATGCATAAGACCTAAAAAGAAAGACTTCATAGATCATCACCAATTTTTGCATAAAACTAAACGGATGAAACTCAGCTACTTGTCAAATGCCTATAATTTATTCTTTCATCTCCTAGCAGTATTAGAAAAATATAAATAGACTCTTTAAAGAGCCATATTCTAGTATGAAGGCTTTTATTATGGGGAATCAATCTCTTCATAGAAACACCCAGAAAAGGAAAATATATTCTAGAATTAAATACTTGAGGGGGGCCTAAGGAATATATATCTGTGAATAAAAATAAAATATTATTAAAAATGTCCATGTGAGAAATCCTGGCATGATTTCCATTTTGTAAATACGTGTCCTTTTGAAAAGACAAATGGACACTTGGCAAGTCCAGTGAGTCCAACCGCTCATGTGTCCAGTTCGTATCTGAAACTTTCTCTGGGACTATAAACCACACAGCCTCTCACAGATGATGGAATTGTGGGCACAATGCGACAGAAACCACCACCGACTTACACATTCTATAGTGTTACCCAGAGTATGTATTTTATTTCACCTCAGACTACCGCCTCACGCCATTTATTAAGCAAACGCCACGGCCAGTGCGTTACCTGGCTGCCGTGAAGCGCGGCTTTCCCAACGTGCTGGAAGATGTTGAGGTTGCTCCTCCTCAGGATGCCAGAGCCGGAGTAAAGGATGTCCAGGCTGTAGGTAGACGCCGAACGGGCCTTACCTGACGGCAGAAAACACAACTGCGACCTAGCAACAGGCTCCGCAGTGCGGGCTGGGGACGGGCACAAAGGGAGGACCCTTTGGGGGTTACATACGCTGTATGTAGCCGGTATAGGCAGAGGACGATCCAGTCCCGGAAAAACGGTCATAGTTGTGAGCGACCATTTCCTTCAGAACCCGGCGGACCATTTTGCTGCAACATGGAAAAAGAAAACGCTGCACATTCGTGGTGGTGGCTGTTTCCCGAGATAAATTTGGAGGGAAAAAATAATCCTCAGTGGAAAAAAGAAGAAGCCAAGTTTTCCTCACGCCTCTCCGAGGCTGCCAGGGGAGGTGGCAGCTGGCGTGTCAGTGTCAGGATTAGGGCCAGCCCTTCATTACTGAGATATTTGAAATTTAGTTTGATAAGAAAATGACAGCCAGGCGAGGATGCCCAGCTACAAGGTGGCTTAGGCCGGCCGGTGGGGGACACAGCTCAGCAGTGGGAAGCACATGTCCTCCATGGTTCTGTTGTTAAGTTGCACATACATTTGAGCAAAGCTGTACCAAGCTGGGAAGGCTGCGCAATATTTCTTTAAATGGTTTTCCACACCCTCTAATGTTCTCAGTAGCCAATGATCTATAACAGTAAATTTCCAATTTATATCTGTGTTGTTTTCAATTATGAAGAGTTCAGTAAAACCCATAAAGGAACCATTGTTTTCTGTGAAGTAAATCTTAATCCTTACTCTGTGCCTCTGTCTCATCTAGGTAACTAGTGTTGAGATCTTTCCATTTCTGATTCTATAACACTAATCCTATCAGCAATAACAAAATTATGACAACATGGCAAAACATCCAGTCATCAACTAAAGAAATCTGGACCTAGGTCTGAGGCAGAAAATTGCTGAGAGGAGGGGATGGTAACCTTACAGGTTTCCCTCCCAATATCACTAGGTTATATGATTTTAGCCGAGAGAGGAAAAGATGAGGAGGGTCATGATATCTATCCAAAAATCCTAAGGGGTCTTCATATGGATGAATGACTACACATGTTCTGCTTTGCTCCAGGGACAAACCCAGAGCAGTAGGCAGACTTCAGTCTACGCAAAGATATAACGGTGCGAGTCTCTGGACACGTGGGCCCTTAGACGTGGTGAGCTTCCCGCCACTGACGGGCAAGCACAGTCTGGACACCACGTGTCAGGGATCAGACCCTACACTGGAGAGATACCAAGCAAGATGGCCTTTGGTGTCCCTCCCCACTCTGACATTTTTGGTTCTGAGACTCTGACCGTAATGTTGGTGACAGCTTCCTCAGGTTTCCTAAACTGCTCACTACCCTGCTGTCTCCTCTTTCCTGTTCCTGGAATTGCTGGTTTCACAAGACAAAGGCAACAAGAACACCCAAGATCTCCTCCGCCATCTTATAAAAGCAAACAAAGGAACAGAACAGAACGAGAAGTCAAATCCATTCAACCTGCAGCACATGGCTGCGGGTGGACTTGGGTTCTTCCTCGCTTGCTCACCTGCTCCCTTCCTCTTTCCCGTGTGCCCTGCTCTTGTCTCTGTTCTACTCCCTCCCCTGTTTCTTATTTCATCAGTCTTCTTTGTCCTTGTTTCTCTTTCCTTCAGCCTTTTACTGTCCTCTTTTTTCATTTTTTTCCACCCTTCTGACCTGTTTTCCTTTTCTACGAGGAAGGCTCAAATATGATCTTCCCTGGGGGTAGTGTTCTACGTGGAACTTGCGGGAAACAGAAGTTCTTTCTCTGACTCTCTGATTCCAGTGAGGAGGGGCTTTGGAGGAGCCACTCTGAAGAGTGACATCAGGGAATCTGGGAGGTGACACTGGGGACCCGGAAGGAAGTTAACCCAGCAAGAGCAACTGAGAGTGAAGAAGCCTGCAGAGTGCACTCCTCAGACCTTGAATAGTCCTAAAATGTGGGCCATACCTAAAGTTTTAACTTAAATTTCAAATTCATCGATTGTGATAAATGAGGTTTCAAAGATCCCTAGCATTTGGAACATTAACATGAAATACCATTTGGAAAGAACTTACATCATTTTGTTGTGCTAATTATAAAAATAGTCCTGTTGAAAGTGCAATTAGATTTTAAAACATTTGGTGATATATATTTACCAGACTGAACAGGACACCCAGAGTAAAAATCACACCCATAGTTCCAAATCATAGCGCCAAGATGAAGCTGTTTTATCTGGCTCACTAAATAGCTTTCTTATGAGAACTTCGGCACTCTATGGTTTTGTGCAACATAATCCAGAGAAATGAACACATCATTATCATTAGCTACGTGTGTACCATGTCAGTATAGAAATAAGCTTGAATAAGCAGAAAGACATGTGCAATGTATTAAATATTATACCTTGCAGGCATTTCAAAGCGTAAGATGTCTTGAACAAGGGCGAGCATGTATTTATTCATTTCTTTGGGCAGCTCCCCAATAGAAAGCAGGATGTTTTTGACTTCCATGTAGGATGGATTATTATTTAAAATGACAGCGGCTGCAGTAGTACGCACAGTCTTCTCATGAATTTTACGATTCTGGTGGTATATCCTGTTCAAGGTCTTCTTCACCTGTTCGCAAGATGTTCAAACTTAGTGCACAACTTAGATTTTTAAAACTGACATTGTAGCAGGAATAGCAAGTCTTCGTAAAAATATACATGTGTTGCTACATTTCCCAGGTTGCTTTGCAATTAAGTTGAGGCCACATGACTACTTCCTGCTAATGGACCCTGCACAGAATTGATGGGCAGCACTTCCAGGCTGGGGCAGTTAAGAGCGGGTGTGCTTTCTCTGTCTCTGTATTCTATGACTGCAGTGAACTTAGGGCCACATATTCCCTTACCCACGTTAGGCATAGCATGAGAAAGACTTCTGATGAACTGCTGAGATTTTGTGGTACATTCATTATTGCAGCATAGCCTGGTGTCACTTAGTAACTAATATGGAACTTTAAGGATGGAGGCAATGGGCTCTGGGGAGAGATGGCCGCATGAACTGATATTTCCTTACAATGAAGTATCTCAGAATCTTCCCTTCTTTTTTTTTTTTTAATTAATAGATTTTTTTAAGAGCAGTTTTAGGTCCACAGCCAAATTGAGAGGACAGCACAGGGATTTCCTGTGCACCCCATGTTTCCAGACATGCACAGCCTCCCCTGGAACCAACATTCTGCACCGCAGTGGTATATCTGTTACATTTGGTAAACCTACTTGACCCATCATTATTGCCCAAAGCCAACAGGTTACCTTAGGATCTTTTTTTTTTTTTTAGCAAAATGTTAACAACAAAGAAAATGTGCCAAAATAATTGCATTCTGTTGAAACAAATAATTTCATTGGTTAGTAGCTTTGCCTAACAATATGCAGTGTGTAAGGATCTATACTAGGCACTTATAAATATTTCTTTCAATTCCACTTCCCTCTGCCTTTTTCTATCTCCCTTAAATCTTGGCTTTGCTTACAGGTGTGTAGGAGTTGAGCTACTCACCCAAGAACAAACCAGGAAAGGACACAGCCAGAACTTATGCATAGATCCGTCTTTCTCAAAACTCTGTGCCCCTAACTCACATGGTTTCCAGCCACCGACTTCAATATAGAACTGATACAAAGGTGCTCAGCTGCAAACTGGAAACACCATTCTCAGCAACAGTTTATCCTGACTTTCATAAACATTCCCTGTCCTAATAAAAGTTTCATTTAGATGGCTTCCTGAAAATGTCATTGCTAGAACAAACAAGGTCATATTTAAGAGAGGATATTTCAGTGCTGAAAAATGTAACAGCATCTTAAAACTTATAAAAGTAAAGATTTTATGAAAAGGATTTGTTTCTGAAAATAAGAGAATATGCTTCAATATTTGTGCTTCAGGATATAGGACATTATCTATTCAAAATGGGAGGCTGCTTTGGAACAGGCTTAAATGCCATTTAAGAGTCATTTCTAAATAGGAGAGAGAGACTGGGGAAAAATAGAGTGACCTGAGAGGAGGTTGCATTTGACTCATGTTCAGTTGTGCTTTTTTCCTCCTGTTAATGTTGCAAACATGCATGGAGATTTTACCTCATCAGTTATGAAAGAGACGTCGTATCTCTGGAGAGCGGTAGTAGCAAGGTGGCTGATGGGTCCTTCTCCTGCTTCCGCGTACTTCAGAAGAAGGGGGATGCCTTCTGGAAGCAGGGCATTCTTCAGAGCCAGCAGGTACATTGTGATGTCCTCTTTGTTCTCTGTTTTTTCTAGTCCTCCCAGGATTAACTTCTTAGCTTCAACCACAGCCTAAAAGATCACATACCTTAGATGTATGCATGACCATACATAAAATAGGACTTGGGCAAGGTTGGCTTTATTCTTGAGTCCAAGAAAACAATCTAAAGTTGTAGAAAGTTTTGCATTGGTTGCCTGAGATACACAATGAAATAAAAGCAAGCAAGTAAAGCCTGAGAAAGATGTTGTGTGTGTTTTTTTTAAATACATATATTAACACATTCTTAAGAAGCAATGAGTACCATTGATAATGGGCATATTTACTTTGGAACACATTCTAAATGTATAAAGCCACTTTTTAATTCCCTTGTCATTGATTATTCAAAAAACTGCCTGTTCACTCAATTTCTAAAGCGACAGTTAGATGGAGCCCTGGCGTCACCACACACCTTTTCTTAAGTGACAACTTGGATGGAAGCCCTTAGAGCCTGGTCATAAGGTCTAGCCTTTTCATACATTGTTGTATTTCTCCTAGAATGTCCTTCATTCCATACTATGATCTCATCACCTAAAAAGCTCTTCTAGATTAAGCTCAAATATTACTATTTTGGTGAAACCTTCACCAGCACCTTCAAACAGAAAAAGTTGCAGCATCTTCTGTAGAGTACTTTGTTTATATTTCAATATTATTTATCTGTTTATATTTGATAAACAGATGAGGAGTTCTTTGAGCATGGTAGAATAGTTTATGCATCTTTATATTAAATGATTAGCATCATGCCTAGTGCAGAGTAGATGCTCATGAATCTGAGTGGATCTTTTATATATGGGTTTTGTCTTTAGCCAAGATATTTAATATGTGAAATGCTGAAGTAAATCAGCTACTCAAATAATCATGGAAATTGAAAAATATAAGAAGTCATGGTTCTCTAATATAAAGATAAAGCTTAATTTTATTTCTGCCGGAAGTTAATAAGCTGATACTCAAATTTTTAAGGCCACTGTTTTTTGGTAATCTTTTTCATACATAATGTACATCCCAGTTATGGCTTGCCTCTTTTGGAACTATTTGGTTTCAAGAATGTTTTCCCTATTGTTTTTAATTGCAGGCACTTACTTAGTAAGCAAAATAATATAGATGACGTCTTTCTGAGGTAGAAAAAAGTGCTGACTGGACACTGGCTATGTAAAAAACGTGGACAGAACAAAGACTATTTTTTTATATACTTAGTATCTTTAATCTATTTGCATTATAGAATGATGGGCTGTTTTAGATATTAATTGATTTGGATTTTCTGGATTTAGTTATGCTTACAAAGTGAATGTTTTTGCTTTTTTCTTTTTAATGAGAAAGATGTTAAAATTGATATTCTACTCAGACAAGCAGAGAAGCTTTGAGATAATGAAATTAAAATGAAAATATAAAGTTCTAAGTGATTAGAAGTAACTCAATTCCCATCATCGAAACTCAAAAATTCAAACCCCCCTTACTATAGACAAAGTTCTGCTCTAGGAGGTAGACTTAGAGTCTAATATTTTTCTGAAAACAAGAACTATACCATACACACCATTTAAAAGTGAGTAAATAGTGGGCACTCAATAAATGCATATTAGTAGGCAGGTGAATGTACTATTTATTTTTTAGCATTATCTATGTACCAGGAACCAATGTAAGCAACTGGTGTTGAACAGAACCAAGACTGATTTCCAGACAGAACTTACATTCTAATGGGAAACAGAGATAAATAATAAACATGATAAGCAAATGAACTGTAAAGTACATTAGATGGCAGAAATTGCTGTGCAGATAGGGAAAGCAGATATGGTAAGGGGTGAGGCGTGCAGTTGGGCAGCACAGCGAGGGTCAGACAGGATGATGTGGAACAATGGAACACAAAACACTGGGTTTGCACTTACTTTGAGTTTGCAGCCTTCATTCTGACACAGCTTCCTGACAAGGGCCCCAATAACGATCATAACAGTTTCTCTGATGTTATTGCTCCCAAAGGAACCTTTGAACTTACTCTATTAGCCAACAGGGAGAAAATAGGTTACCAAGATATGTAAATATTTCCAAGAAACATTTTTAGTTAAGTAATAAAGTAACCAATCCAGACTGAGGAAATGTTTTTATGTTTCTAGATTGCAAACTCAGAATTTTGCTTTTGAGACACTTACAAATTCACTGTCTAGCTTTGAATTGAAGAGTTAATAGAACGTCCCCCATTTCAGGTATTTTTAACCCGGGGAAGTCTACGAACTTATGGCTTGGATTCATTGGGTTAGTGAACAAAGAAAAAAAGAGTTTGTAAAATTTTATGTATGAGTGAAGAGGGGTTTCATCACTTTTTTCAGATTCTTAATGGGCCCATTTTCCAAAAAGATTATGAGCTATTCCACTAGATCATAGGCGGATAAATGCACTTTTTTTTTTTTTAAAGTCTTAGGTCCAAGAGAAGTCTAGCTTTTGTTTTCAATATAAATTTTTTAATATCAGAAGAATTGTATCTCTTCCATCTAGGTGTATGAAATACCATGAAGATTTCTGAAGTTAAAACAAATCTTTTAGAATTGATTATTGAAGTATAACCTAGAATTCTCCTCTCTGAAATTTTGTCCTATGCCACATAATATGATAAGTGAATATTATCTTTACATTTCCATATAGATTATACTATTTAATGGTATTGCAAATAAGACACTAAATAAAATAATTTACTGTACAGTTAATAATTAATGGATAGAAAATAGTCCAGTAGAATTTGAATGTGAATACTCAGGAGTCTCTAGTATGCAGCTTTCATTCTGATCTAAGCAACTTTATAACAATTACTGCTTACATTCTTAAGAGGGGTTTTTTTTTTTTAGCAGCTAAGAGTCCTTGTTTGCCCAGTGTCTATGTGACTTACAATGAGGGCTCTGAGGAGTTCCTCGTTGGGATGAGAGGCAAATCCACAGGCGTAGAGAAACCTCTCCTGGAGGATGACACTACTGTCACTTTTGAAATCCAAAAAGTCCAAAATGGCTTCTAGTGAGTCTGGAGTCTGAGCAGAGGTGACCGCATCCACCAGCTGAGGTCTATAAAAAAAGGCATAATTATGGATAGCAATGTTTAGGATGCTTAAAGAATTCTTTAAAATCTCTATCATTCACAAACTCTCCATTGTTTTGAGTTTCCTAAAGAGTTGAATTGTTTTTATTTGAACAAAGGGAAAATGATTAAGACTTTCTAAAAAAGATCTCTCATTTTATTTTAAACATCTCCTTTATTCCCCTCTCTCACTCAAACAGTGTATACTCAGAATATACAAACTAATTTTACTATATTAACCTAAGCCAAATATAATTTGGAGATTTATAAATAAAAATTATATAAATAATATTCTATATTAGGCTCAAATTCTTTTTTATATGAGTAATAACTAAAAGCCATGGTCTCTAAAACTTATTCTCTTCCTCTATCTTTGCAAGTAACATATTTTGCAAATGCTAATTAAAATAAAGCAGTATTATTTGATGGAAAGATGGGAAATCCTTTTAACTTTCATTTATATCCAAGGAAGAAGCTTTTGCTCTTTTTTTGTTTTGTTTTTTCAAAAGTAAAAAACACCATAGTATAGTTCTATGTTCAACCACAACAGATATGTGTGAGCAGAATAGACCTCCTCAGGAAAATTCTAGTTACAGATGCTGGTCCTTAAAAATCTTTGTTTGGTCGAGTCTGGAATAGTAAAATGTCTGAAACTAGTTGTTATACTAATGAACATACATATGTAAATATTATATACCACATCCATATAAACACATCAGACATATACTAAGTACGTTATACCAAGCACTTTATGCTTTTAAAAAATGATATACTTGCACTTTATTATTTTGATCCTAACCAAAACCTAGTGGATAAAGCAGAGGCAAAAAGATAAAATACTTATCAAGTGTCTATTGCGCATGGGCTGCACTGGAAATTTTAGGTGGGCAACCTCTCTTTAGATTTTTAGATTCTTCATCTGGAAAATGTGGCTAAAAATAGTATTTACCTCAGAAATGTTGGGAGGATTAAATTACATAATCCATGTAAAACATTTAAAAGAGGACTTGGCATATAGCAAGTTGTTAATAAATATTAGCTGTTATTAATACTGCCACTTCACTGAATCCACTGAATATTCCTGTGAGTTTAATACTAATATTCCCTTCACATGTTAGGGAATAGATTCAGAGATACTGAGCCACTTGCTCAAGGTCACATTGCTAGTAAATGGCGTCACTGGGATTGGAAGTTAGGTTTTTCTGACTATGGAGTCCAAGATCTTTTAAGTACATTGGTATTTCCCAAAGTGTTTTTCATGTAACAATAGTCCTACAAATACTTTAAGAGAAGGGGTTTTAAAGTTTGTGTATGTTTAGGAAATAGTCAAGAAAATGTATAAATAATATTAATATTATCAGATTGAAGATCCCGAAAATTTCTGCAACAAAGAAAACTATTTAACTTTTTTTCACCTAGTGTTTTCCAAACTCAGTTGCTCACAGAATCTCTTCCTTTGGCATTCTTGTTAATATCCTGCAAATGACAGGATGCAGAATACAAGTTCTTTGGGAAATGTTACATTCTACCACCCTGCCTTTCACTATCCTACAATAAATAACTGGAGTTATTATCCCTATTTTACAGATGTTGAAACTGAGACCCAGAGAAGTTAACTATAAATGACTTGCTTAAAGGTTATACTGCCTTTGGAGGTCAGAATTTAAAACTAGATTTGGTTTTAGTTTATTCTAGTATCCTTTCTATTACATTATGTTACATGTGTGTTATACATGATATGGTATAGTATTGTGTAAATAATCAGATTTAGAAAACATCATGCAGGCATTCAAATTATTGCTGCTTTAAGATTTTTAGGACACAGATAATGCTAAGGTGTAGTGTAATCTCTATTCTAAATTAATACCTAATATTTACACTTTTATTCTCAGTGTGTCTGGCTTTGATATTAAGATAAGTCCCTCTACCAATATATTTTAAAGTTTTATAATTAAAACAGAGCCTAGGAACTTATGATTTTACATATCTTTCTTTTCTTAATTTAAAACAAAAAAAATTTTTTTGAAACAAGGTCTTGCTCTGTCACCCTGGCTAGAAAACAGTGGTGTCATCATAGCTCACAGCAACCTCAAACTCCTGGGCTCAAGTGATCCTCCTGCCTCAACCTCCCAAGTAGCTGGGACTACAGGCATGTGCCATTGCATCCTGCTAATTTTTCTGTTTTTTATAGAGAGTCCCTTGCTCAGGCTGGTCTCAAACTCCTGACCTCAAGCAATCCTCCTGCCTCAGCATCCCAGAGTGCAGGGATTACAGATGTGAGCCACCATGCCTGGCCTGATTTTGCATATCTTCTAACTTCAGTTTAAATATTTATTTTTGAAGAGAGTGACCAACTTGTGGTTAGTCCTATGAAATTTCTATTAATTTTTACATGTCCTTAAAGCAAGTAAATAAAATATAATCCAGACTAAACACACTTTCTAGAAGAAAGCTAAATTCTCCTTCTCTTGGAGAATTTAGTCCTTTGAACTCAGTGACGGCTGCTGCTGCTCCTACTCTGTGTGTGTGTATGTGTGTGTATGTGTGTGTGTGTGTG
>VBSM01000142.1:2846636-2906320 GCA_008086735.1 Cheirogaleus medius
AAAAAAAAAAAAAAAAAAAAAAAAAATTATATTGCCACTTTATTTTCTTATTTTAAATTAATTTCTACAAAATGGAATTATTTGAATGCCCCAAACAAAGTGATATCGATCATACCTGATTTGGGATTGTAAATCCAGACCTTGCTATTTTGCATGAATCCAAGGCCTTAATTTTGATCACTTTGTCTTGATAAGCCTGGTAGGTCACTTTACAATCCCCAGAGATGTCTACCTAAAAAGAAAGGCAAGAACATAATGCTCGGAAGTCCTCGTGGATTGTTTGATTTCCAGTGGGAAGAAGCTTGAAAATTGAGATCTCCAATATGCATCAGGGACTGCCTTTCTTACCAGCATGATAAGACAAAAAGACAGGAAGAACTCCAGGGTTCCTGTAGCAGGTAGAGTCTTTTCTGTTCTCTTTGGTTGAGTCTTACTAGTGCCTTCTCATTTTGTTACTTCCGAAATAACGGGAAATTTCCTACTTCTCTGCGTGTCCGGTAAGAACAGGACAAATGCCCCAGCCCTAACTGAACCCTCTGGCGAGTGGGTAGTCATGTTGCAAGGGAAGCAGAGAGTTAATGCTGTACCTAGACTCTGTGTGTGTGTGTGTGTGTGTGTGTGTGTGTGTGACTGTGTGTGTGTGTCACTTCCACAAGCTGAGTATGACTAGAAATTCTTAAAAACCTTTGGGATTAATTCAATTCATTATTAGTCAAATAGACAATTTGAGTTCAGGCAAATGTGTCCCCATACAGACCCTGCTTAGCTTCTCTGAGCTTTCCCCTGGGCCTCTGCCCGCACCACACCTGCTCTCTATTCCAGCAAGCAGACCAACATTCTTCTGGCCGCGCCCTGCTACCAGATATTCTCACCCACGCATGGGCTGGCCGAATTCAGACTAGGAAACTTGGGTTCCAGGCTTGGTTCCAGATGTGATACTGGGGTATCCACTTAATTTCTCTAGCTTAACCTCAGTTTCTTCTTTTGTGAAATGAAGAAGATTGGTATAGACCAGTTGTTCCCCACATTGACAATGCATCCAAATAATCCATGAATACTGTTCTAATAGATATGCTCAGGTCCTCCTTAATACAATGAATCAGAATCTGTGGAGTGAATACAGGGAATCTACACTTTTAATAAGCTCCCTATGGTACAGTGGTGCACAATAATGTCTGGGAATCAGTGGAATGATCCTCAAGGTTTTTTGCATATCTAACATTCAGTTATTCTGAAAGTCCCCTTATTTTAACAACTTCTCATTCTCTTTACACTGTATTTAAGTGATGAAACATTGAGGTAAATGGCAATTGTTTCATGTGCAAATGAGACTTGACGACCCAAGTCACTTTTTCTGAGCATTACCATAGCAGTAACTCTTCTACTGAATTTCTACGGGTAGAGATCCTTATAAGCCCTACTGACAAGTAAGATGCTGAATCCTTAAGAATATTGGCGAGTACCTCATTGGTGGTTCCAGAGCTTAACTGGGTCTGAAACAGGCTAGCCAGGCCCCTCTTGAGATTTTCTATGGCCACTGGTTCATTTTGATAGGAGTAGAACTCTTTGATCTAGGGAGAAAAAAGGAGAAAACAAATGAAGCAAAAGTGCATCATTTATCAGATGTGGCAGGCAGGGTCAGATTCTCACCCCTGTTAATTCTGGGAGAAAGAGGTCTGCTACTCCTCAGTTGGGATTTCCTTTTTGTGAAACGAAGCTATGTAAGTTTCTAAGAAGCTGGACCATCAGAGTTTGAAGTTTAGGGAGATGGATGATGACGCTGAACATCACGGGCGTTGAAGAGGGAAGGAAAGAGCACTAACAGGGGCCAGGATCTCTATGAAAACAAGAAGGGTTGTGCAAAGAAGAGAAATCAGGAACGTTTTTTTGAACATGCCATCAGCTTCTCCCCCAGTAACCCTGCTTGAAACAAAAACTAACCGAGGTGTAAAATAGCAGCAAATCTAAAAGTTCTTGGAAGAGAATGGCAGTCACCACCCCCGAGACTCCTGAGATGGCACAGCCTTTATAGGCTATCACAAGGGCATGGCCATAAGGCCCATGGTCAAAATCTCACAGGGCAACGTTGGCTTGGCCTCCAGACCATTCCTGTTGGCCCTGGGTAAGAAGAGATACAGAGGTTGGAAGACTTGTTGCTGAGACTGCCCGGGCACTGCTGTGAGACTCCCTTCAGGAGGCAGAGAAAGAGGTTAAAATGAGAAGGGTGACCGTGATTTGGCAGCACTAGTAAATGACTTAGCTTTGTTTTATCATCTTTGCTATTTATAGGCACAGGGATGAGAACAGTGTCTTCTACCATTTTGATAATTTAGCCCATGTTTAAGAAACAGGATAAAAGTACAAAGAGAATTTTCTGGAAAGCAGTCTGTTGTTTTTCACCGTGTATTAACTCCAAACACTTCACACAATTTAGAAATAGAGGATAGATACATCATCTCTGTAAAAGTTCCCAAGGTCTATGATAATTATAGTTGAGCATTTCTATCAGAAATATCCTGAATGCCTTCCTATTCCTCTTTAAGACAAACCATGACTTGTCAAGTAAAGCTCAGCAATTATGCAATAAATCCAACTGATACCAATCTGAATAATTCAGCCTACATAAAAACTCTCTCATACTTTCGAAGAGAAGAGTTTGCCAGAACTATCCAAGCAAGTTGCCTCAAATCTTTTTTTACTTCCTGTGTATGCTCTGCCTACTGATGAATTTACTTTATGTGGCAATCAATTCTAGTCATTACACTGGATGAACCTATAAGTGTTGGAAGACTGTGTGTCCCGATCAAAAAGGAACTGGAATAATGATCTCAGTGTCTGAAAATCCACAGTATCATGTTCTCAAACAAATCACTGGCCATGTCCCAGCCTCGAGCCTGAGTTTATGACGTTCTATTTTGTAAAGTGGATCTTCTTTAATAATCACAGTGCAATTTCCTTTTCAAATATTTGGTAGTAGGGTATCTCCAAATATCATGACTATTAGATGTTCATCACTGGGTTGTTTGAGTCCAGAAACAGTCATAGGGGCTCACTGGGTGACAAAGGACACACCTATGGCCCATGTCCTTTTGGTCTGAGCCTTAAATACTTTAGAAAGCAAGCTCTACTAAGTGGGAAGAATAACTGTACTTTCATCATTAGCTCACTTTTCTTCTAGGTTACAAAATGTGCCTGAATTATTTATAAACTTCTACCCAAAATTTCAGGAAACCCAGTTCTCGGATTTACTCTTTGGACTGTGCACAAGTTCAAGTGCTCTGCTATTACTGACACACTTCTGCGGATCAACTTTTGATCTTGAACTCTAGATTGCTCAGAAAACGGCATTAGAGTCATTTTTTTCCTGGTAGGCTGAATGATAGATATAAACTGTGAGACACACACAAAAAAACTCTTTTTCATTCCTTCTATTAGTTTCTATTGTTTTCCTAGAACTATACTAGTGAACTCCTTTTGTATGACTGCTACTTCTGGGGCCCAAATTCTGTTTCTTCAGATTAGAGCAGACTACTGAGATCAGAGTGAAGATAGCACAAGTATCATCCCAGCTGAGTGTAAAATGACTTAATTGAGCTGGCTTGGGATCATTAAACAATAATAGTAATAATATAAAGTCAGGACAATCCACATGGCTGTCACAGTAATAATCTTAAATTCCTTCCTTCACAACAGGAACTGAGTAAGTTTTATTTCACATATTTTTTCCTTAGGAAGAAGATGCCTCTCTCTGTATGTTCCTTTACTTTATACAGTTTTTAAAAACAAGAGAAGATAAAATTCCATTAACTGCCCAAACAGCAAAATAAATAAAAAAGATCCTAGCAAACAGGGATTAGTCATTTTATCTTTGATATCTAAGACAGTGCATAGCTAGGAAGTGGCACATTGGAAAACAAGTAAGGAAATACATAGAACAAACTTGAAAGCTTTCAATGTGTCCCATTTCTTGTGGAGGTTTGGTGCATGTACAGGAGCTACGCTGCCTGATTTAGAGAACAAATCAATGCTTGGAAACAATGCAAAGTAAAGTGCTGACTCAGCAGTCACGTGGTTAATCTATACAGACAGCCAAAACCAGAAATGGAACTCCAATGACCATCCGGTTAATTGGATTAGCATTTCAGGCTACAAAAGAATCCATGCTTTAACTTGAGGCATCTTTTGCTTGTCAGTGTTAATCAACTTAACCATATAACCGTCAGGTTTCCAACTTAATTTATGATTTGTAGACAAAACTAGAGGCATGTCCAAACACTTACACAGAGGAGATGACTGGGCGTGGAAAAAAAGAAGATGTGCAATGAACGAGTATCTGAGTATTTGGATGGTTTCTCTCTTATAATGTAAATGTGGGAACCTCAAACAGGGAAGGGGGAGGGGAGACCTCTGGAAGGACAGACGGTGCATGTGATGAACATCCTTGACATCACAGAAATTTCAGGGAGCAAAATTTAATTTGAGCCAGAGGTAGAAAATGCTCTCTAAGGAAATAGACCATCCAGCCCTTTACCCTGCCCTGTCTTTCACAGTAAGCGGAACTGAGAGTTTAATGATCTTTCTGACAGTTACGTGGCTGAAACTTCCACTCGGCCTCTTAGTCTCCAGGGTCAAGTTTTTCCCAACGAGTACGTTATTGTGTAATTGAGAGATATGATGATGTACTTTAACCTGTGCTTATAGGAAATCATCACAAATCATAGCTCCTCTAGACCTGACCCACTGGAGTCACCGAAATAGTGAGGTGGCAGTTTCCTCCCAGCCTTTGAACAGTGAGGGTACGGAGTTCTTTCATGGGTGTAACAAGACTTTGTACTCAGCTGCTACCAAAGGAGCTATAAAATGATGGGCTGTCATTAAGATTATAAATACAATTGATATTTTATGGGCTCGAGTCTTGCCACATTGGAAGTCCAGAGAAGAAAATAACATTTCTTGTTGTTAACAAAGTTGAGCCACATGCAAACTAAGTGAGTCGACAGATGTCACGACGTAATGAAGGAATCCTACAAGCAACCAAAGAGGCAGGCACGTTCCCAGAACTTTCCAGCAAGAAGATAGTAGAACACAGAGGTTTGAGCACAGACTTTGTTTCAAATTCCAGCTCCACCACTTGCCGGTTATGTGACTTATAGGCAAGTTTCCCAACTTCTCTTAACTTTAGTTCTTCATCTGTTACAAGAGTATGATAAAGTAGCCCCTGCTTCCCAGGGCTGTTAAGACGATAAGAGGCAATTCATGTCATGCCTTCAGTTAGTGCCTGGTACAATGTAAGTGCTCAGCACATTTTAGCTTTTATTAAGTAAACAATAAGCAAAACAATAAGCACGGTGCATGGAGGGGTGGAAAGGCATGGAGGTGATGGGAAGTGGCTGGAATATAAAGAGGAATGCGGATTTTCTCTTCCAAAACCCATAATATAACGATGAACAGAAATGACCAAAAAGAAAGCATAAGAGTCATGAGTGAGCTACGACCTGCTAAGGGTGTTCTAAAGAGTCATGGCTACTTTCAGCTGGCTGGATGGGTGTGAACTTTATAAAAGAAAGGCCCTGTGAGCAAAGTCTGAAACATGGTAAGAGTTTTGACAAGTGGAGAAGGAAGAGAAAGCATTCTTAAAGATAGTGATTCATATTTGGTTGTAGGAGAGGTGATGGCATAAGGTTTCTTCTGGTGAGTCCCTTTTAAGTACTGTATGTAAAAACGTGCATCACAATTAGCAATATAGAGGTCTGAAATTTCTATTGTAAAGTGTGTATTTTCATCTTTATTTTGAATCTAGAAAGTTTAATTTTAGAGATGTGCAGAGTTATAACTATACTGTTCCCTTTCTGTTTTCCTGCTTTGTTCCTAAAATTAAGCTCTCGTCTTTATTGAGGCATTTTTATGTATGTCAACAGAATACCTGTAATTTCATAAACCCCCATATGTAATGGCTAATAATTCACTGATCATAATTGCTTCTTAATTCTAAATATATTAAGACCATTTTAATAGAATCAAACTATAAGTAATATGCACTTATAGAAATTTTTGAGCTGATCTCCAAATGGATATTATATAAAGTGTTCATTCATTATTTTAATATTTAAAACGCTTTTCCATGTCAGAGTTTTAGAATAACCTCTAAGCACTTCTTTAAAAAAATCAACTTTACCTTAAACTTGCCATGCCCTTTCAAAACTTCAACTTTAGCCAGATATTGATATACTCACAAATAAATATTACTAATCTAAGTTATTAATAGATCATTTCATTCTCATGATTTGTGTACTTTCCTGAATTTATCCAATTATGCTGTGATGATTTACTGTATTATACTATCTTTGTAATTCTTCCATAAGAAATGCACCTTTTAATAATACTTCTCATCAATAAATAAATACTTGATTCTACTTACAAAGATTTTCACAAAAATAGAAAACATAAATTTGCTAGTAGATATGAGGGAATTCAAGGCATTGATTTACTTTGGAAACATTTAACTTAGAAGATATGTTTATTAGTTCTTGAAAAAAAATTCCATTTGCCATAAAAGTCATGAAAACGTGATCACCCAAAAATAATATCTATTGAAGGGGAAAAAAATATGAACTTGGAGAAAAAAGATGTGAGACCCCCCAAATCCTTTTACCTTTCCGTGGACTAGATGAAGGAGCACAGGTCTTTGTAGAGCTTCCAAGTTTTCCTTCCCTATGATTTTAGGTGAATTTTTCCCTTTGAAGATGCTCTTCTCTCCTCTCTGCTGATTCACATTTTCAACATGTACATCTTTTATCTGGAGTCATAGAAAGAAATTTATCAAAACACTTTCTGACTGTCTTCATCAGAGTCTCTTAGAAAATAAAATGGTAAAGGAGCAGGCAGGGTTGGCCCTAATTTCTTCTGTCATTTTTCAATTCATGATTTATAGAAACTTGAAACTCATTTTAAACAATGGAGAGGGTATTAAAAAATTAGATTTTTGAGGAAGGCAATAATATTGATACTTAAAGAATTCTGTGACTTCAGTCTTACAATAACTGTGACTTTTAGGTCATTGTCACTCTGTGTGTTCATTTGTTTTGTATGGTTGCTCTCTGCCTGATCACCTCACTTCCTGTTCCACTTGTTTGAGAAGATTCCTGCCCCATCCTACCTCATCTGTAAATTTAAAAGTAAGGCTAAACAGCATAGTTACTGAATAATGAGGGATGTAATGTTCTACTGAGAAAGGCCTCAGAGAGGTGGGTGATGATGTTTTGATCAAGGTTGGAAAACACAACAGCTTTACAGACATCCAGAAAAGCAAAGACTATTGGTAAATATATTGCGATGACAGCTCATTATAAAGGACATCAGCAACTGCTAGTTCCAAGTATTTCGTCCTGTGTCCCTGTTTCACACTTACATGTAGAAAAATAACCAACTTTATGTTCTTGAGAAGCAAATAGGGAATCACCATATCTTAAAATCGGAAGAGGCCCCGTTGGCTTCTCTTCTCAACTCATAAATCTAAACCATTGTAACTGTCCAATCTCTGTCACGCAGTGGGGGTACATGGTTCCTTCCTCCAGAAGAATACAGAATAGGTTTACTACCTCATTGGTGGTTCCACCTGTTAGATCAAGGAACTCAGGCACCTCTTAATCCACCTTCTCTTTCAGTTAGACTGATCCCAATCACATGACCTGGATTCTAGACTCCTCACTGTCAGAATATTTTGAATGAATTTTGGTTTAATGTCCCTATTAATATGATAAGTAGAATCGGACATCATACTCCAGTTGTTCACCAGGATATGCCTTCTATTGCCTGCTTCAACAATTCGGAAAGACCAGCTCGCTTTTGATCAGCAAAAACTTCAAAATTGTAGATCTGCTTATTTTAGTGATAGACAACAAATTAAATGGATATCTAACTAAGAACACGAAACAAGTGCTATCCCAGGGTCCCCTTCCCAAAGACTTCACTGACATCTGATCTTGGTGGTTTTCTGGTAGAAAGTGCGCACCGTGATTTGGATCAGTTGGTCATCGTCACCATCAGGATTCCTCCACAGTAAGACAACGTCCACACCGGATGAAAGTCGGTAGCCCACACTGTCCTGCAGTTTTCCTTTACCCCGATCAAGAAAAACTTCAGTGGAGTATGTGAGCTTGTACAGCCGGTCATTATTTAATGAGAGACCAGTTGTGTGACCTGCATAAAGATAGTCACACAAGTTAAGTTTTCATTGCATAACACCTGTCAGGCCCGGGACTTGCTCAGTGGGAGGTTAGGAAATATTTGCTGAGTGAAAGAGGGTTTCACTTCTCCATATGCTGAAATCATTGGCTTGAAAACCATAAACAAACAAACAAATAAATAAGCTCCCATTTCAGAAAAGTTTAGTTTGTATTCATGAGCAATTCAGACTATCTAAATATTACCCCAGTTGAACTATAGAATATTTTTTAAAGAAATGCTGTTGTATTGCTTTTAATTATGTGAATAAGATTCCAAGTAGAGGTCCTACCAGAAATTGCTTTATAAATTTAATAAGAATCACTTATAAGTAATATATTGTTTAAATGCAAACAAATCAATGCCAAAGTGATTTTAAAGGTTAGAAAGCAGTTCTTTAATTTGGATATTTTTGATATTTAAGGAATATCCTTTCAGTCTAATTTACTCTATTAATTGAATTAGCAAATTTTGAGTACAAAGGTACCTCTCAGGGCTACACATATGTAAATTTAAAATAGCTGTGCCTGAGTAAAATGATGTAGTGTTACTACATAAAATCTTAGTGCTGGCTAAAATTTGGCAGGTGCAATTTAATATCAAATTATATGCAAGTCAGTGCTGTGAGCCAAGAAAATTGATATATGGATGAGTTCACACACTTTCCAATTCAGTTTAACGTATCCCAAGGAAACAAAGAACCAAGTCTTTCCTAGAGATGACTTGAAGTTTATGGTCCTATAAACTCTTTTTGTATATTTTCTATCTATGGCTCTCAGGAGACAGTAAAAAAGGATTTCAGGTTACCTTTCCTCAATGTTAGCCAGGTAGCATTGCCCAGTGAATTGTAACAGGCAACCATAACTTTTTCTCCCTCAGAAAATACACATCTGGAAAGGTGCAGGAAAGGAGATTGGGGTGCCTAGACCAGAAGTGAAGCAGCTGAGAAAGGAAGTAAAATTATCTTGCAATGCCAAAAAAATTAAGAAAACCTCTGAAAAGTCTTTACCATCTACGTAGCGACAATCTGTTCCACCATCTCCATCATCTACTACGGCACTCACTGCCCAGAGGGAAAAACAGTCAAAATATATCGTCTGTATGTTATGTCCTCACAAAACCCAGTGGGGTAGGCAGTATTATTAGTCTCATTTTGTAGATGAAGAGACTTAGGGGAACAGAGATTATATAATTCACCCAATGTCATCCAGGCAGTTAGTCATGGAGACAGGATTTGAACCTAGGCTGTCTGGCTCTAAAGATGATGCTCTTAGCTTTACTATACGCCTCTGAAACTTCAGGTTGCATTCCATTCCTGAGGAGCAAGCTATGAATTCATTCATTCATTCATTCATTCCACAAGGATGTACTTAGAGCCTGCTGAGTGGTAGGCACTTTTTTAGACTCTGGGCTGTACCAGCTGACACATTGCTGCTTTCATGGAGTTTACATTTAAATGAGAGGAAAATGGGCAATTTCAAAAATAAGCATATAAGTAAATTTTACAGTATGTTAGAAGTGATAATGAAGAAAACTGAAACAGGAAAGGGGATGGGGATGCTAGAGGAAAGACCTCCATGAGGTGACCCTTGGCAAAGGCCTTAGGCTGGCCACACGGTGTCTGTGGGAAGAGCCTGCCCCTCCCCCCAGCCCATCACGGAGAGATTGGCAATTGCAGGGTCACTGCAGGGCTAGTGCAGGCGTGACATCGGAGGGAGACAGGTGGAACAGCAGGGAGGCCAGAGGGCTGGAATTGAATGAGTGAAGGACACAGCAGAAGGAGATGAGGTCAAATAGGTATCTACTCGTGGCTGGGAGACTTGGGGAGTTTGAGTGAGATGGGAAGCTGCCAGAGAGTTTTGGGTGATGAAGTTACATGATTTGACAAACGTTCAAAGAAAGGGGACAAGGATTTTAACAGAAATAAAGAAGAGCCAGGAGAAGGAAGTGTGCGAGGGAGGACCCAAAGGTGAATACACAAAACAGGCAGGGCCTGAGGTATGAGACAGAGAAGGCCGAGACAGCCAGGGAAAACCTTGGGGCAGATGAAGTCTGGGAGCCCCTCCCCCAACCTCCCTGTCTCCCCCTTTGCTGCATTTTAACCGGAGCCTCTGCAGCGGGTTCAAACACCGGCTTTCTGGTCAGACAAGGTGTTTTGGCAGGGAGGGCGGCTTTTTACAACACCTGTCAAATTCCATGGAGGGCATGAAGGGAAAGCACGGGGTCTTATCTAATCCTCACAGCAGTTCTGACAGGTAAGCATTATAGGATAGCTGTTAGAAGCTGCCTCCAAGATCAACCCAACAGAGCAAATATGATACAGAATTGCATGTTTAAATGTACTGAAATCCAAGTTTTATGGACTCCATGAAGGTGACTTTTGATTAAAATAACTGAAAATTTGTAGGAAGGGAGCCTTACTTAAGTTGCAAAGCTTTCTAAACTATCATGTTGTTCATTTTTTTCTGATTTTTACTTTACTGGTCAAAAGATATTAGAAGGAAACTATACTAGTCATATACTTGACTACAACTTGGAAGTGAAGAAACACTCGTAAGAATACCTCTTGTTCTCCCAAAACTGTTTCCTACTTTTCAACAGGAGAGAAAGCCTAACATGATTCAAATAAGTGGATTGTGCTGCAATCCAGCGTTGTCCATTATCCTTTCTTCTTTGGTAGGTATTTCTCTGTATATGTTATACAGAGATCTGGCATGTTCCATGTAGGGCATGTGCCAGTGCTGACTGAATTTCTTTTTTAGGGTATTGCTCTTCAGAGTATGCATAATGGCATTTTTCTTTTTTTGGAACTGGTGATAGATAAAACCAAAAGAGAGAGAAATTTTAGCCAGAAACGAGTCAGCACCTCTTCAATTTGCCCCTTCAAATGCATTCAGAATTTTTAAGTGACTTAAAAGCAACAAAACTCTTACTTTTGAACTGTTTTAGAAATATCTTTAAATCCTCATTTATCAGACCTACATGAGTACAATAGCACTGTTGATCGGCTTAAGCAAGAAGACAAAGCAGAGATAAATTTGAGGTTCGAGGAGGTGTGCAGTGGCGATGAGGGTGGTAGGTAATGGAGTTTAAGAATTCAACAGAAACTATAAGGTCAGAAAAGTAAACTAGTAGAATGAAGGGGAGAGGAATAAAAGAATTGGAAGATAATGTAAATGGACTGACAAGTAAAGGGAGGGCCAGGAATTGAGAGAAAGATTAGAAATGAAGGAACCATTCAAGTTTGGAGGTGACAAAATTAAATAGAAAGTAAAAGTATTATACAAAGAAGGCACTGGAAATACACCCACCATTGCAAAATATAATTAAGAAATAGAAGGGAAAATTTGAGTCTTGAGAAAGTTTACACTCAGCAAATCATGTAGACCCTCTTCCATCCTAATCCTAACCCCCTTCCTCCATTCTCTTCACATCCAACCTGCCCGCAACACCCACCCAGATCTGAGGGTCTCCTAAAGAGTTGCGTTGGTCATTTACATTAAAGATGACTTTTGAGGGCATACATGGGATCCCAAATTCAGAATGGCCTGATTTTAAGGTAGACTCTTCCCAAGTAGTTTGCTAGTTAAATGTTAATTGTTACAAGGGCAAAGAATCTATAACTAAATCATGGTGCTATACGACAGAATGTTTATCCCACCTAGGCAGAGAAGCTGTCAAGTCCTGTACTTTTTATTTATGATATTGGCATAAACAATTTGTGAAGCCACTCACTTGCCCAGGCTCCTTCCAAGACTTTGGAAGAGGACCCTAGCAAGGGGTACCCATGCTTATCTTTTTTCAGTAACCTTTGCAAAAGTAAGATACTTTGTAATCTTTTCTCTTGGCCCCTAAATTGCATAAGCTTCAGATTCTAAAAGTCTGGATTTGCCACTAAACTTGTATACAACAAATAGTAGCTATGTTCTAAACCACATTTCCCCATATGCCATTGTCGTGTGTGTGTGTGTGTGTGTGTATTTAAATTCTTTATAAGTGCATATGAAAACATCAACTTCTCCAATTTCTAGTTTATAAAATGGGAAAAAAAGAAAGAACCCCACAATAACTGCTATGTTTCAATTATTTTTCTCAAGATAATCATGGTATTAGGTTTAATATTATGGTATTTAAATCACTCATGTTTCAAATACTCTACAATTTATTTGACAGATAAAATCATAAGTTCTCTATATAATAATTCTCAATTAGATATGACTTATAAATCTTTACTTTTTTCTTATTAAAAATTTTCTTTCATCCAAGTAAGAACTATATTTTTAAAAAGTGAACATTTTAGAAACGGGTGAAAATATTGCCTTTAGTTCAAACCCTAACGTGTGAATTGCTTGGGTGAATTAATTTAAATTTAGCTCTCTATTGCTGCAATAATGAACATTGCCTTTTTTCCTCCTATGGAAATTTTCCATACAAAAAATCTTGAGGAAAACTTTACTTTATGATCAAAAGCCCCATTTATCCCAAACAGGTTTTTAAAGTTTGTAAGTAAATTGTTTTATATCAAATATTTAAGAGTATATAGCTTTAAAATTTGTCCCTATCATGCTAAGTTGTATGTTGGATCAATTGGTTTTAAGAGTGTATCTTCGTAAGATACTCTAAAAAGTGATCATTTTACACAAGGCAGCATTTAGAAACACAAAGAATTTATAATCTAGCTGATTTTAAACAAGATTCTATATTAATACACTTCATCCAGTTTTTTGAAACCATTCCTCATAAAATGTTTATTTTCTCTCTTGCCTTTTCTGAGAGTAATAATTTATATGTGTTTTTTAAAAATTAATTTCATCTTAAAATAGAAACTATCACTAGCCACACTATTCTTCTAAAGATAATAAGCCTTATTTCTTAAACCTGTATCATATAATTTTATTTCCTCTAATTCACTGACTGTAATAATTCTATCACTTTTGAATGATAATAGAATTAAATACATGTTTTACCATTTCATTCATAATTCTTTGGCAAATGAAATGCCTTTCTCATTGGGTCTAATTCTTCTTGATGTCACATTGCTAAGCAAGTAGAAGGAAATTTGAGAACTGGATTTTTTTTGAAACCCTCATTTACAATTCAAATGAAGGAGTAGCATTCAGTGTGACCGACCGCAGCAGGTAACAATAGGGGCCGCTCTCTTCCCCTTTAAAAAAGAGACCGTGAATGAGAAACTGAAGCAAAAACACCCTTGTCTGCAGGATTGAAACTAAAAGGAACCTCTGTTTTCTTAATGTATGTAGGAATTTGAATTTGGATTTCATTTCAACCCATACTTTCACAAACATTCCAAAGTTACATGGTTTTTCGGATGGTTTAGTGAGAAACTCTTTCACCATTCACATACACACACACACACACACACACACTTTTTACCCCCAAAGATTGAAATTAAATTTTTAGCAAAAGGCAACACAAACTTACCTTTCACAGAAGCTGAATATGAGGAAATGAAGCAGAGAAAAAGCACAGCGAGAAGAATCATAGTGACTATCTACCCCTGTTGCATCCAGGTCCAAGCTAGGAGTCACCGAGAAGAGGACTCTCCCAATGGCAGCCAGTGAGGAAGTGACCCTCCTCAGAACCTGCGACAGTAATGTTTATCTTTAGGGAAAGGTCAGATTCCAAACTCCAAAATCAGGACCTAAGTTCACCAAAGGTCTCACTATTAATGATTAAACGTAGGGGCCCCTCCAGTTTTCAGTCTGTCACTCCTTTTAATTTTTAATTTTTTTTTTTTTTGCCCAAAAAGGAAAATCAAAAAGTTTTCACTTTTAAGAGCTAAACTAAACCTGTCTACCTTCCTATCAGTGCAGAAGTACTGAGGGCCAGTCCAAGAAAACTGGTGGTGCTACTTTTCTGCTCATACATAATCATCATCATGCCTACGCTATTAGCTGCCTATCTTCCCGTTTCAACACTGCACGTGGGAGGGTACTAAGGATTCTCCAACTCAGCTAAACCTAGTTGAATTTTAGTCTGTCTACTATGGTCATCTTTGAATTTTTATATTCTTTGTATGCCATTATGAAATCACTCTGAATGTTAGGATTTAAAGTGTTAAGTCATATCATTACCAGCACTTCAAAATAATGTTCATTCCTGAAACATAGGTGATTCTCTTTATGTGTGAAACTGTATGAGTTTGGAGCAAATCAACACTCTCTGTCATTGACCATTGCCAGTAGACCAAGTGAGTGTATCATAATAGACCTCTGCTTATATCTATGATGAGAAATACTCGTCTGAGTCCCCAGTATGGCTGGATGGAGTCCTGTGCTTTCTGAATTCCATTTCTAGGAAGAGATTCAGAGGGAGAATTCTAGCGCTTAGTACTTTTGCTATAGAATATTAATTAGGAAACTTCTCTAGAATTAAAGTAAATACACTAGTATGGCTAAGGCTGTAAGTAAGGGACTAACCCTTGTCCCTGGAAACTCCCACGAGAGAGACCTGACATGAACGAATCCTACTTATATGAGGTGGATTGGGGGTGTGTAGGGATGTTTTGGTGAAGAAAGGAAAACAGTACTTGTGAGGGCTACTTGAATGTACTTGAAAATACTTATAGCCGTGTTTCATTATAAAATTGGTTCTTAGACCTCTTGGTCATCCTGACTGCTTATAAAATTGGTTCTTAAATCTACCCTCATCACTCTCAAAACCCTTTTCTGGAACCCTAACCTTGAGATTAAACCTTCTAGACAACCTAGGTAAAAAATAGCAGACTTGATAGGGTCACAAAATGAAATACAACAAAATTTTAAAATCTCTAAAATTAAGCATGTTTCCTCTTAAATTATATCTTTACATAGAAAACTAAAAGATGAAAATTGTTTGTTCTTATCTTCTAGTGAGATTAGAACTTCATTTGCTATCATGAGCTTTATATACAAATTATGGTTAAAGTAGCTAACAAAAATAAATTGGTTGGGAATATCACCTTAAAGTTGTAAATATGAGGTTTTTCTGGGATTAACCAGGAAAGAACATTCTTAGAAAGGTAGTTTTGTTAAAATATGTAGGTTTTTATGAGTAATAGGGATTATGAATACAAGGTAATGTGAAAATGCTTTATTGCTTTCCATTTGAAAAGATTTCTATGGGTTCCCACGATTTCTGCATTACATAGGGATATAAAACCATTATAGTCACTTACACTTCACTTACACATTTATTTAACTTAAAAACTAGTTTGCATCTTATTTGATTCTATGAGAACTGTCTCCCCTATTCATTTGAGTGACGTAGACCTTTAATGCTTGTGGTTAGACGATGTGGTACATGCTACGTGTCCCTTCGGGTAAAGTACTATTCGTTGGCAGGCATTTACCAGAGTCCAACCAGTAAAAAGCATAACACGCTGTTTCATTTGAGCATTTGATTTCCACTAGAAAGCTCCTATGAGTCACTGTGTTAAGTAGTCATTTCAACATAGGATGTTCAAATAAGGTGGCTCCTGTTGGTTATACATAACATCATCCTTACATTTTGCTTATAACTTTCTCTTTTTATGAAGATATTTGAGAAAAGACTTCTTTAGATTGTTTCACCAGAGATGAAACAAAAATGTCAAACCCTTTCCTTGTTCAGTGAACTCTGTGTACCAAAGAAGAAATATTCTCCTCTGCTGCTCTGTTGATCAAGCAAAGCAAACACTGAATGATCTATGTGAGCGATACCTCCTAAAACTCCCCAGCTGTTTTACATGACGTGTGAGGCAGGGCAGAAACAAAGCACAGCATGCAAATAACGTGTGAGGCAGGGCAGAAACATGGCACAGCATGCAAATAACAAGAGCCACTATCTACGCATCAATTACTAATACTATGTACAATATACCACGTTGAATACTTTATAGTTTTTACAGCATAGCCTCACAACAATCATTTTCCATATTTGAAAAATGAGGCTCAGATTCATTTAGTAAAGTGCTTTAAGGAATATACAAAAATAAACCTTGAAACCTAGATCCAAGAATTCTTTTTTGCTTAAAAACATTAGAGATGGGAAATGGGCAAAAACTGATTTCTTATAGATGACATGAAATTGTTAATTGGGACTGTCTTTTAATAAGACCATCTCGATTTTGTATGGAAGCTAATAGAACACTTGATTTTTGGGTTTAGACATTCCAGGCTGAACACAGAGGGGGAAAAATTGATCTATGCTAGTCAGGTCAAAATCAAATAATACATTTTAAAACAATACTATTGCAATGAAATTCCTTTGGTAGTCCATGACACTGTGAAACATTTGCTATAACCACTATTTTGCATTAATAAATAAGGAGACTATGAAAGAAAGGTGGATGATTAATTCCAAAGTACAGTTGTGTTTCTGTTGAGTATCAGAGGTTGTTAGAAGTTATTTTCCTAGATTAGAAGATAAATGAACTTTACCCCACTAAATGTTGGAAGGAAATGTATTACCCTACTAGATATAGATAAAGTCAGAATGTATGCACGCTGGTGGAAAAGAGTATTTATAACATCAGAACACTTTACTCTGTTCTTAGAAAGAAGCATGACATCGATGAAAAATGTTTTAGAAGGACACTTCATATTATCCTCAAATGGTCATAATAGTTTAAAATCTAATAGCATTTTCAATTCAGTGAGGGAGTTGAAAGGAAGAAAGGGATTTTGAAAGAATCTTGAAAAAAAATTTTTGTTAGGTTAAGAATATTCTTAGTGTGATAATGTCTTATATCAAGGCAAAATTATAGGAGAATACATACATTATTTTAAAAGGTATTAAGAATTCTCTATGAGAAAATAAAGACTCATTAAATTCCTTGTCTTAGCAAAAGCAGACTTGAGATAGGTTTGAAAATTTGGAATCCAGGACTCCATAAGGACAGTAATTTTTGCAAAATAGAGTCCATTAACCAAACTTTACCCGCCATACACATATTTGACAACAACAAAAAAATCATTTGTATAATATTAGTCACCCTAAGATGATTTAAACTTAATATTATTTTGGCTACATAAAACTAGTTGCTAGCATTTAAAGGAGAGAATTGATGGAAGCTCTTTTAGTAGACTACAGTAAAGACAATAACATTTTAATTTTGATCAGAATAATTTTATTGGACTTTTAAAAAAAATTTCAGAGCCTAAAATAAAATAATATCCAAGTATAAATACAATTGTCTTTTTAAATTGCATACAGTGTAACAATTATATTTATGGACTAATTCTTAATATATAAGTAGAAAAATACGAGTTTATTTGAAGTGGAACCCTAAGCCAATTGTTTTAAGTAATCACCAAAATAAAAAGGTAGAAAATATTAAAGAGAGATCCAGAAATATGGGGGATGGAATGTGAGTGGGGCAAAGGCAATATTGAGAAGAATATTTGAAGAATTTCCCAGAACTGTGGAAAGGCACTGTATTAGTTCTCTGTAGCTGCCTTAACGAATTACCACAAAATTAGTGGCTTAAAACAACAAATGTATTGTCTTATAGTCCTGGAGGTCAGAAGTCTAACACTGGTCTCATCTGGGTAAAATCAAGGTGTTGGCAGGGTGCACTCCTTCCCAGAGGCTCTAGGGGAAAGTCTGTTTCCTTGCCTTTTCCAGCTTCTAGAAGCTGCCTGCATTCCTTGGCTCATGGCCCCTTCCTCCATCTTCCACACCAGCAAGAGTGGGCTGAGAACTTCTCATCTCACTCCCATCACTCTGACCATCACTCTTCTGTTTCCCTCTTCCACTTTATTATATCACAATAATTAATATCCCTGTGATTATACTGGGCTGACCTGGATAATCCAGGATAATCTTTCTATTTTGAGGTCAGCTGATTAGCAACTGTACTTTCATCTACAACCTTAACATAGATATTTACAGGGTATGGGAATTAAGATATGAACATCTTTGGGGAGCCATTTTTCTGCCTACCACTGACACCAACCAATCCATAGATTCATGAGGCTTGATAAATCTTAAGCAGGATAAAAAAAACCCAAAATGCACACACACGCAAGCAGGTTGGGCACAGTGGCTCACGCCTGTAATCCTAGCACTTTAGGAAGCCAAGGTGAGAGGATTGCTTGAGGCTAGGAGTTCCAGACCAGCCTGAGCAAGAGCAAGACTCTGTTTCTGTAAAAAATAGAAAAATTAGCCAGGCATGGTGGTAGGCACTTGTAGTCCCAACTACTTGGGGGGCTGAAGCAGGGGGATGGCTTGGGCCCAGGAGTTTGAGGTTGCAGTGAGTTATGATGATGATGCCACTACCCCGGTGACAGAGCAAGACCTCGACTCAAAAAAATAAAAATATAAACAACAACAACAAAAACCCACAAGTAGACACATCATGACAAAATGCAGAATATCAAACAGAAAGGGGAGACATTTAAAGGAGCCAGATAGAGAAGACAAATTACTTTAAAGGAGCAAGAGAAACAGACCCCTGCTAATTTACCAATGGTATCAATGAAAATTGGAAGACAATAATAGAATGATGTCTTCAATGTACTGAGAGAAAATAACTGCCAATTTAGTATTCTCTACTCTGTAAATGTCTTTAAAGTATAAGATTAAAATAAAAATATTTCCAGAAAAATTAAGACCTCAGAAAGATCTTTAAAAAATCTATGTCAATTAGGAAAAAGTGGCCCAAGATGCAACCTGTGTTGCAAGAAGTAATGAAGAGCAAGGAAGTGTGGAGAAACACACTGACTCCTTAATCCTCAATTATAATGTCTGGGGGGTTGAGCATCACTTATAAAGTACACAAAAATCACATTAAAATATGGTGTCTCACGGACCTTCTTTGTGGTATAGTGAAAATTTGGATACCATAATGTTCAGTTAATGACAGTATTAGTTCAATAAATTATGGTGCATCAATTCAACAGAATTCCATGACGCCATTTAAAATAAAACTGTACAAGTATGTTTATACATACTTTTACCACACCTTGGTAAGCAAGAGAAAGCAGTCTGCTAAACAACAGATACAGATACAGTTTGAGATCATTTCTTGTTTAAACCCATGTACGTAAATATGAGCATAGGAAATGGATTAGAACAATATTCACTGAAAACATTAATAATTATTATCATTGAGAGATGGAATTATAGTCTATTTGTGTTTGTATTTTCTCTTTTGCCATGATTTATATTTTCTCACATTTTATGTGTTACTTTAAAAATAGCTGGGTGCAGTGGCTCACATTTGTAATCCCAGCACTTTGGGAGGCTGAGGTGGGAGGATCACTTGAGGCCAGGAGTTCAAGACCATCCTGAGAAACATACGGAGATCTTGTCATTTCTCAAAGGATCCTTGGTTTCTTTTATAAAAGAATGGTATTAGAAACCAAGATTTGGGTGCTAGGTGTGCTCATTTCTATCACATAACAGTGAGTCTTTCAATCCATGAACACATAATATTTCTCCAATTATTCAGATCTTCTTTGATTTCTTTCATCAGAGTTTTGCAACTTTTCTCATATATATTCTGTACAAATTTGTTAGATTTATACTTATTTCATTTTTTTTGGTATTATTGTTTTTTAATTTCAAGTTCCAATTCTGCATTGCTGGTATATAGGAAAGTAATTACCTTTGTATGTTAACCTTGTATCATATGACCTTGCTATAAATATAATTGATTGTTAGTTTAGTGAGGGGTGTTTTTTTGGAAGTTTTTTTTTTTTCTAGATAGACAATCATGTCATCTGTGTTTCTTCTATTTTTAAAAAATTTTATTGCAGCAGTTAGAACTTCCAGTAGGATGTTGAATATATATGTGTACTTTACATGTATATATATTTATTATATTATATTGTATTGTATTGTATTGTATTTATTTTGAGAATAGGATCTTGCTCTGTTGCCCTCGATAGAGTGCAATGGTGTCATCATAGCTCACTGCAATCTCAGATTCCTGGGCTCAAGCGATCCTTCTGCCTCAGCCTTCCGAGTTTCTGGGACTACAGGCACGTGGCACCATGCCAGCAATATATATTTTTTTTCCTTAGTTGCTACTCATCTTTAAGTGTTTGTTTCTTGAATCATTTCATTTCTGAGTTTTTGTTTTACGTTCTTTCATATTTTCTATCATTTTAAAAATTGCTCTTTGTTTTGAAATATCGGAACTGCTTTTTCCTTTGCTCCTATCGTCCCTATCCTGTTCAATTGGATTCTACTTCCAGCAGTTTCTCGTTAATGCTCAGCTATGTTCAAGAACGGAGCTCCAGTTTGTTGGTTTTGAGAATTCATAGGCCTCTCACTGCTCCAACAACTCTTTGCTCATTCGTTTACATGCACCCTTAGCTTAGAGTCTGCTGAACTCCCTGCTAGTTTTTGCTGCTGATCTCATATTGGTCTCCCCTGCTTTTCAGTGATGACTTGGCAGTTTGGGGGCTCTCCATTCTCAGGGCTTCAGATGCCCTGTGGTCATTCCACCATTTCCTCCTACAGAGATGCCGATATTAAGTTGGCTTTGTTCCTTCCTGCTCATATTTTGGGATTTGTAGGGATTCTTTTTCACCTACTTATGTCATAGTTTATAATCTGGGATTGTTGTTGTTATTATTGCTGTTTAGTTACCCTAGATGTTTTATAAGTTTTTATGGGGAGATTCAGAAGGTTCACAGACTACACTGCCTCCCTAGTTATCTTTCTAAAGTCTTCAATATGATGTATTATTTGGGGGGATAAAGTATTAAAAATACATTTTAAACTTTTTCTGCATTTTTGAAGTCAGTCAAATTGCAGGTTGAAATGATTATAGATGAGAGGTTATTTCTTCCTTTTAGATAGCTTTCATGTTTAAAAATTGGTTTCTTTGTGGCTTTCTTAGCCTGAAATTAAAAGTCTATTCCCATACTTCCCTACTCCCAAATTGCCGAAGGGTACTCTCAGACTTAAAATCATAATTAGGCTTGAAATAATGGAATTTGTAATGATTGCCCAATGTCTTGAAACCAAACATATGGAGGAGTTCAAAATCATATTTATTACCATGTTTTTGTGTTCTAAAGTTCTAGCTCTATCTGTAGCCCCTTTCTCAAGCTACAATCTACAGTCTAGTTTAACAAACTGGCTGCCACTTGTCTGAATGGGGTCCACAAACATGTTTTGTTTAGCCTGCTCAGTATTTAAAAAACAAACAAAATGGTTGCCAACACTTTAAAACCATATTTCACAAACTTAGATTTCTGCTGTTCTTACGAAATTGAAATCTGATGTCATTGGGCCCACATTCCCACTTGGAACTTGTACCTTGATTAAAGAGGGAACGCCCTCTCAGGTTTGCGACACTTTCCTCCCAGATAGCTTCTCTCATTTGTTACCTTCCAGTTCCCATAAACCATGGGGTAGTTTTTGAGTTCAACCTCTTATATTGGCTTAAACTCCAAATATGTGCTGACGATTTTTCAGTGTTTCTACTTAGATATCCTGCAGGCCCTCCAGAATCCACATATTCAAAATCAAACTTACTATTTTTTCAAAACTTAATTTTCTTCCAGTATTCCCTAAATCACCTAGTTAATGTTATTACAGTTCTACAGTTATTCAGATTTTTAAAAAACCCTTATTCTTTCCTCCTTTTTCCTCATCCTATTCGCAGCTTTTCAATCATGTGCAAAGCTGTAACATGCTTTGTTTTCACTGTTCCCAGTATTTTAAAACTTCTTTTCCTTCCTGACACCTGGAAAATTTCTATTTACTTTCCAAGAAGGAGAAAAAATTATTCAATCTCAGAAACTATGTCCTCTGCCTCAAGGAGCATTCAGTTCCTTCTTTCAATATACAGGCATCTCAAGTACATTGTATGTTGCATGGTATTTATTTACTGCCAGCTCTCCTATTAGACTACAGATTCCTTAAGGACAGAGATCATGATTTAGTCATCTTTGTATCACCAGTACTAAGACAAAAAGCATGGAACTCAAAGATGTGTCAAATAAATAAACATATGAATTCTATAAATTAATGAAAAGATTGTTTCATAGAATATGATTTCATTTTCTTAAACTTTTTATGTTTCAATCTTTGGTTAAATTGACTTTTTGCTGGTACTTTTTTGGTGTTTATTCTGGTTTGGTACTAGAATCATTTTAAGTTTTGCACTGAATTACTACAAAAGAAAATTTATTGACTCCATTATTAAAATATGATTTTTGTAACTTAAAAACTTTGTTTTAAATATCTAAGGGTGCCAGCTACTAACTCTGAAAAAAATATGTAAATGTATAATTATTTATGAAACAGATCGCATAGGGGCAACTGAACAGCTGTTGAAAGATCTGGCACATTACTATGCCAGCCTGAATTTAATGACCTGCATGTGAAGGGCTCCATATCCAGTTACTAATCCTCCCTCAGCTACTCTTTGCCCTGATATGGAGGCAGCTGAAAAAAGATGCCCTACTAACAGATCCGAAATGGACCCAGACTTTGTTGCCAATGTTCAGTTCACAAAGATTTTTTAGATTCGAGATGAGGAAGAAATGGAAAGGGTCTCACGTGAGTGTTACAGGTGACACAGTTTTTCAAGTAAAATTTGAGGGTTTAAAGTAAGAGCGACTTCAGTTTTATGACTAAATTCAAAGAAATTTCAATTCTTTTAGAGAACCTCAAATTCTGGATTTCATTTTCTATACACTGAAGCCTTTAAACATAGTCAAATATGTCTTCAAGCATCAAGAATAATTTACTTCAGAATTCTTTCCATACTAAGAAGACTGTCTTCTATTAAAACCTTTGAACCTCATTCTTACCTTCAAATTCTGTAATTAGAAGAACTGCACGTTAGAAGGTGAGCCCAATGAAAAACTAAATAGAAAACGACAATCTACGGGATTGTGTTTCATTTCTCCCTCAGTACACTTAGTCTATATATAGCAAAAAGATTATATAAGGTCAAGCATTATAAACAATGAAATGTCACCTGATGTTTTGCAAAATAGCATAGGAAAAACAGCTTAAATAATGAATGGAGAGTAAAGCTATGGCTGTTTTACTTAAGCCAAAATTCTAAGCTTACAAATTCTAAATTTAAATGCATTTTATTATGAACTTGACTTACTTTTTAAATTTAATTTTCCACTTGAGTTATGTAAAGTCATGTGATATGGTAACCTTTTTCTGTATGAATTAGAAATAATTTAGGCAAGAGATGCATTCTTCTCATCTTCAACACAGAAAAATCAAGAGCCTTTCGTTTGCTTTGCATTTTTAATTTTAAAGAGTGGGACTATCTTCATTACCCCAGCCCACCTCCACTCAGATATATGAATAAATACATGCCCGCAGGTACACTTAGAGAGGAAAACCAGACATCGCTGTCACTACTCCCCACCTCCCCTCTCCCCAAGCCCGACCCCTACACCTCGCCCCGTATAAGCCCCTCCCCTTTCTCCCGCTGCGGGTCGGAAGTTGGCGCAGTCCGATGACGTAAGGCGCAACGGCCGCAGCCTCCGCCGCGCAACGACCGCCCCTGCCTCTGGGAGTTGGAGTTTCCGAAGAAGGCCTCGCAGGCGGCATCAGGACCACTCCAGAAAGGCTTTCCGTGCGAGCTCGCACGCTCCCCATCAGTTCCTCAGCCCGGTAAGTGGCCCCGCAGCTGGCACTCGCTTGCCTTTTGACATCTTTTGGGCGCAAAAGGAGCGCGTGCCATGCTGCCCTGGGTTGGCAACAAGGGCTTCCGGGTCAGAGGGGAGTGGGGCTGTGGAAGTGGCCGCGGCGACGCAGAGCCGCAGGAAATGACGCCGGATGGTCGCGGCCCGCCCAGCCGCTCCCTGGTTCGCGGGCTGCGGCTCAGTCCCGTCTCCCGAGTGCGTTCGCGGGCGGGGGCCGGGAAGGGAGAGAGGGCGAGGCTCTGTCCGCCCGCAGTGCGACGCTTTCGGTCCACATTTGTTTTGGGGGTCGGGATCCGGTCCCCAGTATGTGATCGGTGTGAGTTTGCAAAGAATGAGAGGGACGTGGGACTCTGAAGGGCCGGAACGCGAGTTGTGGTTCTGGCACTCGGTGGCTAGAGCCCGTGGGCCGTCACCTTCCCTCTCTAACCTGCCTTACCTCACTGCTTCGACGAGGGCTGGCGCGGATGAGCTCTCGAATACAGAGAGCCCGAGGGGACCTGGCGGCAGGTGCTTGTAGGCCTCTTGGTGGTGAGCTGAGGACGATTTTAAGAAGATCGAGGTGTTACTTGATTTCACGGAAATACCTTAAATTCGAGAGTTTTTCTAGACATATAAAGAGGATAGTGACAAATTACTTTTTCACTTTTTAATAGATTCTTTCTCTTTTCCTTTCATCTCAACAACCCCCACCCAAAGGGCTTGACAGCTGAACATAGGAATTTGGTCAGCACGTTTTTAAAAGGGTATTTCTTCGCTATCACTGTCAGGTCATTAATTCCATTCCGCAATTCTTCCAACATTGCTTTCAGTCTTTCTGGAAGGGAGGCAATGCCATAAATCACGAGGACTGTTTAGCCCATTCGATAAGATTTTCGCAAGTTTTTAAAACTGTTTTTTCCAGTGGCCTTCACTCCCTGCCTTAAGCTGTGCTAAGAAGTGGCAATACAAGGAATATTGAGATACTTTATTACATATTTATCCCTCCCACACCAATGGCCTTGGTCATCTTCATCAGATTCTTAGTTTTGATAACCTATATCTGTGAATGAAGCCCCCACATTTTAATTTTATTCTAAAGTAAAATTTCATGCAAATATTTCTATAATTACTGTAAAATATCATTCTCAAGTACCTGTTGAACTTGGTTGAAAAAATAAAAATGTACCATACGCATCATTGCATGTGAGGGAGGGGCACAGAACTCTCTGCCAGAGATTTTATAAATTACTGCTCAAACTAAAATAATCAGGTAGTCTAAGTTTACCTAGTAAAATGCCGTATTTTGCTTAACAGGGAATCTGAACAAGCTAATACATAGTGCAGTATGTGTACATTATGCTTACTGTATACAGTGTGAGTTAGTAACTTTGTATGTAAAGTATACTGTAAGCAATTTGTAAGATACCAAGCTAGCATGATTTTTGCTGAATTCCACTTATTCATGTCTCAGTATAGCTTACTTAAAGCTTAAAAAAATCACTTAGTACAGTGCATTTTCTTAATTGGGAATAGCTAAAAAAATAATAATGATGATGTTGACCAGCTCATGACCTTTCCTTGTATTTAATAGGCTGTTCAAAAACACTGCCATACTATGATAGATCAGCTTAAATTTAACTTGGGACTTCTTAGATAGGAAAGGCAAATGCTCCCCCTGGTGTACATGAGCTGTAAAACATTACGTTACCTTTAAAAATTTTTCCCATAGAGCTAACCAACGCTTGCAGTTTTTGAACAAAGTAGAAAACTAGCCAAAAACAATGCCACTGATAAACAGAAATGTGCTCTATTGGAATATTAATTATTCTTTCATGAAGACAGCAGTTTGTTTCTTGTGAATTATGCTTTTAAGTTTTCATGTTTAGTTTGATGGGCCTTCAGTTTTCTCCAGCCTATATTGTTTTGGATACATGCGTTGCTAAATTGTATATAATGTACTGTGCATTGGAAAGAAAGTAAAATAAAATTAATCTGAGATATTGCAATAATGTATTTTTACATTTTCTTTCTAATCTTTTTAGGCTTACTGAGTTTCCCTTGCCTCCAGTTTTTTACATTGAATGCTCAACTTATTTTCTAGCTTTTAAAAAATTAATGAATGCATTCAAGACTATACATTTATCTCTAATTACCTTTTTTCCCATATCTTTTTCATCCTGTTATCCAAGATTTTTTTTTTTTTGATATGGAATCAGTCAACCCAAATGCCCATCAATACATGAATGGATTAATAAATTGTGGTATATGTATACCATGGAACACTACTCAGCCATAAAAAAATGCAGATCTAGTATCTTTTGTTATCCAAGTCTTAACTGCTCCTCCATATTATTTTTCTGTTCTATTTCTCTGCATCCTGAATCAGATTGTCAGGATGTCTTCTAATTCATCAGTCACCTCTTGGACTCCAGATAATCTTGAGTTCATCTCATACATTGAACTTTTTATGTCATTTCCTAGCTTTCAAATTGATTCTTCTTCATGGATTCTTGTTTTCCATTTGTATAGACTGAATTTGTATAGACTGAATTTATTTTCTGATTATTTATTTTTTAAAATCAGTTCTTTTTATAATTTTGCTTTGCAGATTCATCTTAGATAGAATTATCACCTGTCTTCTCCTAAACACCTCTCTCCATCTACTATTGATATCTGTCTACTACTTGACCCTGTTCTGTGTTCTAGTACACAGTAGGTCCTTAATATGAGTGGTTCAGATTCCAATCATGTAGTGTTTTAAGTTCATATGTCACCTTATGGTTTGGTCCAGGTTCTGACTGAGAGGCTGTGTCTGCTTCCTTCAGGCTTCCCCTGAGGACTCACTTTCATATAAGCCATAGTCCAATTGTACCTGCATTTAGACTTTTTTTCATGAAAGTAGACCCACCTCAACCCTGGTTTCAGTTCATCTGTCTCCCATTTCCTGCCTTGTATTATTATTCTCCCTACTTTAAAGGGGGGAAACTTACAGCTGACTGCCCAGCAGATCCAATAGGAACAATACCTATTCCACTTCTTATTTTTTATTTTGAGAGAGGCTATACCTTTTCTATTTTCCCTTTTTATATTTTATCTACTATTTTCATGTATTTCAAGATAAGGAGGCAGGATGCCTCAAAGCATGAACTTTCAGCAACCATCTCTAGAAAGTCTGTTTCAATTTTTTGATTAAGTGTCATAGGAATAGAACTGGAGCTATTTTTTCTTATTTCTCAGTGACACAGGTCTTCTCAGAGCCCCCTGTTAGCAGGGTTGAAGTAACGTAGCTCTTTTACACTTTCTGGAAACCCTCATTTTCTAAAAAAGGTTTTGGGTTCCTAGGAGGTAGTAGAGGTTTGAATCCTAGCATCCATCATTCATCTATTTATTCAACCAAATACTTTTGAGTATATACTTTGTGCTATATTTGTAATTCTGGGCAAATTAACCTACTGTGCCTTCTTCCATTGTAAAGTAGGCCTAATACTGTCTACCTAATAGGATTGTTTCAAGGATTAAATTAGATAAATTCTTTATTAAGCACAATCAGAACTAATAAATATTTGCTATTACTATTTTTATTACTTTTTAAAATCCGTTGTAATATCATATTCACTCATTTATTTATTCTACCAATATATAACAAGCACCTACTCAGTGCCAGCCACTGTGTTAGTACTGGCAATATAATGTTGATCAAAAGCGGACATTATCCCTCCCCACATGGAGTTTATAGTGTAGAGTCAAATTTGAGTTCATCATTTCTAGGAGGTGTCCTCCCAGACTGAATATACTGTTTGGTTAGTGGAATAAGGAAAATCTGTGAGCTCTTACTTGGATTACTAGACGATTCTTTCCCCTGCTTAGTTTTGTGACCTAGTAAAATGCCAGGGCTTTTTCTGTAGCCCCCAAAGCACATGTCTCCTTAAAATTTCTTGTCTCTCAGTCAAAATTAGGTAAATTTTCTAAGTTTGCATAGTTATCCTCATATATCTTATTACAACATTGCGCTTTTAAAGAAAGCAAGAACCATATAATAAAACTACTGCTTAAGTTATGCTTTGCAAAGGTTTTGTCCTTCCGTTATCTAAATCATGGGAATTTTTCTCTTTTTTCTTTTAGATAATCAGCTTCTCTTCACAGACTTGTTAGCTATCTCTCTATAAAGGAAGAATCATAGAATTTTCCTTAAGGCCAGTAGAACATTTGGTAGCATCATGCTTAATCTTTGGTAGGGATAAATAAAAAATACATTTCTAAGCTTTTATGTTAACAGTCTATTAAAGAGAAAAGGAATCTCAGTATTTCTAGGCTTTCCCTAATCTGAAGGCAAGTTCAATTCTAGTCAATAGGTATAAAGATGTGTGTACTTAAATCCAAATAAAGATATGTTTGAGATGACCCTAAACATTCCACAAAGCCAGACCGATTATAGAATCAACTTCCATGGTTTTTTTTAGCCATGACTACAGTAGAATATTTACAATTACATATTTACCATGAAATGTTTTGGAGGGAGGCAACCAGACTTGTTGTCTGTACTGTCTAAACTTTACAAATCTACATATAACATCTCTTTTGTCAAAAACCTATTGTGAGTGTAAAACCAGATAATGAAATAACATTCTTATCTCCCTTGTTCTACAGCATTAAAAAAAGATTACAAAAGGTGCTTTCCATCTCTTTTTTAAAATAATATTTTTTCTTTTATTGAAAACAAATGTATTTTCATTTTATAAGGTTTAGAAAATACAGAAAACCATGGGTAAGAATTAAACATATGTTTGTGTGTATACTTTGAAAAAATATTTGTATATAATACATATACCTTTGTTTTGATTTTCTTATTTTACATATTATAACCATTTCCCCTTATCACTAAATAATTTTGGGAACATGACTTTTACTGGCTGCTTAGTATTCCTGACCCATATTGTTTATAACCTGTAATTTATTTAGTCTCTTTTTGCTGACATTCAAGTGGTTTCTAACTTTTCAATGTTAAACATAACACTGCAGTGCATATACTCTGGTGCATATTTTTGCATACATTTCTGATTCATTTACAGGAATTAATCTAAGGAAATTATTGGGTCAAAGGGTCTCAATATTTTAAAGGTTTTGAAACATATATCAGTGTTGCCTTCTGAAAAAATTGTATCATGACCACCAATAGTATAAGAAAACACCCTATTTCTTCAGAACTTCACCAGCATTGCCAATGAATGATATTTAATTGATATTAAGTGATATTTAAATGTTTGCCAGTAAATGACATTTAATTGTCTAAATTTGTGTTTCTGTTTATTACTAGTATGGTTTAACTTTAATCATATCTGTTGGACATTTGGGTTTTTTTACTTTTTTATGTATTTTTAAATTATCTGTTCATGTCAAAGTTGCTTTTCAGTTTTTCAGAGGCACCAAATAATGTCATCTGAAATGTTGCCAGCAATAACTGAGACTTCTAATGTTGAAAAAAAGCAAGACTTAAGTGAAGATCAAGAGGAGAGCCAGAAGCCAAGATTAGGTGGCTTTGAACCAATATCTAAACGACAAATGAAAAAACTTATAAAACAGCAACAATGGGAAGAACAGCGGGAACTCCGCAAGTGCGTGTTTCACAATGCGTATGCTCTATCCCTGTTTTGAAATATGAAATGTTAGACCTCGCATAGTCTTTTGGCATGTTAAAAGTGATTGTGTTAATTAAAATTGAGGTTACACATATTTTTAGCTATCACTGTCAACTGACTGTTAAAAATGTATGTGCTTTGAATTACATTATTGGAATTTTTGGAATTTTTTTTCCAAAGTGTTAATGAACTTGAATTTAGTGCTTTTTCCACCCAGAACCTATTGTGCGTAGCAGCACAATTTTTGAAACAATTGTCTTAGATAAGGGATATATAATAATATCCATGTCCTAGATGTGGAATAAAGATAACCATCTCAAAAATCACATTTTAGCCTAACTTTGATTTTGCTAGAAGAACCATTGCAGGTTTTGCTAAAAGCAGGTAGGCTGAATTTGTTACTGTATAAATGCCAGAATTTACTGAGAGAAAATAAACCATAGTTGATGTAAATTAGAGAAAAAGTATGTGAGTTTTTTTTAATGAACCTTTTTTTTTTTTTGCTTTTTTAAAAATACCATATAAATGTTTAAAAATCATGTAGAGGGTGAATGATGAATGTAAAATTCATCATCACTCTCAAATTGAGTATCCATAATGTTTTCTTAGGGATAGTGTAATACCAATAATAAATGAAATTATCAAGGTGAGATATTTAGGATTTAGATAGAAAGCTTTATATTGTTTTCACAAACTCATTTCCTTCCTATCTAAAGCTTTTAGATGGACTATATAAAGCTGCTAACACTTGACCACTTTTGAATGGTCACAGAAGTGGCAATTTCCTATGGTTTAATGTAGTGACTTTAAAAAGTAATTACTTCTTTGTCTATTTAGAAGAGTCTTGTGAATATCTGAATATACAAATAATAAAAAGTTATTTTAATTACTCATTTTAGACAAAAGCGAAAGGAAAAACGCAAGAGAAAAAAATTAGAGCGACAGTGTCAGCTGGAATCGAACTCAGATGGGAATGACAGAAAACGTATCCGAAGACACGCTGCTCACAGCACCCTCCGTCTTATCATTGACTGTAGTTTTGATGACTTGATGGTATTAAAGGTATTATGAATCATTATCAGAAAAATTCTGTAGCTGAACTAGGCTGAATCATTCTTGTTTTAATGTGTAATAAACTTTGATATAAATTTATGTACTAAAATGCATCTTAAGTTTTTCAAAATCTCTGCCCCCTAAGTTAAATTAGCTAGTAAATTGCTTTGATATATATGTGTGTGTGTGTCTATATATGTGAAGATGGGGGAGAGAGAGACACACACACTTCATAATTAGATGATAAAGCAGAATAACTGCATGTTCATAATCCTGAAGATCTATGGGGTTTTACTAATGCATTATTTGTTTTTGTCTCTTAAGAGAGTAGATATTTTCATATATTTTCATTTTCATGAACTAGCGTTTTAAATAGATACAAAATATGAAATAATGGGTCACTTACAGAGTACTTACAGTAATTTTGTTAGTATATAAGGAAATCAAATGAAAATTATCAGAATAGACTTGTATGTAAGAAGAAAAATTGTGCTTATCTAAGTCATCCTTTCTGCTTATTCTAGTCCTTTAAGACCATGGAATGGCTATACACGATTTTGATAATGTTCCTTTAAAAATTGCACTTTTATAGGACATTAAGAAACTTCATAAGCAGATACAACGATGTTATGCAGAAAACCGACGAGCACTGCATCCTGTGCAGGTATGTTTAAAGAATTTCAGACAGACTCCAGTTTTCTTTTATATCCTCCATTGCAAAAAACACAGATAATTCCGATTGTCTTTGCAAGATTCTTGCGTGTAATCTTGTTTAATGTCTATTTGAAAAATGTTTTCTCTTTTTCTACAAAAATAAAGTCAGATATTTAAAACATATTTTCACATATGTCATTCTCAGACACTTTCCAGTCATTATCTGTCTTGTACGTGTTGGCCTGTTCACTGCTGTGTAGTGGAATATCTTTATTATAGGACGTACACGTATTTTCATACCAGTTTCTCCACTTTCAATTCCTGAGGTGGTGGGGTGGCAAAGGGCTGCCATTGCTTGATGTATGCTGTGGTACCTGTAGTATACGTTTTGTCTACTTAAAGGATTTTAGTTTCCTTTGGAGCGAAATTTTGAAAACTATTTCTTAAGCTGGGGTGAGGGAGTGATTTGGGAGAGTAATTGGCTGCTGTTAAGAATAGGATCTTTTTGTTTGAGTTATAGGTGACCTAAAAATTAACACTGGTTCACTGATGTTAAGAACCAGGAACTCTTAATTTATTTTTGTTTAGATATTTTGTTTTTACCAAGTAATAGTAATTTTATATTTTGTATGTTTTATAATTGTTTATCCCACTTCTATGTTAGTACTTATTATACCCTTATTTTTCTGTGTAACAGGCCCCTTCTCACCCTTACTTCAGACTTGTATAGGTGTCAGGGTTTAGAATCAAGGAAAAATTATGAAGACTTTGGATTGGTAAAAAAAAAAAAATAAAAAAAATAACAGCGGTAGCCAAAAAAAAAAAAGGTTGAGGAGGAGTAATGGGAACTTGACATGTAAGCAGGGATCTTGCAAAAAAGTGATCATTTAAGGTAGAAGCAGATTTTAACCACTTGAAAGAGAAGTGGGATGAAAATGTAAATGTAATACTAAAGCTAGTGAGTTATGAGATACACAAAACACATCATTTCTACCACAGTTTATTGTATACCTAAAGCATGCCAGTAATTTTCTAGATCAATGAGAATAAATATACCGTGTATTTCATTAATAATGAAATGAATGATGAGGGAAATAAAATATTGGACTTAAATGGTCATTCGCTCTCTTTCTTTCTATTTCTGGCAATCTCCTTTAAGTTTTACTTGACAAGCCATGGAGGCCAGCTGAAAAAGAACATGGATGAAAATGACAAAGGATGGGTCAACTGGAAGGTAATTAAAACAGATCAACTCTCACATAATTTTTTGTATTTTTATGTTTCTAAATGTCTGCATTTTTTACCTGCATTCTATATAATTCTACTAACTATAGCAGTCTCCAAACCCTGTGTGTCACTGAACCTAAGTCTAAGGTTACAAGTGGAAGCTGGAGAGATTTCTTTTAGTTTGTACTTGCTCTCACTAAATCTTACCTATGTTACTGTCATCTTTAAAGTATATTAAAAATAATTATTATATGTTGACATGATAACATTTAGGGCATATGTTAATAAAATATATTATTAAAATTAATTTCAGCTATTTCTTTTCACTTTTTAACATGTGGCTATTTTTAAGTACAATACATTTACCAACTCTTATGCCTGTGCCTCTTTTCCTAAGAAATAATTGAATAAATTATAATAGGTATATTTTCCATTATTTTGTGGTTTGTTAAATTTATTATAATATTTATAGGATCAGCTTTCCAGAGAGACAGGAGTTTCACTGGTCTCTAATTACTCAGGTTTTTCTTGGGGCCTTTATTAAGTGTAGGGGTCAAATTTATAATGTACTATTTTCCAGAAAAGTGACTGTTTATTAATCAATAAGTTATAGATTTTAGGTGAGAGTTTTTCTGCTTCTTTTTTTATTTCCTTAAAAATTATTGGGTAAATGTCATCTGAGCCTGGTGATCCATTTTCTTTTATACAATGAATGTGGTTTGCAAAATCCTGACTAACAACTGTTGTTCAATTTTGTACCTTTGACCTGACAATTTTGGCAAAGAAGTTTTCAAATGTGTATCTTTGTAGAAACAGATGCATGGAACTAATTAAATCTATAAGCAATTTCCTTTTGATGATTCATGTAGATGGAGAGGAAGTAATTGGAGAAGGCATTCTTTGGCTGGAGAACAATGTGAGCAAATATGTGGCAGTAAAAAGGCATTTGTTTTGTTGGAAGAAAGATAAAGTTGGAAAGGTAGGTTAGTGCTATATTCAGGAAAGAGTCTCTAAATTAAGGAGTTTGGATTTTATCCTACAGAGAAAGATAAAACATTGAAAGTAGTGTTTTTAGAAAATGAGCCTGCCAATAGTGTAGAAATAGATTGGAGAGGTCTGAGGCCAGCAACAGGGAAATAAAATTAAGAGGCTATTTAAATGACCAAAGTGTAAGTTGATAAGGAATTGAAGTAGTAAGTTCTAAATAATACATTTTCAAACTTTCAAACATTATTTCAGATGATTTCGGATGGGTTTGTTTTGGGGAAAGGAAATAAATAATTTTTAGCCATCTTTCACAAACTGCTATTAATTAGTTACTAATAACATCTTTCACCTTGTGTCTTAAAGGATATCCACATCAAACCAGAGCACTATAGTGAACTCGTGAAAAAAGAAGACCTAGTTTATCTTACATCAGATTCACCTAATGTACTGAAGGAATTAGATGAATCAAAGGCCTATGTGATAGGAGGGTTAGTAGATCACAACCATCACAAGGTACTATTAAGTTTTTATTTTTGCTTTTGCTTGTACTTAAAGTCAATATTTCAGTTTCCTGATAGTAACAATAATACTAATGATAGCTCATCTTTACTGAGTGCCTACCATGTTTCAGTTACCTTTTCAGCTAAGCTAAGTACTTCACATATGTTAGCTTGCTTAATCCTCAGTACAACTCAGTGAATTCAATGCTATTATTATCTACATTTTACAGATAAGGAATCTGAGGCACAGAGAAATGAAGCCTAAAATCAACAGTAGTAGGTGGCAAAGCAGATATCTAAAACCAGGCAGCTTGCTCCAGAGTCCACGTGCTTAACACTATGCTGTGTTGATAGAAGATGCTGCTATTAATCAATCGCTAACCCATTGAAATTTATACCACCTTTAAAATAAGAGATTTTCGTGGGATGATTTTTATATTTATCCTTTTCTCTTTTCCCACCCCCATACCCTTCTTCAGATGAAAAATTACAGAAATGTACTTTCTAGAAGAAAACATCATTTTGTACTTTGCCAACTACTTTGCAGCATGCTAAAATCAGCCCAGCTAAGGAAGAAAACATGCTTGTTAAGTATCTGAGGAAGTATTGTCAGAAGAATAATATGAAGTAATTCCTTATTCTTGTAAAGCAGCAGTGTACACTTAGAACTTTCTGCAGTGTTGCAAATGTTTACATCTGCCTGCGCAGCAGGGTAGCTGTGTGGCTATTGAGCGCTTGAAATATGCACAGTGTGACTGAATCTTTAAAAATTATAGTCATTTTAAATTTAAGTAGTCACATGGTTACCAATTGGACAGTGCAGCACTAGAGCATCATAGGGAATTTTATCAGAATGATCTTTAGCCCTTTTATTTTTTTCTTAGTGGAAAAATTGTATTTTGTTATTTATATAGAACCAAATTTTTTTCTCATATGTATGTTGCTCTTAACTAAAACAATTTTGTTTTTAATAGCACCTATTTCAATCTGTCATTAATTATTTGCTCCTCAAATGGACAGCTTAAAAATTTTTTTTAGTTCAGGTTTTCATTTGATTTGTCTTTGCCATTTGTGCAAAGTACTGTTATGTAATTGAAGCCTTTTCTACATTCATGGCAAGAGCAATGGTGCTTCTCTAGGAATTCAGTTTAAGTACAGTCATGCTGTTTGTAACAACAGAGATGTTTTCTGAGAAATGCATCATTAGGTGATCTCGTTGTTGTGTGAACTTCATAGACTAGACTTACACAAACCTAGAAGAAATAGTCTACTATACATATAGGCTACAAACCTGTATGGCCTGCTACCGTACTGTATACTGTAGGCAATTGTAACACAATGGTAAGTATTTATGTATCTAGACATATCTAAATATAGAAAAGGTACAGTAAAAATACAGTATAAAAGATAAAAAATGGTACACCTGTAAAGGGCACTTCGCATGGATGGAGGTTGCAGGAGTGGAAGTTGCTTTGGGTGAGTCAGTGATGAGTGACTGACGGCCCACAACATCACTGCACACTGCCGTGGACTTTATAAACACTGGACACCTAGGCTGCAATAGATTTATTTTTTAAAATTTTTCTTCAGTAATAAATTAACCTTAGCTTACTATAACTTTTTTACTTTATAAATTTTAAATTTTTTGAAACTGACTTTTATAATAACACTCAGCTTAAAATACACATTATATAGCTGTACAAAAATATTTTCTTTGAATCCTTATTTTATGAGCTTTTTTTCTAGTTTTATTTTTATTTATTTTTTACTTTCAAACATTTTTGCTAAAAACTAATACACAAACACATACATTAGCCTAGGCCTACACAGGGTCAGGATCATCAAAATCATTGTCTTCCACCTCCACACTTCGTTCCACTGGAAGGTCTTCTGGGGCAATAGCAGGCATGGAGCTGTCATCCCCTATGATAGCAATGTCTTCTTCTGGAACACCTCCTGAAGGACCCACCTGAGGCTAATTTGCAGTTAACCTTCTTTTTATGAGTAGAAAGAGTACACTCTAAAATAACAATAATATAGTACAATATGTACATCAACCAGTAACATATTCATTATCGTTATCAAGTATTACGTATTATACATAATTGTATGTGCTATACTTTCATACGACTGGCACAGCTATAACATCACTAGGTGACAGGAATTTTTTAGCTCCATTGTAATCTCATGGGACTACCGTCACATACGTGGTCTGTCATTGACTAAAATGTCAGTGTGCAGCACATGACTATATTTTAAGTTGGGAGAAAGGCAGGGTGGAATGGTGAAAAGATATTTAGGTCAAGAGAGGAGTGAGCCAGGTTTTTCTTGTGGTTCTGCTACAAAGGAGCTTTGTAACTGGGCAGGGAATATAATGTCTTTGGTTTCTTTATTTGTAAATTGAGAAGATTAAAACAAATACTCTAAACATTCTGACTATACTTATTGTTAAGAGAATGTTTCCAAATTAGCAGTTAAACACAAACACACACCCTCTTTAGATAATGTTCTGAAAACTATAGTCTTTTCTAAAAATATTTGATACTGTCTTAGACTGTAAAATAATTTAATGTTCTAGTCCAAATCATAGTGTTTTTGTTTTAGGGACTCACATATAAACAAGCATCAGATTATGGAATTGATCATGCACAGCTCCCTCTTGGAAATTTTGTGAAGATGAATAGTCGAAAAGTTTTGGCAGTTAATCATGGTAAGCTATAAAAGTAAATGGAAAATATACCTGAGTAAACATTGCAAGAAAGAATATTACATTTGAGAATTGGACAAGTAGAAAATATTACACCATGCTGGAGACAAAATTGTAAAAAGTAATCATTTAAAATTTTTTAAATAAGAGAAATGCATATTTTAAAAATTTTGAAAATGAACAAAAGTATAAAAAATTAACTATAATCTCACTGCACAGATACTTGATATTAATTTTTTTGTTTCCTTCCAGTTCTTTCTTTTGCATATGTATTATTACATATGACATGATTGAATTCTTACTCTGTTACATACAATGTTATAAATCTGGGATATTTTTTTCCTACTTATCATTTTATTTTTCCTGGTCATTGATTATTAATGGCTCTATAATAATCCATCATCTGAATATACAGTAATTTAACCATTCTCCTATTGTTGAATTAGTTTTTTTCTTTTTGCAGTCATAAATAATACTGGAATAGACATTCTTGGACCTAAGCTGTTGCCTGGACTTTGCTTTTTAAAATTTTTTAAGGAGAAATTTTAAACAGTATACAACTACTTATTGAACTCTTTTTATATGCTAAATACCTTCTGTATAGCAGGCTCTAGGGAATTATAGAAATGTATTTACTGATTCAAGGAAAAGACTTCTTCTAAAACCTTTAATGTATAGTGAAAATTACTTTTCCACAAAGTAATCCAAATTATCCCTTCAGAAGTGTGTTGAAATGAAAGTATGTCAGAAACAGTATTGATATTCTTTACTCCTAACATAAAAATAAAGCAGGCTAGCAACTCCTCAGAGTGAATGGCTTTTTATAAGAAAGTTAGAAGAAATTTAGATGAATGTTAACCATTTTTTCTAGTTGTATCTTGGGAGATAAAGGATAAAGAAGTGAAAGGGCTATAAAAGACTAGGAAGGAAACTACAAAGATCCTCTTTCTATTATTTATAGTTGACAAGGGAACTGAACTGAGGAAAAGCTAGAGAGGAGCTAACAGGCTTGAGATCCTTGGGACAGATTGGCCCTGACAGCTTTGGGAGAAGGAAAAGACAAGAACAAAGCAGTTTTAGGACAAAGTAGTACTCTTAACACAAAGACAATGCATTTTAAAAGACAATATGCAGCATTGTCATGCTCTTGGCTAAGAAATGTATGGACTTTGTCTTTATTGCAGTGTTTGAGATTATTCTGGAATACTTGGAGACAAGAGACTGGCAAGAAGCATTTTTTACTATCTTGCCCCAGCGGAAAGGAGCTGTTCCCACAGCCAGAGCCTCTGAAAGTTCTTCCCAGGACAAGCAAGCTGTCAGGGTTGAAGATGGATCGGACAGTGATTCCAGCGAGGAGGAACATAGCAGATATGAACTAGATTCACCACGTAAGGAAGCAAAGCAGGATAAGGAACGTAGCACTGAATCTGCAGTGAACTCTCCACCACCCTAATGCTTCCTGGTTTTCTTTTAGTTTAAGGAAAAATGAGGTGCTTCATGGAATATTAGAATTGGAAGATTTTATTATCTCTCATTTCTGTTATGAATGTTTAGAACCTTTTTTTAGAGCTAAATGATAATAAAAAGCCCTATAAACTTTGTGGAGAAGTATTTTTTGTTTTTGCATTAAGATTTAAATGTACATGTGAGTTTTTAAAAAAAGTTTTTAGGCCTTAACTGGTAGTTTCTAGAGAATTTTACTTTATTAGTATAGCTTGCTTCTCTTTCATTTACTGGATTATAGTCTTCAGAATGTGCCTTCTGACCTTCCAGTTTTATTATTTTATGTTCTTATCTGCATCTTTCTGATCTGTTGCTTACATATTTGTGGGGGCAGATATTTATAAATACCTGTGAGTCTACCAGAATGTTGTATATGGGAAGTTAACCCTCCATCTGTACCTTTTCAAAATTTTCAATTTAGTTACTTCAATGAAATATAGTAATTTTAGGAAGTATAAATTTGATAGACTAAACAATTCATTTCTTCTGAACTGTGGAGCCCATATCTGTTTCTTCTTTGTGATGCCTTTTCATGGTTCTGAAGTAATCACTGAAGAGTTGAGAATCTCTTTAATACATTTTCTTAATTTTATAATAGTGACAAATTATTTCAGTTTTAAAATTGAATTTTTGCAGACCAAATTATTTTATAAGGCTGCTTTGAAAGATGAATTTTGTCTTTACCTAAATTTAAAATGAAGTAGCTCTTAGCAGCTGTCCTTTCCTTCCATATATTTTTTTAATAAAACATATGTTGGCTTTTAAAATGAATAAAGTTTACATATGCATTTTTCTCCTATAATAATATTCAAACTAATGTAAATGTATTTTCTGTAAATATCATACATATGTATGAAAATATGAAAATAATTGTATTTATATCTGTTTTTCTTCGTCATGTATGGTTCTTAGTTACTAATTGATGATAACATGATTGATTCGCTATATATCTGTATTATTTGTGTGGATGGTTATGTTGAACACACTAAAAGCAATGTGAGTTTCATCAAGTGTAAAAATCCATAACTAAACATTTATGTGGAATCTTCGGCAAGGGAAGATAGAGCAAAAGGGAGCTGTTTCAGTTTCCTGTCAGTAACTGTAGAGCAGTTAAATGTTAAAGCAACTGTTCTCTTGTCACAGCTAAAGGAAGATTTCAGGAGACTTCACTAAATTTTAGTAAAATAAGTTGTTCTTCTTTTCTGTTTTTTTAAATATATAAAAGTTATATTAAAAGTACATAACTTATGTATGTTACTAACTAGAAAGTTTATTGAATTTAGTATTGATGTTCACTGTCTTTTGCTTTTTGTTGCTTTATTCTTAGTAATCTGTTTTAGTTATCTGTTGAAAAGTCAAGTCTATAAGTAAGGTATGTAAATAAAGAAAAGCCCTACAATTCTAAAATAACAAAGCTTTATATTTTTATATTTTATATTTTTTTATGTTTTATATTTAGTATTTTAGTAAGTATTGTTTACTAGCTTGAAATATTATGCCTTTTACTTAAATTATTTCATATGGAATAGGGCACTGTTTAATTATGAAAGGTGGTGAAAAATCATTACAGATATTACATAGTTTAATTTTCATCAATTATAAAAAAGACCTGTATTAGTTTCCTAGGGATGCTGTAACAAATGGCCACAAACTGAGTGGCTTAAAACAACAGAAATTTATTCTCTAAAAGTTCTAGAGACGAAAAGCCCAGAATCAAGCTATCACAGGGCCCTGCGTCCTCTGAAGGCCCTAGGGAAGAATATTTTCTCTAGCCTCTTCTTAGCTTTTGGTGATTGCCAGCAATGCCCGGTGTTCCTTAACTTGCAGTGGCATCACTCCAATCTCTGTTTTGTTGTTACATGGTCATCTACCCTCTGTCTTCCATGTCTGTATCTGTGTCCAGATTTTCCTATTATAAGGAGACCAGCATTGGATTTAGGTTCACCATAATCCAATATGATCTCACCTTAACTTTATTGCATCTGCAAAGACCTTATTCCAAATTAGGTCACATATCTTTATAGGGGACACAATTCTACCCACTACAAGCCCATGTCTTATCTAGGCTGTTGGTGGTAAGAAGGTGAGATTACCACCTCTTTTGAAATAACTCATTTCTGAGATAATTAAGTTTGGTTCTAAAACTAATATTAAGTTATTTTTTTCCATTTTAATGTATCCTTTTCTCTCAACATTTGTTTATTTAGATTCCTTATATTAAACTTTAGTAAATATTAAAGTTACTTTTATTGGAACATAATAAAGTTAGGGAATTTAATACTTAAATAAATGTATCAAAAGGATATATGTCTGCTGAACTATTAGGATTTCCCCTCATTCAATTTCTTTAATAACCTATAAAGAAATATAACCTATAATAACCTAACCATAAAGCAAGCTGCTGCTTAAGGGAAGGACCATTCTTCAGTCTAATTCTTCAGAGATCCGTGTGTTGACATCTTGCAGCATTTGAAAATGCTCAGAATGGAAAAAAGAAAAATTCTACTGAAGAAATGTCTTTTAGGAGGTGAAGGAGCAATGATGAAACCCACCAATTACTGACAATTACAAGATAAAGTGATATTTCACTTTATAGATGGAAAGGGTCATTGAGATGATGTAGAGAAAAACAAGAATTGTCCATAGAGCACTGAGAACATGTGCAGACAATATGTGTAAAATGAGATGAGAAAGAAGAAAAGATAATGGCAGGGATTAGAATTAAAGGCAGCAAAGGCATATACAGTCATTAAATTTTGATCTTAGCATAGAGATGTTTATATCTGTCTTCCTAGCTCAATGCCCCACACATATATTAGACACTTAATAAATATGAAGAAGAGAACCGGTGACAGAATCAAGAGGGAGTACATTGACAGGATCAATGGGAAGAGTGGGGAATTGGACTAAGCTTAAACCTTGCCACTGGCACTGTTGTATATGACTTTGGGCAAGTTATTTAACCTTCGCAAGTCTCAACATGCTCATATGAAAAATGGGAATGTTATCCCATTTACCCATTCTCTTAGGGTTTGAGCAAACAATTGTGTTTGAAACCAAGCAGTAGCTAATTCCATGATGTTTTCTTATATTGGCTTTCTCTAATTTCTTGCCTCTTTTCTCTTGTTTCTCACTCTTCGTCCTTAACATTGCCTGCCCTAAAATAGTATTAATATATAAGCTTTTGTTTCAGGCTCTACTTTCTGAGGTACCCAGGCTTAGGCAAGATTTTAAAACTAAACTTTCTAAATTACCAAATGAATAGTCACTAGACAAAACAAGGAAATTACAGATCATTTAAAGAAACATTTATAAAAGCAATAAAAATAATGCTAACATAAAATACTTGTAACCACACAAGACAAAATCTGTATGTCTTGTCGGCAATTATAAATGGTCTAAAAATCACCCAGGTTTGATTAAAAAAGTAAATATATACTGCATTTAAAGTTAGCAATGTTGAAAATAAAATAATAAACATATAAGGCTAATAAAAGAAGTCAAGATCTTAACACTGAATAAGATCCAACACATTACAAATAAACACGGAAAAGGAGGGCATGTTGTAATGGTCAAGAATGCAATCCTTAGTAAAGATCTAACAGTTATGACTATGCACCAGATACCGTAGTTTCATTAAGAAAAAGTTACATGAAATAATAAGAAACATATCAGTATAAGAAGTCTTTAATTCATCCTTCTTAACCCATGACAGCCCAAGTGGATAAAATATAAATATATGGGAAATGTAAGTGCTATGATTAATAAGGCAGGTAGTAATATTTATCAGGTTCTATAGGCTCAAAACAAAAATGCACCTTGTTTTCCAGTGTCCATGGAATATTCATAAAAGTAGCTATATTAGACCACAAAGGAAGAGAAATTTTCAAAAGTAGAAATTATATAGCAACTTCTCTGATAACAACACATTAAACTAGACCAGGCGTGGTGGCTCAAGCCTGTAATCCTAGCACTCTGGCAGGCCAAGGCAGGAGGATCGCTCAAGGTCAGGAGTTCAAAACCAGCCTGAGCAAGAGCAAGACCCCGTCTCTACTAAAAAAATAGAAAGAAATTAATTGGCCAACTAAAAATATATAGAAAAAATTAGCTGGGCATGGTGGCACATGCCTGTAGTCCCAGCTACTCAGGAGGCTGAGGCAGGAGGATCGCTTAAGCTCAGGAGTTTGAGGTTGCTGTGAGCTAGGCTGATGCCACAGCACTCTAGTCAGGGCTACAGAGTAAGACTCTGACTCAAAAAAAACCCAAAAACACAATACATTAAACTAGAAAATAAACTTGGTGGGATGAGACAAAATCCTTACCACCTAGAACTTTAAAAATTTCTCTCAAGCTATTTTTGGATAAAAGAGGAAATCAAATCTGAAATTGTAGGATATTTTGGAAGTAGAGGTAATAAATACACTACAGATCAGACTTATAGATCCAGCTAAAGCTGTGATTAGAGGAAAATTTATCACCTTAAAAACTTATGCTAATAAATGAGAACGACTGAATATAAATATATTAAAAACATTCAACTCAAGACATTAGAACAATAGTGAATCAAAAGAAACTAATAAAAAATGGTGCCTAAGGAAATTAAATAAAAAATGAAAGGAGATATGAAATAGAAATGGGAATAATGTTGAACATATGAATAAATCCAAGATCTGGTCTTTTGAAAATGGTAGTAAAATGTAAAAAGCCATTAGCTAAGTAAGTCAAAAAGAAAATTACGAATACATGAGATTGCAGAGTAAACAGTGAGGAAGTTTGAAGAATTATGAGACAAATCTGTCTCAATTCTATGAAAATAAATTTGGAAACCTGGATGAAATAGATAATTTTCTAGGAAAACATGAATCTCCAAAAGCGACTCCCCCCAAAAGCACAGAAAATCTAAGGAGACCATACCATAGAAGAAATAAAATTGTCAAAGGTCTACCACCCCATAAAACACAAAACCTACATGGTCTGATAAGTGAATTTTACCCAATTTTCAAGGGAAAGGAATTGGCAATGCTATTGCAACGTCTTCATAACAGGGACGAGAGAGACAACACTTCTATATTAATTTTATTCATAGAGAATGATCTTAATATGTATCACTAGCACCTAGGGGTTAAGCACGTAGACTCCTGCCACATTTTGAGCCAGTCACTAATCTGTTGTGTCAGAGAGAGTCAACTATCCACCAAAATCTAATTTTCTTTTCCATAGAATATAGCTGTAGCTGGAATATAGTTTCTACTCAAGAGTTTTCGATCAGCTTCCCTTTCAGTTAGGCTAGTTCTCAACCATGGAATGTGAATAGAAAGGATGTTTACCATTTCAAGGTCAAGACAAGTTTAAGTAGATATACTGTCCTTGTGGAAGGCAGAATAATGTCTCCTCAAAGATCCCAATCCCTGGAACCTGTGAATGTGCTGTGTTATTTGGTAAGGGAGAATTTAACATTGCCGATGGAATTAAATCACTAATCAGCTGACCTTAAGACAAGGAGATTATTTTGGATTAGTTGGATAACAGGCAGGCCCGATATAATGACAAGGGTCTTTAAAAGTGGAAGAAGAGCACTTCTGGAGGCCGAGGTGGGAGAATAGCTCAAGGTCACAAGTTCGAGACCAGCCTGAGCAAGAACGAGACTCCATCTGTACTAAAAATAGAAAGAAATTAGCTGGACAACTAAAAATATATAGAAAAAATTAGCCGGGCATGGTGGCGCATGCCTGTAGTCCCAGCTACTCGGGAGGCTGAGGCAAGAGGATCGCTTGAACCCAGGAGTTTGAGGTTGCTGTGAGCTAGGCTGATGCCACAGCACTCTAGCCTGGGCAACAGAGTGAGACTTTGTCTTAAAAAAAATAAAAATAAAAGTAGAAGAAGAAGGCAGAAGAGTTAGTGTCAGAGTGAACAACTCAACTGGCCAATGCTGCCTTTGAAGAACCGTGAACCTAGGAGAATGGGTAGCCTTCGTAAGATGGAAAAAGCAAGGAAACAGATTCTTCCCTGGAGCCTCCAAAAGGCACGCAGCCCTGCCAACACCTTGATTTTAGCCCAGTGGGACCTATTTTGGACCTCTCCCTCCAGAATTGTAAGAGAATAAATTTGTGCTGCCTTACGTTACTAAGTTTGTAGCAATGACAACAGCAAGAGAGAAACAGTGCTTTCTTCCACTCTCGTCGTCCTCTTTTGCCAGCTCGATAGAGTTGACAATGAAGCCCTAGGTGATGGTTGAGCCACAAGACGGAAGGATCCTGGGCTCCTAAGTCACCAAGGAAAGCAAAGTCATCCACTGACTAAGAACACACACTTTGGACTCTTAGGTGAGAAATTTTGTATTTGAATTTGAAGGCATTTGTTACAATTTACCCCATCACAAAGAGTTCGACTGTCTGTGACTCAGTTTTCTTATTTTAAAAATGGAATAATAATAGTAGCTACCTCGAATATTTTTGTGAAAATTAAACAAGTTACTGTATCTAAAGTGTTTAGAATGATTCTTGACACATAATAAGCATGATATGTTATCACTAAGATTTCAGACATACCTGTGGGTGCACACACACATGAATTTTTTATAGCATCTCTTTTAAATATTGATGGAAACATTCTAAATAAAAGATTCGCTAATTGGTAGCTAGGAACTAGCCACACGCTAAAAAAATGATGGCAATGGCCGGAGTGGTTTATTTTTAAAATACAAAAATATTAGGTAATTTGTTAGTATCTACCATAGCATTGAGTGGAAACTAGCTCTTTTCTCACTCATACGTTAGAAATAATTTTTATATGTTTTCTTTTTTGGGGGGAAGTGACCATATTTTCCATAGTAGTTCAACAGCACTGAAACCCTGTAGATTGCATAGTATCAGTTCACATGTTAAAAGTCTCAGTATTTTGGTGGTTGTTTTTTTCTTTTTTCCTCTAACAGAGTTCAGGGTAGGTGGACGCTGTAACTGCCTAATTCTGATTATGGATGATTTTTCTAGTATCAGGGCCTTCTACTGATGTACTAATACTCATAGTGCAAGACTGGAAATGTAGTTTATAAATAAACATTATTTTTACACATGATATTAAAATTAACCACAAAGAGAAAAACTGTCTCCATTATTATTTATTTGTAGTATTATATATAGATGTTTTGACATTTACATGTACCACCATAAAGAGGACTGCTTGATTCCTCAATACCAAAAGTATCCTTTAAAAAAATAATTTCATGTTGTAAATGTGAAGCTCATGTTAATGGAAGAATTAGCCCAGTCTAGACTTTCTACCTTTGGTATGTTGAAGGATAAAATGCTCTTTGGGGACAGACATTGTATCCTTGCTGTATACTCCTTGCCAACATTGGCTTTGCTGATACACAACCCTGAGAAGTAGGCCTGGGAGGAGATTTTGGTTTGCTGAAATAGTCTGTAACAGGTATTTTCATCTTGTTTCTTCGTATAAACAATGAGGGCTTATGGTCAGCCTCTGAAATAGAAAAAAAACTAAATAAGACCATAATTGAGACATTGAATACAGCTTCTGCTGTGTTTTAGTAGCAAATGATATACAAAAAAACTGTGTGAAGATTAGATGAATTAGATACACCCAAAATTCATAAAAGAATCTCTTCCCATCTGCACATCTTTTACGAGTTATTTGTTCTATAAGATGCAACAAGAAGCAAGTATGATTTTGGTAGGAACGATTTAGAATTGGGTAAGAGTGGTTGGTAAGCATGAGACAAATGAGAGAAAGGAAAAAGATTTATGGTCCCAATAGACAAAATAAGAGAATAGACAAGCAGGTGAAAACAAATTAGTGGTACTCAGAAGACTTTCCAAAGGAAGGCCTCCATGGTTGTGCCCAAGCAGGAATAGGGATTTGAGGAAATGTTCAATATCAATAATGGAGGGACGGGGGCATGATTTGGGAGATTCTTATACAAAAAAATTTCCAAGTCTCTAGATGATAAAATATAGGTGGACCTTACAGGTAAGATATAAAGTTGAATAATAGAAAGAAACATCACTGCCATGACTTGGTAGTCCTGGGATGAGGAGTTTGGTGGGAAAGGCCAGATCCAATGGACTATCCTTGGAGTCCGAGTAAGGGAGGACTTTCTAATTTCTAAACTACACTTACTATTGCCTCTTAGCAGATAAAGCCTCTTTTGGGTTTGGTTAACTCCAGTGGAACTTGCTGGAGTCTAGAGAGCGACCCCAAGGAACTCTAATTGATCACTATATCATTCCTGGTATAAGGGAAGTTGTAGAAATAATAGATAATGCTTCATAGTTGTTGCTCTATAGTCATCATTGCTATGCCTGCTTTAAAGCTAAAAGCTGCCAAATCTACCAGCATGCTTCAGTTGGGCTATTCTGAACCAAAATAGGACTTTCCACAATTCTTGATTCTCCCTCGTCCAAATTGTGGGCTGGGCCTCTGGTGGGGGCACAAAGCTGCTCTTTTTAAATTTAACATTATATTTCGGGTGTCTCGTAGGATACCTGCTTGTGGCTGTTGCCATTTTACTCTGTTCTCTGGCTGACTTTGTTTCCAGTGAAATCATTTAGCTCCATGACGGTTAAGCTGTGAAGAACCAACACTCTGAGACCACTGTCCTTTTGTTAGGTCAGAGCAGGGTTTCCCTTGCCACTGAATCGGCATGACCAAAACTACAGCTCCTGCCGTCTGCTGTCTTGCTTCTCAGAGAGTGTCCCTGATCGGCCACTTCGCTTTTCAAAACAACAGTAAATTGATGTAAAATTTATCTCCAGGAGAAATTCAGCAGATGCTGTTCCTTAAGAGTTGAGCTGGAAATCACTATTATATTTTTCTGTTTTTCCTTTAAAAGCACAAATCCTTAAAATCTATCCCCTAAGTAGTTCGCACTTACTGTTTTCCTTATACCGACTTAGTAATTATCACAAACTGTACTTAACCTTTTGGCAGTCCCTTATTTCCTTCGGATCCTTGACTTGACACTCTAAATCAATTGGAGAAAGAAAAAAGTGAATTTCACCTATTTCAGAGATAAATTCTGCCAGTTTTATTAATCTTTACAGATTGAAGGTGATATATCTATATCTATCTATATAAAGGATGAGGGCTTGTCTGTAACAGGAATGTAGATGTTTTGCCTTCTCTGCTATTACCTTTTCAGGGACATTTTCTTAGTAATGCCCAGTCCTGCTCTGCACTTGGCCTTTAGTCTTTGCTGTTGCTGCTGCTGTTTAGTTTTAGTCCTACAGCCCTTCCCATGGGAAGGAAGGGCCGGGGCTGGGGAGAGAGGGAAGCTGGAGAGAAGAGGGTGGGGAGAAAGTCTGAGACCCTCTCCAGGGTAAATTTTGGTATTCAGTATTGTGTTATAAGGACTTGAGTTTTAATAAACTCCATTCTAATATTTTTAAACAAGAAAAAAAGAGTAAATTTCACACATACAGACAAGTATTTTCTATAGACCACAGTATCATCAGCAAGCTCAATATATGTGTATCTTAAATATGCTCTCCCGATTCTTTGTTTTTTAATGCATACAGAATTAAATTTACTTCCCAGTGAGAAATTCTTCTTGTTTTGAGCACATATTTAACAAGTACATCATACATTAGTCACTAAGACAGAGAAGGATCTTTTTATTATCTCCCAGTTTCTGACCAAATACCAATACAAAATTTTTTTCTATCATAATGCCTTTTTAAAGTGACATATTTATGTTTTCAAAAACACTGTATTTCTCTAACTTTAAGCTTTACTCAACTTTTAATTTTAAAGCTCAAATTTTTCTCTCCCAGTTTAAATAACATCTTATCACGTATTCTTTTATCATGATATTTTATATGAATATGTATTTTTCTTCTGTTACTGAAGCTACAGGGTTTAAGAAACAATTCTCCTGAAATAATTTCCAATTGTCTTGGTAGTTATTTTTCTCTCTGGAAGGCCCCAGGAGAAAATGAAGTAACCCATTTATTTCACTCTTGCATTGTTCTACACAAAAAAGTGATACCCTGAGTGATCTGCATTTGACAAAACATACAATAACCATAACAATACAATTCTGGTTTCCTTAATTGCTTCTATTTTTAGTCAAACTAAAAAAAAACACAAAGCAAGACTTTTATTTTCTTAGATTTCTAAGGTAACTGCTCTTGCTTTGCCTTTACTGAAAAGGAAATTTTCCTCAAAAAGAAAGATTATTGGGTAAGGAAGACATATTCATGTTTCCTGCCAAAATGTTCTAAACAATAGAATTGAGAACAACTCTCATATTACATTTAGGAAAATGAAAGCACACATATATTGTAGTCATTTACTGTTTAAAAAGGAGACTTAGAATGGCAACATTATTAGCATTTTGAAAGATAAGTGACAAGAGAATTCAGTCTTTATGTACCATAGGCGCTCTTGGTGGCCATTATATCTACTCACCTAGCTGGCTGATGTTCTTCTCTAATGCTGCTCAGCACTGTCGGTGTTGCAGGTGAATTTGGGGGCGGCTTCACTGTGGGTGGTGAGTTCACTGTGACTGGCTTCCCAGTCCGCTCGGCTGCTTCCTTTGACGTGCTTCTTCTGGGAGAAGTCAACAGGTTTATCTCTGCCAGCTCCGAATGAACCAAAGCGGAGACCCATTCTTTTTCTGATTGAAAAGAAAAAAAAGAGGTGGGGGGAACAAACGTAGTCAGTATCATGTTGACTAGAAATAATCAATACAAGTATATCTAGAAAGATAGACACCAAAGTATTCACAGAAATGATGTGCGTGGTAATTTTATTGATTATTCCTGTTCTTTCTCATGTTTTTTCTTTTTCTTTCTGGTTCATCTGCTCTCTGTCTTAACAAGAAGCATTTATCACCTGTGTACTTTATTAAATGTTACATTCTTAAAAAGGGAAAAAAATAGAGACTAGCTAGGGACCCATTGCCCCCAAGCACTTCTCAACTGCTGCAAAGAAGCACCGAATCCCTAGGGTAAGGCACTATTTCCAAAATGCTGCTCATTTGAAAACCTTGCTCTGTTCCTCAGACATTGGTCTCTCCCGACACTGATCAGTGCAGTGGTTCTCAAAGAGTGGTCCCCAGACCAGCATCATCAGCATCACCTGGGAACTTGCTAGAAATGCGAATTCTGAGGTCCCGTCTCAGTCAGTCTGGGGACTAGCTAGATCTGAGGATAGCTGCTCTATGCCACTTATGGTCGTCCTGCTTGGGAACGCCATGTGTTTTCATGGGACAGGACAAGAAGGGCCCAAAGGAGGCCGGGAGATGACTGAGTTGATGGGGACTGGCAGGGCTGTCAGAGTCTGGAACTCGGCAGGCTGTGCTACTGCCAACCACACGAAAGAAGAGAAAGAAGCTGTGTTCAGGGTTCCCAGCAGGCCAGAGGAGCTGCTCAAGGGGAGCCCTGGGTGTGTGGACTCTGGAGGAGAAACACAAACCAGCCCTAGCTGAAAATAAGGCCTCCCCTGGACACACGTGTTTCATATCACCCAAATGAGTCCAATCTGAGACATGCTGAATTTGGGGTCATTGAATGACCAACATGCATGCAGTTGGATACATAGGACTGCAATGATTCTGATATTGAAACACTGGGGAAATAACGTTGCAATATTATCTTTGCAAATTCAAAGTAGAAAACTTTACATATTGGCATATTCCCAGTTTCTAAACATAAACGGAGCTCAGTGTTTAAAAATGTTTATCGTAATCTCACCTTTTGAACTTGCATGAAGCAGCCATTGTAGAACTTCTGCTAGAGAATCAGTATGTAAAATGTCACAGAGCTTCGCCAGGATCTGACAGAGAATATTGGAGTTGCACGTGAGCAAATCGACAGTACAAGGTTATGAGGTTTCCTTTACCTTTCTCAGAATCTCATCTTCCCAAATGTCACTGTATATGTGATGCTCCATTAAGTCAATTGGATTACAGCTCAAGAGCCAGACTTCAAATAGTACACAGTGGGATCTTAGCAAAACCAACATTTCTAGGACCAGTAATAGTTCAGGTTAGGCAATGCGGCGTGTTGCCCTTGTTTTGTCTGTTCAGTACCAACATCTTGGTAGGAGTAATTGACTTATTGTGGGGAACTGATCCTTTCTCACTGCTGCACAGGGTTCTGATGAGACTCTGCCAGTCACACAACTGGCCAGCTCTGCCCTGCTCCTCTCCAGGGGCTGAGAGAGGGGAATGTGAGCTGAGCCGGATTCATCATTGCACCTCAGTTCCTTGAACACAGTGGCCCAGTAGGATAGGAATATAATTCCCTTTAGTTAATCAGAATCCTTCCTTGACATTTTTTTTAAATCTGGAGCTACAGGGCTGAAATGTAGGTGATAGAAGAGATAGAAATATGAAATAATTAATCTAATAAAAATGGACTATAATCATTAAAATAAAAGTACAAAGTGTTAAGTAAGCCCAGGTAATGAAGTTTCCAGTTTGAATCTTAATTGTGTCTGCTGTTGGAATTGAGACATATCTGGTATTCATATCTGTCTCATGAACTTCAGTCCTTTATATCCATCTACTTACCCTATGTATCCACTTAAATATACTACAGATACTTTGAACCCCAAATATCTGAAACTAAACCTGTATTTCTCTCCCTAAAACATGCTCCAAACTTGCTCTTCGTCCAGGTTCTCCGACCTCAAGGACTAGCACCGTCCGAGCCAGCCCCTGAGACCATTCTGGACGACCCCCTCGCCTTCTTCTACATACAACATGCTACCAAACAACAGGTTCAGCAACTTCTACTTTCTAAATATTTCTCAGAGGGCTCCATTTCTCTTTAACCCCACTACCTTGATCTAATCTAAAGCCACATCAATTCTTGTTTGAGCTACCGAAACATTCTTTCTCCCAATCTGCCTGAAATCTTAAATTATTGTTAATTCAAGAAACATTTTTGTCCTTCATTTATCTCGATGCTGAAGACATAGAATCAAAATTAAATGGCTGAAAAATCAACTGTCCTGCATTGAATTTTGTTATTATACTAAGATTTCTGTCTTAAATAACGCCATATTCTAGAAGTGACCACATTAAATTTGCTCCTGATTTCACAACACATCAACAGCTGTGTCAAAAATAGAAAAGAGCCCTGTGGTATTTTCCAAGCCACTCTGCCTCTATGGCTTTTTTTGTCAATATAGTGATTGTGCATCACTTCTAGCTTATTCTAAGTCACAGTTCACTCATTGATCAGCTATATCCTAGAGAATGTAATTATCCTTTTAGTGAGAAAATGTAGAATGTATATCTCCTCCTAGGAAACCTCCTGCATTCTCTGTTATGGAAACCTAAGAAAATGCACAATGAATCAAGCAGCTTCCAATTCCTTGAGATAAACATTTGTTTCTGCAGCTGGGGCAGGAACAGCTAGGCCTGCAAACCAGACTTCCGAGTGTCAGGGAAACTATGGCTGACCCCAAGGGTCTCAATCCAGTGTGGATCAGGTCTGGAGAAATGGAAAAACATCCAGTCAGTAGATTCTCTCTGTGATTCTACCCTTGGAAGTCTGTTGAAATCATCCCTTGGAATCCCTCTAAGAACTTCTCTTCAATGACCTCATGATTTCTAGGAGCAGAGTAACATTAAATTTTTGAAATTTTTATTTCAAATGTTGTACATTCATGCATTGTTTAATGACAGGGATACGTTCTGAGTAATGTGTCATTAGGTGACTTCATCATGTGTGAACATCATTTTAAGTACATTATAGAGGGTCCCTTGCTTACAACTTTGCCACCCCTCATCCCCCCAAATTAATTCTACCTATTGTATTCAGAATGATTTTTCTAAAGTACAACTCTGTGTAATTCTTGTACTTACAAAGTAATTCAGCACCATTAAGTGCTTAAAATTCTTGACTGGTTCCCACAGACCTTGGGATGAAAATTGGACACATCGATACGGCTAATAAAGTACTTCGTCATCTGATCTCTGCTCAAGTCCAGCCCTATCTCTTCCACCCTCTCCCTGCACTCTCTGCACCAACCATGTTAGTTGCTTTTAGTTCCTCGAATAAGCAATACTCTCACCCCTTACCCTTAAGACATGAAGGTCTCTTGCCGGGGAAGGACCTCTTCCATACTTCTCTTCATCTTCTAATTATATCTTAAACATTCTTTTGGTCTCTTGCTCCTTGAAGGCCTTCCTAGCTACAAAGTCCCCTGCTATATGTTCGACAACACCTGCACAATCCCTCTCATACACTCTCTGAATGGAGGAATCAGTTCTATCCCCAAACTGCAGTATTTTTTAGTTTGACATTAAATATTTATAGAATAAATGGATGTGTTTGGCAGAATTTTGATGTCAGTAATAAAGAGACTGTTATGTCTGTAAATTCCAGATCTTTATGAGGAAGGCTTAAAACAAGGTGCTAATAAACAAAGAATTCTGTTTTTGTTTTCCTTTAAAGTAATACTTGAAACTGCATACTTTTTCACACACACTCCGGTGCAAAAATGTCTCGATTTCACAACCCATTCAGAGTTACCCTTGAATAGAAGAAAATTGGAAAATATTTCAGAGGTTTTTTTTTTTTTTATAAAAGGCATGGAAAGATGGGATACCTCCAAGATGAACTCTATTTTTAGAGCTCTTCTACGTAACCCCCAAAAATTTTGATAAGATCTATCTGAACACTTTATTCCCTTTTCTTTCATTTATTTAACAAATAGTTAACAACTATTTGCTAAAATGTCATGCTCTGTGCGCTGGTTAATATTTTTCAAGCACAGTGATGAATGCTGAAGAATCAGTTGTGAACATGGCAGACGAGATGCTGCCTTCAAAGAGTTTACATTTTAGCGGGGTTTTAAAAAATCAATTAATGTCCAGGTAAGTTGATATCCGTAAGATGGAAGATGCTTTTGAGAGGAGGGCTCTTTAACAGATGCCCACAAAGTAGTTACACGGATCGTGCCGGACTATCAAAGTGGAAACACAACTGTCTCTCTAAAACTGCACTCAGCTTATGGTTTATTTGAGTGGAGGGCCGTTATAGTTAGCTGATTTTCTTTGGTCTTGGTAGCACGTTTCTTTTTGGTTTATTCATTCCACAAACACTTATTTAATAATTACTAGATGTCTAACGCTCATCTAGGTACTGAAGATAAATCAGTAACCAGGAAAGATAAGTATGAGATCTTGTATGACTTAAATTTTAGTGGGAGTGAGGTAGAGAGAGAGAAGATATTGAACCAAACAAATAAATATGAACATAACAGATACGGCATATGTTATGCAAAAAATAACAAATAAAAAATAACCTAGAGAGTGACTAGGTAGCTACTTTAGATTGGGTGGTCAGGGGAAGTATTTGAGCAAGTGATATTTAAACTGAGGCCCGAATGAGAAGGTGATCACTGAGAGGATCAAAAGGGAGAGAATTCTCTGGGCAAATCCCTTAAGGTGGGAATGAGCAAATTTTAGGAAGATCAGTGTGGCTAGAGTGTGGCAGGCAAGGTGGACAGATAGTGATTCTGAAGACTCTGTATAATATCTATCATTAGCCAGAATCACCAGGAAATCATGTATGAACACAAGTCAAATCTGCAGATATTCTCCCTCTGACATCTTTCCTTTTATTCTCCTTTCGAATTTTAGTCACCAGCATAAATTATTATACCAATGCCACTAATACGTTCTACTTTTAAAACAGTTCCCTGTTAGTGGCTTATTCAATAACCATCCTTACAACATGCTCTGTTATTTGTAATTGTAACTACAAATACTGATTACTTAAAATTGCTATAAGAGTCATCATTACAATACTTTGACCCCAAATTCACTGTAGTGGGTCTTATGGCGGGCAATGTGGAGGTTCCTAAAGGGATTCAAAGAAAGAGAAAAATGGCAGGTGACAAATATCAGCTGGTTGATTTATTCTTGATTTTATGTCATTCTCAGAAATAACTGTGGCTGGGGAGAACCTTCCAGGAGGCTGTATAACATATTACTATTAACATAACTTAATGTATAACTCCAGGCGGAGGAAGTTTGAAGAAATAGTTTTCCAAAGATAAGAGGGAGAGGAGAATGTCAATTGGAGGAATCTTTGCCTTAAAATAGGTGAGGTAACTTTATAGATAGTGGCAAGAAGTTAGGAGCAGTACTTCTCGAGCACTCAAGTTACGAAGATGATAAAGAGAAACATGGAAAGGACAGGAATGGGTTTGTTTGCCAAACACTAAGCTTTTCATCATGTCTAAACCAAAGGTTGCATTTATGTAAGAGTGGCAGGATTCCAGGGAAAAGTAAGACTGGAGATGAAAATAGGATTACGCCTTAGATTTTAGGCTAAGTAGTTTTAAATCAATTTAGTCATCAATAAGGAACCATTCAAGTGTTTTAAAGATGCTAATGATGTGACTTTTTTTTTGTATTTTCATGCTATTCCCACGTTATGAACTTAATAAGCCTGTCTCTTACTTTTATTTCTTGATCCAGATAGTTGGGTATGCAAACAGTGTTCTCTTTGACATCATTCTTGGTACTTGTCATCCCTGAAGAACAGGAACCAGCAGTAGAGGATGCCTTTGGAGGTGATGGTGGCTTTTTGGCCTTAATTTCTTCCTAAATCAAAGATATAATATAATCAATATGCATTTGTATCCACTTGTATTTTCTATGAAAATTGAATGTAAAAATAATGAGAACTATTGTAGTTAATAAGAGAGATCCATGAAAGTGAAAAAAAAAGGTTGTTAATTTGTGATCTTTCTGTCTGTTTGATGTGGAGATTTAAGGGTATGAATTTTCCCCTTAGGACTGCTTTTGCTGAATCCCATAGATTTTGACAGCTTGTGTCCCCTATGTCATTCAGTTCAAAGAAACTTTTTATTTCCATCTTAATTTCATTATTGATCCAATAATCATTCAGTAGGTTATTTAATTTCCATGACTGTGTGTAGATTTGAGTGTTTCTCTTGGAATTGATTTCTAGTTTCAGTTCACTATGGTCTGCAAAGATACTAGTTCAAGACCAGCCTGGGCAACATAGTGAGACTCCGTCTCTACAAAAAACAGAAAAGAGTTAGCTGGGCATGGTGGCATGTGCCTGTTGTCCCAGCTCCTATTGTCCTGGCTACTCCAGAGACTCAGGCAGGAAGATTCCTTGAGCCCAGGAGTTGGAGGCTGCAGTGAGCTATGATGACAGCACTGCACTCTAGCCTGAGTAAAAGAGCAGGATTCTATCTCCAAAAAAAAAAAAAAAATTAGAAGCAACTTAAATATCTTCCAACAGGTGAATGGATAACAAATTGTAAGATAACCACACAACTGAATACTACTCAACAATAAAAAGGAATGAACTATGGATGCACATAACAACATGGACAAATCTTAAAATAATCGTGCTAAGTTAAAGAAACCAGATTTTTATAAAGAGAACTCACTAACTCACTATATGATTTTATTAATTTAAAATTCAGCAAATCCCATGCTAATCTTTAGTGACAGGAAGCCAACAGATGTTTGCTTGCTGGGGGGGCAGTACCATGAGAAGATTGTGGGGTGACAGAGACGTGCGTTCTCTTGAATACAGGGGTCATTCCCCAGGTGTGTGTGTGAATACAGGGGTCATTCCCCAGGTGTGTGTGTGTATTTGTCAAAACTCATCAGACTGTGCACTTTGAATATGTGCATCTTATATCATGTTAATTACACTTTACTAACACTATAAAAATAGCGTGAAACATGGTGACTTTTCAGAAAGGTATGTGAAGAAAAGGAGGGAAAACTATAGAAGCCAAACCAAATAGATAACTAAATAGCTGTTTCTTTACCTTTTTAATTACTAAGGGATTCTCACTGGAAGTTTTGAAGCACTCTTCAATTTTTCTACTGGGCTCTGAAATGAAATTGAGGAAAAATACATTTAGATTAAACTGATAAAGAATTTCTATCACGTGTGTCAGTTGCTGAAATAGATGGGAATACGTCTGAATTTAAATGAAAGTCAACTCTGGGATCTGTTTATAAATGTTAGGAGACTCGCAGGTAAAATGGCATTATGGTAACATAATAAAAGCATATTTATATTAAAAAAACTAATTCTACGCCCAAGATGACGCTATAAAGACACAATGCTCTGGCTAAACTGATTTTAAAAGTACATATTTCAGTATAAGACATGTTTTTCTCTGTTTCCTGTCCTTGTAACTGTCACTTTCTCTCATTAAAGAGAATTTATGCTCGTCATTTGCCCTGCAGACAGAAAGAGAAGATTTTTGCTGAGTTAAAATTACATTCTTTATTTTTGCTTTCTTGTTTTATAAGCCTCTCTATTTCATACTCAGTCATCTAATTTAATCCCTTTAAAATACCCCAAAGCCACTTAAAGCTTTGCTTAATTTTCCTTTACATTAATTTAAAGATATAGTCTGTGTAAGCAATGCTATCTCTTTTACTGAAGCCATAGTTATCACAAAAATTTTTTAAAAGATGAAAAGATTTTGTGCATATAGCCAATAGTAATTAAATTCACTAGGTCTAGCTGAAGAAAGATAGAAAAATAAAGTTTAAAGTTACCTCTCTCCAAGTAATGAAAACAAAATTATGGATGGTGAGTCTATTAAGTTAGTGTTCACTTCTGGGAAACAGAAACCATTCTATTTTAAGCAAAAATGTAAATAATACAGGGAATTGGGAGTTTTTCATATTGCTGGAGCAATGCACTCTGGTCTTAATCATCACAAATCACTCCAAGAACAATATCATGGACCTGGTCCACCAAGGGAGGCACAGTCTCTGTGACAGGCAGGAGGAAGGGGGGTCAGCCACTGCCATGTGTGGCTGTTGCCAAGTCTGTAAGACTCGAGGTTAAGCAACGGAATGCACTGCAGTCAGAAAGCCCACGAATCCAGAACCTGAGCCCTGGGAGGTTACAGCGGAAAAACTCACGTCTCCCAGTCATGCCTGATAAGAGAACGCCACCAAAAAGATAAAAGGTGACAGCCCCACATCTGCCACAGAAATCTTCCTAGATGGTAACACCTAATCCCCAACAATGGTCTCTTTCTTGCAAATGTAGTTTTTAAGTGTCTAGGTTCTATAGTATAAAAGGGAACTCCAGAAAGAAGGTGGAATAAGTAGGCTTTGACTCTTCATTGCTAGTAGAAAGGAGGGAAGAAGAGCTCTTGAGGATGGAATGAGTTCAGTGAGAGGAGCTTAGAATGGCATCTGTCACATAGTAAGTGCTCTGGAAATGATCCTTCCTACTGCTATCATTAGAAGGATATCTACTTACCACATTATACCATAATCATTTTCACGTACTCTGAAAGTTTTAGTAATACCATAATTATTATGTAGGGTTAGAGAAAGACAAGAACTAAATATAATTTCTGCCATGCAGAATTTTTTTTTGTTCTATTTTACCTTGCCCTTTGGATTTTGTCACACTTTACTTTTGATCAATTCCCTTTCCCTTCAATTTGGTAAAATTAATGGGTTGAATTGTTTACTAAGGACCAGGCACTGTGCGGGGCCGCGGGTACAAACGAAGAATGGAAAAAACACAGATGGCAGTGATCCAGGGCCTGACCTGAAGGAGACGACAATCTCGCGGGGAAAATGCAAACACGCGATTCCATTCCGATTGCATTTCCTGGACTCACTTCTTGTCCGGCATGATCCCCTGGCAGTGTGGGCTAAAGAGTCACTGCCGGCATCTCTTAGCTAGTTTCGTAAGAATTACGGACTAGAACCACGCCAGATACACACTGGACACAATTAACATATACATTGGACATAGTGGTAACATTTTAAACATTATCTCGCTACTGAATTGAGATTAGAAGAGTGAAAAATGTTTATAATGAATGACCTATTTCACAGTGAGGAAACTTTATACGTTTTTTAAAAAATCACCGCAGCTATTTTAGCAATCGTATCAATTTTTCTTCTCAATTACTTGCATGAAACGTAAGGAAACATTTCATCAGTTGGGAAGGACTCACCAGAATGAGGCCGCGGGGGCATTTTGACACTGCTTGAAGCTGGTGACACTCGTCTGACCGGGCTCCTCGGGGCCGCTGGTGACACTCGTCTGACCGGGCTCCTCGGGGCCGCGGCGCTGGGTGGGCAGCTGCAGTTGGCACAAGGCGTCTCGTCCTTCTCGGAGTGGGCAGGCTGGTCCCCTCCCCACGGGGCATTCTCGTCGTCATTCACGGTGCAGATTGGAATGTTATTCAAACCTGGATGAGTAGGGATAAAAAGCATTAAACAACATCCCAGCCACATATTGTTAAATGTACAGAAAATGTTGGACTTCAGATTCTACGACCAGTGCTAGGTGACATTCTTCGAAAGTCAGCGTAGCCAGTGTTGTTTGCAGTATACGCTTCCTTAAAATGTCCTGCTGTCCTGGCAGCCTTGAGATCCAGGCCCACATCTTTAATCTGGGTCCGGGAGTCAAGTGGAGCTCATCTGCCTTCGCCCCAGACAGATCTCTCACTTCCCACGTGTTCATGATGACGGGGAGGGACTGTGCCCGCCCTCTCCAGGAATATCAGATCTAAAGTTTTGAAAGCATCCAGAATGCTTCAGTATAGCAAGGTTCTCTAAAAGAGGCACACTGGCTCCTCTTTTGTGCCAGCAGAAGGTGAAAAGCTGTCAGAGAGAGGGACAAGAGGGAGGATGGGGTAGACTGTGAGGGAAGCAAGGAAGGAGAACTTGGACCAAAGGGACCTCCCTCCTCATGTCAGAAACTTCTGGGTCTACTCACTGTCCTCCCAACAGCTATTTGCTTTTAGCTCAAATACAGAATTTAGTTCAAATATTAAATTGTGGACAGATTCTCTTTTCAATATCAATGCTAAGGCACGTGGAATTGGACGGCTTAGGAAATGGGAGCATGCAGGGCATCGCTGTCTGTCAATCAGTGAGTTACTGGAGGTAACAAGAGGTGGCTGCTTTGTCTCCTAAGATGTTGCCAGGCAAGTTTTTAGATAACATTTTTCACACTCGATCATCCTTCCAAACCTCCCTCTCATACCACCCCCTTCTTAACTGTCTGTTCAGATGAAATCAAAAAGGTCTTTGCTGAAACCCCGTCTGAAATGCAGCCCCTCCTGGCCCCGTGTGCTCTTTTATTTTTCCCACAGTGTTTGTCCTGTGTCATATTGTATCAGCTTGCACGTTGTTCGTCTGAGCGGCACTAAAATGTGGGCTTCATGACAGCGAGGATTTTGCCTGTTTTGTTTGCAGCTCTATTCCCAGTACCTAGAACAGGGCCTAGCGGAAAGTAGGTGCTCTGTGACTTTTTGTTGAATAAATGAATAACATCCAAATATAAAGCTTCATTTAGTCTAATACTTAGAACTTTACTAATAGTAACCAAATAGAAATGGTTACTGGTTCCAAATAGAAATGAGAATAAAATTTTTGAAGACAGCATCACATCTTATCATTCTATCTTAAATACCTAGGTGAGTGATTGGTTCAGATGCACAGTGAAAAACTGCCTACGAAATGAAATATAAAAACCTTAACACATGACAAATCAATGGAAAAACTATTTTCTCTGCAACTCGCTTTAATTAGTAAAAGATGTGTTTATGTCGGCATGCATGTGTGTGCATGTGT
>VBSM01000142.1:2925703-2944944 GCA_008086735.1 Cheirogaleus medius
GGGTTCTCTGTTCTGTTCCACTGGTCAATGTCCCTATTCTTGTGCCAGTACCAAAATATTTTAATTACTATGGCTTTGTAGTATAGTTTGAAGTCTGGTAAATTGATACCTCCCATTTTGTTTTTATTGCCTAGGATTGCTTTCGCTATACAGGGTCTTTTCTGGTTCCATACGAAGCATAAAATTATTTTTTCTATATCTGTGAAAAATGATGATGGTATTTTAATAGGGATTGCATTGAATCTGTAGGTCTCTTTGGGTAGTATAGACATTTTAACAATGTTGATTCTGCTGACCCATGAGCATGGTATGGTCTTCCACTTGTTTATATCCTCTGCTATTTCCTTCTTCAGTGTTTCATAGTTGGATTGTTATTAATTATTCTTTGAATGCTTGGGAGAAATCAGCAGTGAAGCCAATGGGTCCTGGGCTTTTCTTTGATGGGAGACTTTATTATTGCTTCTACTTTGTTATTTGTTATCAGTTTATTCAGGTTTTGGCTTTTTTCTGGTTCAATCTTAGTAGGTTGTATGTGTCTAGGAATTTATCCATTTTTTCTAGGTTTTCCACTTATTGGTATATAGTTTCTCATAGTAGTCCCTAATGATCCTTTAGATTCCTGCAGTATCAGCTGTAATGTCTCCTTTTTCATCTCTGATTTTGTTTATTTGTGTCTTCTCTCTTTTTTTCTTAGTTAGCCTAGCTAAAGGTGTGTCAGTTTTGTTTGTATTTTCAAAAAACCAACTTTTCATTTTGTTGATCTTTTGTATTTTTTTGTTTCAATTTCATTTATTTCTACTCTGATTTTTATTATTTCTTTTCTTCTACTACTTTTGGGTTTGGTTTGCTCTTGATTTTCTAGTTCTTTGAGATATGGCATTAGGTTGTTTATTTGAAGCTTTTCTACTTCTTCAATGTAGGCATTTATTGCTACAAACTTTCCTCTTTTTAGTGACTTTTCTGTATCTCATAAGTTTTGATATGTTGTGTTTTCATTTTCATTTTTTTGAGAAATTTTTAAATTTCCTTCTTAATTCCTTCATTGACTCAGTGGTCATTCAGGAGGATATTGTTCTATTTCCATATGTTTGTATATTTTCCAGTGTTCCTCTTGTTATTTATTTCTAGTTTTATTCCATTGTGGTCAGAGAAAATACTTGGTATGACTTCAATTTGTTGAATTTTTTAGGACTCATTTTGTGGCCTAACATATGGTCTATTCTTAAAAATGATTCATGACCTGAAGAGAAGAACATGTATTCTGCAGCTGTTGGATGAAACATTCTGTAAATATCTATTAGGTCCATTTGGTCTATAGCGCAGGTTAAGTCCAATGTTTCTTTGTTGATTTTCTGTCTGGATGAACTGCCCAATGCTGAAAGTGGAGTGTTGAGGTCTCTAATGATTGTTATATTGATGTCTGTCTCTCTCTTTAGCTCTGATAATATTTATTTTATATATGTGGGTGCTCCAGTGTTACATGTATGTATATTTAGAATTGTTATACCCTCTTGCTGAACTAACCTCTTTATCATTATATAATGACCTTCTTTTTATAGTTTTGTCTGTTTCAAGACAGTTTATACTGAGCCTGGACTTCAGAACATTTTGTTTCAAGTGATTACGTCTTAAATATTTTAAAAATTCAAGCAACCAATCCATAACAATAATAATAATCCAGCAACCAATTAGAGTCAAGTTAATAATAATGACATTTGCTACTGATTATGAACCAAGCAGTGTACTAAGTGCTTTATGACTCTCACCACTAATCCTCAGGATACCCATGCAATGTGGTTATTATTAGTCCAATTTTATGAATGTGGAAGATGAGGTCATACATATTCAAGCAAGCCTCCAGGCTCTGAACCAAGTAAATCTGGTACCCAAGTCCAGATTTCTGTAGCCCACTTCTCAAAGTTCTTCTAAGTTCCCCTGTATCCCAATCTGAGCAAGTTAGAGATGCATGGGTACTTTGAGGTAAGCATTAATGGCTCTTGGAAACTTTTGGAGTACGAAAAGGCTCTTGTAAACTATGGAGGGTCAAAGTAATTAGGAGATTGAGTATCCCAAGAATTGTGGCCCCAGAATTTCAGAGAATTTCATAATCTTTCTTGTAAACCCTATGCAAACATTCCTATACAAAGATTCATCTGGTAAATTCTCTAAACCTGAATTTTTGACTTACCTGCTATATATCCAACATGACCATGACTTTTTTAGCTCAATTTTGTTTACCTTCTAAGTTTCAGATTTTGAATTTTATCATCTAATCACTTCTTATGGAGAATCAATTGGAACCATTAAGACTTATGCAGATATTAAACCTCACTTGGTACACTTTTTTTGTAAACTTTTGTTTCTTAGGTTAATATGCTATGAAGTTTTGCCAAGCCCTTGAGAGAGAGATTATCCATTGAGTATTTTGGCATTTGTGCTGGCACCATCCATGTGGTACTCTTTTGCCTTTGTTCATAAGTAAATAAGTTTTTGTTTTTTGTTGCTAAGATAAAGTTTGGTTTCTTTGGCTTGGAAACTGAGACTCAGAATGCCTGTCCTTGTCCACACCTGCTTACCTCTGTCTGATAATGCCAACAAAACCCACTGGGTTTCTTCAGCATTTACTGCTGAAACAATGGTGCTTGCTTATAAGCTCAAGACTCTGGTATCATTATAGTAAAATATTATGATCTGTAATGATTAAAAAGCTATTGCAGAAGGGCTAAGCACTTACCCAAGTAAATGAAAACCCTCTGGAATTTGAGAGCCAATATGCAGGCTGGCTTACAATTTCCCTCAGCCCCTGTACCGAGTACATTTGTGCTGTGTACAAACCATACAACCGTATGAGACAACTCTGTGGAGAATGTGATTTGGGGTCAGATGATAATTTCTCTATGTGCAGGCACAACAAGTTTTACTTAACTTTTTATCCTCAAAATACCTAGAAACCCCAGTCATCTGTATTTATATTTTATATACTCTCAACTCTTCTTGCCAAACCTTGACCTTCTATTCCAATTTTTTTCACATTTCTTTGGCTCTTTTGTCATTTATATTTAATTGTTATGTTTTCCGTGAACTACATCAAGTCTTTGTAGAATAAACAGAGTATAAGTACAAAAGTACACGCACCTCTCTAAAATCAGCTGTCCTAGAAAAGCAGCTTGCACTTAAGAAACATACAATGCATTTTTTTATGACTTGTACTGAACTGAATCGACCTAACCTGTTTTTATGTCCTCCAAAATAAGGAGGATGGGAATACTTTCAGCCCTTTTCAGTAGGTTTGAGTATCCTGTCTGTGTCAGATCCCTGCTCTTGGTTTGATCATAATAGTTACCGTATTTCTTTTCACAACTCTGTCTGCCAAAGGTGGGGCTTGTGGACCATTGAAAGGTTTGGAAGGCGGTGAGTCACGTTGCTGAAGGCAGAGCTTTGGGGCAGACTATTTATGTGAAGGCACAGGATGCTGTTATTGACAGCAGAAGGAACTGAGCAGCAGTCGGAAAAGGTCCCTGGTTACAGAAACACAGAACCAAGAGCAAGACAGGATGGGCACTGCAGGAAAGGTAAACTGAGCATTTCTGTTGCGTCATTGTCAGGATCTGATGATGTGGGGTTGGTTCTTAGAACTTTGGATCCATTAAAATAATTACATACTGAGGACATTTCCTGAGGAAGGACATGGCTATTAAGCAGGAAACACTGTGTGGAGCATTTCAGAGAAGACAAGTAGAGGCAGGATTACGTTGAAAACAGCCTAAGACACGGGAGGAAAATAGAGAAGTGTGCTTTCTATTGGCATTATGAATAATTCACACTCGGGAGAGCTGGCCATTTGCTCTGGCAAGCAGAATGTTTCCATACGGAGACTGTAGTCATCTCAGTAGCATGTGTTGCATTCACCTCCGTAGTTCAATGGGAACGCCAGGGTCTCATGCCAAGCTATTGGAAAATGTTCCCTTCTGTCAACAATGAAAAATGCTAATTCTGGATTGCAAAGCGGACAAGAAAATATCATGCTTTTAAAATTTCTCAACAGTATAGTTTCTATCAAAATGTAAGTTTAAACATTTTTTAAAAACAACACTATATTGTAGATAAAATATGTTATTCTTTCAAAAATAATAGTCAGCAGAGTTGATATTAACTGTAGAAATAACTTTCACATTTTTTTTTCATTTGCAAGTAAGCCAGTATAGTTCCTCATTTTACATGGGTTCACAATTGCTTAAAATGTTAGTTGTTTTTGTTTGGTTTTTGTTGTTGTTGTTGTTGTTGTTCTTATTTAAACAACTTTGCATTTAGCCTACCTTAAGGTTTTGGGAAAATAAAGATGACATTTGAAGTCTGGGTAATGTGACAAATCAGGAGGCCCTAGAATTTGAAACAATTTTTCCTAGAATTAAATAAGACCAGAATAAAAGCATCCTAGTTTGAGTCAGAAATTTGGCAAAACCAGATTACTTGGGAGAATTTATTTTACGCTATAGAAACTGGCAACTCTACCCATGGTTATTAATGAATCTTAGGATTGGAAGGAATCTGAAAAATTTGCTGTTTCATTCGACCAACAGATGCTTCAGGTCTAGTTATGCTTTCTCTATAAAGGATATCCAGCCACAGGTAGAACATTTCCAAGAATGAAGAACTCAGTTGCCTCAAGGGAGCACTTTTCAATTATAGTCAGTGATTCAGTATATAATATATAAAGAGCATACGAGGTGTATAATTCCGATCTAGAGAGCATAGTGTGGCTACATGAGGGTTATGTGTTCCCCAAGTTGCTCTAGGGCTTCAGTGTAGCTCATGAAGTTCCCTTTACGTTGGGGATTACATTCTTTTTCTCTGTATAATAAATCTTTTCTTTTTCATTGAAAAAGTAAATGATAATTGTGTTAGTTTGGTAGGGCTGCTATAACAAAGTACCACAGACTAGATGGCTTAAGAGAAATTTATTTTCTTCTAGATCTGGAGGCTAGAATGCTGGAGACACAATTCAGCCCATAACAAAGACTATTCTAGAACATTTGGAAAGTCAGAAAATATGAGGGAAAAACTTAACAATAATCTTACATCCCCAACCTACCACTGATTGCATTTTTGCTTGTATTTCCCTCTATGCATTTCTTCATCCATCTTTTATGTACTCACACAATATATATTTGATCCTGTTTTCCAACTTAAGCATTTTCTCAATTCATTACAAACAACTTAATAACATTTTTAATGTCTAATTTCCATATTTACCACAATTTATTCCATCACTTCTCTATTATTATTTACGTATTTTCTTTTATAAATAATGCTGTGATGACCTCTAAAAAATATATATATTAATATTTTTTTTAGGGTAGCATTTTCTCAAGGCAGATTTTTAAAATAGAATTGTAGGGTCAAAATGTCACAACCTGCTTGTGTCTTGATGTGTCCTGCAAAATTACTTTCCAAAGAGGCTGACGTGAATGAGATAGTCCATTTTACCACCCCTCTGACAACACTATGTATTCTTATCAAGTAGAAAGTCATTACTGACTTAAGAGGCAGGGAATTATATCTCATTATCTTTATTTTAAAAAAAAAAAGACTTTTTATGACTGTGGAGAACAAACACTTCACAACCTGCTCATCATCCGGCCACACTGTCCTGATTGTGTCCTGCATGTGGGTCTCCCGGGCTGTGGGGGGGGGAGGGGCAGGAGTGGAAGGGATGGAAGTCTTAGAGCTTTCCTTATAAATTTGGTTAAGCATGTGTGTATCAAACATGGTAATTTTTATCATTATTGCTGTAAGCATTTTTCCCTGGGGAGTACTTGATTTCAATTTGGAAAATTTACTTATTGTTTCTCAACACACAAAATTTTCATTCTTAGAAGCTGCTTCCATTATGACTTCTTTCTGTCCTACTAAGCTTAGAAGTTCCTCCATGCCCCCATGATGATATTTACATTTTCACTGATTGATAAAACAGTTTGATTTTAAAAGTAAACCTTAACTGTGAATCCACCTGGAATTTGGTTCAGAATGTGGTGTGAAGTTTCTAACTTCCACACTGGATAAAATTACACTGTGATCCATATCATTTTCCTTAGAAAGGCAGAGGGTGAGTATTAAGTTGAGTTTCCGGGTGGCTCTAAGCCACCCATCTGTTTCCAACATATCATTTCTCACATTTAATCTCTTTGCAAAAGTCATTTAACCACCTAAAGGAATCTCTAGGAATGTTGCATTAGCTGATAAGATGAGGGATATCTCATTTTATATCTAAACAAATTAACTAAAATATTTTATAGGAGTTATAGACAGATTTGGGAGTAAGAAAGTAGAAAGAGTTTCTCTTTCTCTCTCTCTCTCTCTCTGTGTCAGAATTCAATAATCTTAGCAATACCATTCAACGGAATAACTCTAGCAAGACCAGTTGAGGGACTGGAGACCAGTCACTCCACGCCTAATTTTCATTTCTGTGAGATGAGAAGCTTTAACCTGCCATGCTGTCAAGACCTGCCCAATGCGAAAACCGGGCCAGCTGCACAAAAGATGCAAAGACACAGATTCACAGATACAGTCACCTGGTCACAGTCCATACACTCCACGACATTCACGGTTCCCTTCTTCTCTTACCAAGCCCATTGTCTCATCCCTTCACCACTGCCACGTGACTATATCCAGCAATTAACCACTTCGGTACCGCGCTCACCGGCTGGGAAGCCTCGCCCACAGCCGGCACTCGCAGTCTGCACGGTAGTGTGTGCTGTGCATTGACGACGCGTCCGTTTTGCTCTTGTGTGATGAGGAAAGCTTTAAAGCACTGAAAGCTTGTTTGACTTTAGGCAGCTTTAGGAAAATAACTATAATAACTCCTACTAAGGACTTGTTAAAAGGTCACAGATTCATAGTAACTTATTAGCTGAACGTGCACACTGCAACTGCAGAGATAAAAGCTGTAAAAGTAAAAGCTTTTGGCTGTCGGCTAAAGTTGACGCTCAGCTGTGCACGTTCATCTGTGGCTGTCGGCTATAGTCGACGCTCCTACCAAGTGGTTAAATACTAGCTTAAATTCTTACAAACACAAACCAGCAGCATTTTCTGTTTTACAAATTGGTCCTCTCTGAATAAATGATACACAGATGAGAGTTCTGTTAGTCTATTGCATTTGAAATTGTAGCACAAGAATCTAGTTTATTGGAATATTATGTGAACATCAGAAAAAGAAAAGAAATCAGTGGGCTGGGTGAAGAGCACCTCAGATCTAGTCCAGCCCTGCATCTTGTGTGCTGTGTGACCATGGATCAGTCCTTAGGTTTTCTGGGCTGCATTTCTCATCCATCAAACAAAGGGATACACAGGATGATCTATAAGGCTTACAATTCTAGTGTTTGATGAAAACCATCCTGGGAAAATTAGAACATTATATGCACTCTTCTGCCCACATTAATATTATATGGGGAGTCTGTATATAAAGACATAATTAGGATCCATTATAACACTTGCCATTTTCTTAGGTTATTAAATGCAAAGCAGCTGTGTTATGGGAACAGAATAAACCCTTCTCCATTGAGGAAATAGAAGTGGCCCCACCAAAGGCTAAAGAAGTTCGCATTAAGGTAAGAAAGAGCCTTGGAGTATATGAGCCTAAAATGTTATCCCACCTGTATTGAGTATATCACTGTAGCAAGGTTGAATTCTTAAATAAGGAGATGTTTCCAAAGTTTGGGCTATTTACTCTCTCACTGGTTCTTGTATATTTTCAAGTATCTGGTCATGCTGGATGTGAAATTAATGAGTTCATTATCCATTAAAAAACCAAGAGTGCTGATCTGCTCTATTAGAGCTTTCATTTGTTGCATTTTTATTGAGGTAGGTCTGATAAAAAACGATTAATAATCGTGACTACTGACTTCTTTTAAAATCTTCTGGGAGTCAGATTGTATTGAGATTACTTATCACAAAGAATGAGGAATTCATCTGTGTCTGGAGAAACTACAGCTTCCTGGAGTGTTTCCCCCAGTCCTCTGGACAGAGACTGACCTGCACTTTGGATCACAGTTGTTGAGTGGGCATTGCTGCCCGTCTTTCTTTGACCGTCTCCTCTTACCTGAGCATTGTGGCAAGACCTTGCTCCTCAATTACCTTCTTGCACGCCATTTCCTCTACTTTTCATTAAGAGAGTCCTAGGAGGGCCAAGCTATAAAAATCTGCTTTTGGGCAATCACATGGGAATATCCGCATCCTGCTTCCCCGACAAGAGCACCAATTGACTACAGAAAGGCACCAAGATTCAACGTCAGGCAAGAGGCAGCAACATTGCAAGTTTCTTGAAGAGAAGGATCTTGTCTAGTGGTTGATTTTAGGCTCAGAATATTCTAAGAGTCACCCCTATTACATTTGGCAATCATAGTGAATACACAACTATAATTTCTTCAAGAACAAGTTAATGATTCTGCCAACTGTGAAATGACCAGTTTGCTGGTTGGTGCAACGTTTTTGTCTTTGAACACAGATTTTGGCCACAGGAATCTGTCGCACAGATGACCACGTGATCAAAGGAGCAATGATGTCTAAGTTTCCAGTCATTGTGGGACATGAAGCAACTGGGGTTGTGGAGAGCATTGGAGAAGGAGTCACCACGGTGAAACCAGGTAGATGATGTCAAGTCACAAGTCTGAAATAAGTAGGCTTTGATTCTTCTGTGTAAGGAAATAGCACGTGCTAGGAATTACTGCAGTGAGCCTTAGCACAATTCAGGGAGATAAAAGGATAAAGGGAGAATGGAGTGTACTGAGTGATGTTTAATTTGGCAAAATCTCAACCTTCAGCAAGCAAACGTTATGATGTCTATAAACCTTAGACTACTTTAAAGAAATGTTTGCATATAGCATGGGCTCAATTCACATTTATTTATTTCATACTTTAACATTAATGCACCGCACCGTATATCACATTGTTTTTCCCCTAGGTGACATAGTCATCCCTCTCTTCCTGCCGCAGTGTAAAGAATGCAACGCCTGCCGCAACCCGGACGGCAACCTTTGCATCAGGAGTGAGTAGGTTTCAGTCATTTTTACTCTGATGTCATTCACACTGTTCCTGTGCCAATTTTTGAACTGGATTAACTGACATGTGCATTTGCTGTCTCCAACAGTGTGACTGGCCGTGGAGTACTAGCTGATGGCACTACCAGATTCACGTGCGGGGGCAGACCCCTCTACCACTTCATGAACACCAGCACGTTCACTGAGTACACAGTGGTGGACGAGTCCTCCGTGGCTAAGATTGATGCTGCAGCCCCTCCTGAGAAAGTCTGCTTGATTGGCTGCGGATTCTCCACGGGATATGGGGCTGCTGTTAAAACTGCCAAAGTAAGACACGGGGTGGGAGAGTTTCTCCCTTCCCTAAATTTTTAAAAAATCATTTTCTTGGAATCCTGAATATTTTTGGAAAAAAAAAGTTTTGAAAACCTATCTCATATTCAGGTTATTTCTACACAATGCCAAACCAGCTGGAAGAAAAATGAAAAGTGCAGGTTAGAAATTTTATTTCTGAATAAGTGGAAATAAAATTTTGGATTTTTATTTACATTTATCTAGATTGTTTATTTCTTCCATGTATCCTTCATGTTTAATTTCTAAAATTTAGATTTGCATCTAAGTTTAATCTTTTTTCTTTCATGAAATAAATACCAATAAATACCAATGTATATTCACTTGCTACAACTGCTATAGTGAAGTAGCACAGACTGAGCAGGTTAAACAACAGATATTTATTGTCTCACAGTTCCAGAGACCAGAAGTTCAAAGTCAAGGGTCAGCAGGGTTGGTTCCTTCTGAGAGCTGTGAGGGAAGGGTCTGTCAGACTTCTGTCCTCGGGTTATAGATGGCTGTCTTTTCTCTGTGTCTCCTGACATCGCCTTCCCTCTATGTGTGTCCTTGTGTGCAAATGTCCCTTTTCATTAGGACCCCAGTCATATCAGATAAGGGACCACTCTAATGTCCTCATTATAACTTGGCTGCCTTTGCAACAACCTTCTCTCCAAATAAAGTGAGATTCTGAGATACTGGGGGTTGAAACTTCAACATATGAATTTTGGAGGGGACATAATTGAATTCATAACAACTGATATATAATATAAAAACATGAAGGAGTTTTTGTTTTTGTTTTTGAGACAGGACCTTGTTCTGGCTCCCGGGCTAGAGTGCAGTGGTGTCATCATAGCTCACGGCAACCTCAAACTCTTGGACTCAAGTGATCCTCCTGCCTCAGCCTCCCGAGTAGCTAGGACGACAGGCGTGCACCACTGCACCTGGCTAAGTGAATGAGTTTTAAAGAGTGAATATTTCAACTAAATTTTTTGATTACCCTTATGAAATCAAACAAGCAAGTAGACTATGTCAATTACCACTTGCTTCTAAATTTCCTTGACAAAAATCTCAGACATAGAACATTCTTTCCCAGAGTCTCCTTGAGCCTTTCCACGAAGAATTGTCTGCCGATATAGAGGTGGAAGAAAAAGGAGGGGACATAGGATCTAGATGTACATTATTCTTTGCCATTTTTTAGTGTACTTGATGTATTGGCACCATATTAATACTTGGTCCACATACTACTTACCAGGGTATTTGCCAGTTTTAAATATACTTTTTTCCTGGAAGCCATGTCTTAACACAAATCATTTTGAATGAACATACATTTTTGTGTTTGCCTATGTGAAATACAGGTTTTTATTAAGGAATACTAAGGTATCACAGCAATGAAATAAAATAATAGTAAAAAGTAGAACCTCACTACATTTTAAAATATTTTTTAAATGACCTATAATTGACACTTTTATTTCACATTATGGTTTTCTTCCAAATAATGATAATGATGTGGCCAACTCATTATACATATTAATTTCTAGTTCCCATCCCTTAGAACAGGAATATAGGGAAAGGGAGAAAATATTTTCTGGGGTGGGGGGTACATCTGAAGTTAACAGAAACTGGTGCCATTATCTAGTTAAAGACTCAGAGGTAGAGTGACAGGAAGGTCAAAAACTATCACTTTGCAAACAGGCAACTAAGACGTAGGGAGAAGTCTGTCTTGGTACAGTTCCTTAGTTAGAAAGATCCCCATTCAGGCTCACCATAGGCGTTCTAGTGACACAATAAAGAATGCCAACTGAGGTCTCAGAAGACAGATCCAGGATCATAAGCTTTCGTAACTACATCTAAAACCTGAAACTCAACCATCAACAAAAAATTCCATCTGAAATCCAGACGATAAAATTAGCAGATAAATAGGAGAAAAGGCAGGTGAGTTTCTGGCATAAGATGCTGAGCATCAAGGAGCCCATCGGGAAAGTTTGTCGAATGCATGCGTGGATGGCTGCGTGGCACTTCAGAGAAAGACTGCACTGATTTCAAAGCTGCAAATGCAAGGACTGAGCCGAGGGATTAAGATGCCTTTGCTGAAATGAAAACCCATGGCGAGTGGGTGCAAAAATTTCTGCAGGTCTCTGAAAATATCCACTTAAAGGTGCAGACATATCAAAACACGCGCTTACATACGCACACACAGACTTTAGGTAATTCCCACAAGGGAAGACAGAGCCAGAAAACAGGCCTTGCTCATCACCACCAGCCTCTGCACTAAAAATGAAAGAAACTGTCACAGTACGGAAGCCCCCCCCCACCTCCCATGGGTTTCCCTGTGTTCAGCTCTCCCTGTTACCTGATGTAAAAGTGGATTTGGGTTCTTTTGACAGGAAAACAACTTTTGGCTAGAATCTTCTTTAATATAGAATAGTACAGGGTAAAAATCCCCAAATTGATTTAACTACCTTTCCTCCCTGAAGCTACGCACGGATCATCTAATTGTCACATGGAGGTTGGACTTTCATGGAAAACAAATTTATTTACAAATGACTGAGAGTTATGTTTATTTAGAAAATGTTGGTCAGACCAAACTTAAAACAGATTTAGCATATCTTTGTGGAGCAGAGATAGCAGAGATCTTAGCACTGACTTAGTTCTGCTGTGAGGTTAGACGAGGTTGTGGGTCATGGCCAAGAAGGTGGCAACAGGTCCCACAACAAAGGCCTGACTGATGTGTTAACGAAGGGTTTTCTTCTATCTAGCAAATACCATTTTTGCTTTGGCAAATCCTCCTTTTCTCTTCCCAGGTCTTATACTGTTTCTAGTTGTCTTTGTGCATCACCATCAGAATGAATCGTTCAGTCCTAGCTGACATCACGGTGATCGTCGAATTCAGTGCTCATAGTACGAGAAGCACTTTGCAGGTTTCACTTTTTGACCCTACTGCCTACATTTACAGGAACGTTTCTCCCCACAGGTTACACCTGGTTCTACCTGTGTTGTCTTTGGCCTGGGAGGAGTTGGCCTATCGGTCATCATGGGCTGCAAGTCGGCTGGTGCCACCAGGATCATTGGGATTGACCTCAACAAAGACAAATTTGAGAAGGCCATGGCCGTAGGAGCCACAGAGTGCCTCAGCCCCAAGGACTCTACCAAGCCCATCAGCGAAGTGCTGTCGGAAATGACAGGCAACACTGTGAACTACACCTTTGAAGTTATTGGGCGTCTCGAAACCATGGTAAGGGCCAGAATTCGGGGAGCCACAATGTACGCAAGCTATTAGATATGCACAAGGTAAAATCCATTTCCGTAGCTTTACTAACAATCAACTATGGACATACCTGTTTCTCAGGCCAAAACTGGTGATCACATAGCAATTTTGCCTAAAAGTCAAAAGCTTAAGAGCAGGTCCTCATGACCAAAGTTAAGCATCCCATCATACCACTCTCAAATGAGTAGAGGACAAGGTAGTCACTCTTCCAGGTACATTTTTTTAAGTGATATCTTCCTTGTATATTTGGATTTCTTGGCACAGGTAATTCCATCTCTTGAACTTTAGCAAACAAAGCATCTCAAGGTGACTCCCTAAGAAGAGATAAGGAAGAGATTCCAAAGAAAAGGGATTATTACAAATGCTGCAGTCTCTTCCCCAAATCCTTGCTAGATCCAACTTCTTACTCTTTACACCTGAGCTTTCTTTTCGCTCCTCTGAATTTCCTTAGAATATGAGTCTTCAACTTTCTAAACACACCCTCTTTGTGGCAGCCAGCAGCAGCAGACCCCGGCTTAGACCTGTGAAACCAGTTCAGACACCCTGGAATTAGAACACGCTGGGCGGGGCTAGGGTAGGGAGACTTGGACAAATAGAACAAAGCCGATTTTGCTGGAGATTGAGTAGCAGATTAAATTCACTTTAATGCTTTTGGTAATTTAGGAATAAGTAGTCCTTAATTTATTATCATTGCCATATCCCTTTCCTAGTGAATCACTAGGAATTATTCCATAGCAATAAATAGCATTCTAGGTTGTATGTTTATGGAGCCATGTGCAATATTGGTTATATTAATTAGGGACTGTCAATTACCAGGTAATACTTAGATGAACTTTGATCTCTGAAAAATGTCAACATCTGTTAATACAATCTACCAAGTATTCAAAAAATTATTAAAAAACAGAAAATGTAGAGTTAGTCTCAGAAATGCTGCCAAGAAAATAAACTCCAAACTTTCTCCTTCATGTTAAACTCAGGTTGATGCCCTGGCGTCCTGCCACATGAACTATGGGACCAGCGTGGTGGTCGGCGCTCCTCCGTCAGCCAAGATGCTCACCTACGACCCGATGCTGCTATTCACAGGACGCACGTGGAAGGGATGTGTCTTTGGAGGTGAGGAAAGCAGAGCCTCTGGCCTGGGACTGGTGGCTGTCACTCTGTCACTTGGCAAGTGAGAGAAGCCTGTGGCCTCATCACATTTCCTTTAAAGGTCTTTTTTTCTAGGGGTGTGTATGAAGTGATCTGAAATGGAACTGTAACCGCAATAATACAAAAGATAGTCATCTACTCCTTACCTTGATCTAGGACCAATATTGGTGGGCACAATTTTAATATTAGCATCTGCAGCTCAAGGTCCTCAAATGCCTGAGTCAGAGGCACCAGTAGTGTTTCCATTGGGATGATTTGTATGACAGGAAGGTCTAATTTCATCCGTTATTGTTGATATACACAAGAATGCAAATGAAAAATAGAATTCATTCATTTCCCAATAGCATCAGCAAAAATTCTGGATTTAAAACCAAAATAAAAAATAAAAAGGGATTGTCGCATTTTATAGGACCAGCTCAGATTCACACCGGAATGACTGGGAATACTACTCATTGACCACTACTGCCTCAGTAAGGACAGAGCCAAAGTCACCTTCCCCAAGGCAGGTGACACAGGGAACCCTTTTATTCCTGTCCTCTGTGGGTCTCGTTTTCTAGCACCTTCATCTAGATTTGTACTAGACACTTCAGAGGCACTTCCAATATTGAGTCTGCCTTGCAAAACATAAGAAAATGGTAAGCATTTAAGTATTTGTTGAGAGTATAACAAAGAAAAAAATGACTGTTCTTGAGTTGGAGGTGTATATAATTTAGGAAGAATGCAAAAGCAAATAAAGAGGAAACAATATAAAAATAAATCTAGCTATAGATATTATAAAACAAATTATAAGAGGAGTTATTTAGCATTTATATGCTAAAAGTTTTACATAAATGTGTTCTTTTTATTTCTCAGTAACTATCTGAGGCAGCTACTCATGAATACTAAAACTGGGACTTGGAAATATTAAGTCCTTTGTCCCTAAATTTCCCATTTGAGAGTTGGGGTTTAAGTCCGTTCCATGGGATGTCAAAGCTCATTCTCTTTTATCAACATTCTTCTAGCACAAAGCAAGAGGATAGTTGGTAAGGATGAGGGGTTTTTAAGAGAAGACTCCTCGGAGTAAATAAGACTTGAACAAACCACTAAGAGATATAAGTCAAGTCTCCTCACTTCAATTGTTTGTGTGATGTGGGGAGACTACAGATTAATCAGAGATATTAGGAGAAAAATTCAATTATTCAACAAATAGTCATTGAGTGTATACTAAGAACCAGACATCATTCCGGGAGCTGGGAATGTAGCAGAGGCAAAACCTACCGAGTCCCGGCTCTCAGGAAGTACGAGCATCCTCCCATTTCAGAGCAGAGAGGCTGACAGTGAAGAAGGCAGTGCCCAGTGCCCCATGTGGTCACAGACGAGAAGGAGAGAAATAGAGGAAGGGCGGCAGGTAGTCTGGGGGCCAGGAATGTGGAGGGGATGCCATTTTATAACCTTCAGGAAGGCCTCTCTGAGGAGGTGACGTTTGAGCCAAAACGTAAGGGAAAGGAGCTACTCAGAAACCTTGGGGAAGAATACTCCAGAGAGAAGGCATAATAGATGTGAGGGGGTCAGTGAGTGAGGACAGTGAGAAGGCCAGCGTGGTCACAGCAGAGTGAGGACAGGAACAGCAGCAGCTGGGGTCAGAGGACAAGATCACTGGGGCCTTTGGGCCACTGTCGGGCTTGAGGATTTTATAATGAGTGAGAAAGGAAGCCACAGAGGCTTTTGAGTGAGGTGGGACTGATCTGACTTCCATTTTAACACCCCCTCTGGCTGTTCTGCGCGGAACATTCTACATGGGGACAAAGGGCACAGGCAGGCTGACCATGGAAGAAGTTCCTCTCTGTAATGCAGGAAGGAGGTGATGGTGGCTTGGAGAAGTGATGATGCTGGTGAGAAGTGGTCACATCCTGGATGTATTCTGAGGATAGAACCAACACAACAGGCTGAAACACTCACTAGATGACAGGAAGAATAGAATCCAAGATTATGGGCCCCAAGCAACAGGGACGATGGAGCCATCATCATCTATTGAGACAGAAGACTGTGGGAGGAAGAGGTCGGGGTGGAGGTGGTAGAAATCTGGAGTGGTTTGGGGATGGTTGTGCTTGTCTGGCTGTCAGACATGTGAGCAGAGATGTGAGGTAGGCGATCGGATATATGAGGGTGTAGTTCACATAGAGGTCTAGGATGGAGATAGAAACCTAAGTGTGTTAAGCCTCGAGGCCAGAGATCACTCTGGAAGTAAATGCAGGTAAAGAGGAGAAAAGGTCCAAGGACCAAGCCCTGGGGTCAGAGTTAGAGGTCTGGGAGATGTGCAGAACCCAACTAGGATGTCTGGAAGGAGGAACTAGAGAGGAAGCAGAACAACAGTGATGATGTAGAAGCCACGTGAAAGGACTGAGAAAAAGGGGAGCCACCAACAGTATCACATCCTCCCAACAGTTCATGGAGGACCAGTGTGAGAACTGCCCATTGTCTGTGTCCAAATTGAGGCTGAGGATGACCTGGACAAGACCTGTGCAGCAGAGAGGTTGGGGCAAGATCCTAATCAGTGGCCTCAAGAGAGAGTGAGAGGAAAGGAACCGGAAGCAGAAACAGTGAGTGGGAGACAATTCTTTCTCTAAAGTAGTTTTTCTGCAATAGGAGTAGAGATATGAGGCAGCTGGAAAAAGAAGTGGGGGGTGTGGTCAAGAGAGGATTGGTTTTTTTTGGTCATTGTTTCCTAAGATGGGAAAATATAGTTTATTTGTACGCTGCTGGGAATAATCTGATAGGGGGAAAGGTAATAATGCAGGAGAGAAACAGACAAATATAAGACAATAAAATGTGAGGATTACTTAGTGAAGTCTAAAGAGAAAATGTGTGCTTATTTACAGGTTGGAAAAGCAGAGATGATGTCCCAAAACTCGTGACTGATTTTCTGGCAAAGAAATTTGACCTGGACCAGTTGATAACCCACGTGTTACCTTTTAAAAAAATCAACGAAGGTTTTGAACTGCTCTATTCAGGGCAAAGGTATATTTTTTTATGGTGATTTTGTTTCTTCTCTACAGTCTACTTTTAAAATTTAGGACTTACAAATGTGCCTGTTGTCTTCATATTTTGTTTGATTTCATCTAGCCAGATCTATATAGCTGATTACTTCTTCATAGCCTTCATAACCAATTTTTAACAATCCTTTGGACTTGGTGTATTTTTTATATCAGATTTATTTCATCTTGGCTATTTTAATTTCATCATATATTTTTATAATGCTATAAAATTTTCTTATTTTAAAGTTTTCAAAGGGCTTTTTCAAATGTACATTTTCAGATTCTTGTAGGTCGGTGCCAGAAGTTAGCTACTCTCTCAGCACAAACAGGTCCCAAGGCAGGATCGTCGCAAGGGATTTGGAAATAATAGAAAATAAGAAAATGATACATTGTAGGCACAGAAATGATTGAGATGGAGACAAAGTGCAGTTTAAATGATGGGGAAGTTAAGGGGTCATCAGCATTCCCGCAGGCTCATACCCTGAGTGAAGTCCTGCATCAGTATTTATTGGTACAGCAAATAGTTGTCTTTTGTTAGAGAATTACGTATACAGTTCATTTTTTGAGGTTTCCAGGGGAACCTTACCTAATTCTGTCTACAAGAATAGACGGTTACACAATTTTTCTAAGATAAGCATGTTAAGTCCTAAGTTAAAAACAGACTTAGCTGAGCATACAAATTAAAGATAAAATGTATAAAATGAGAACACTGAATCTGTATACTACTCTAATCTACTTCTTCTAAACACAGAGATGTGTAGTCAGGAGTGAAGCAGGAATAGCCTTGAAGTCTAGGATAGTTCCAGCTGCACGTTATCTTCTGGGAAGGCATTTTAATCAGCTTCTCTGCCAAGGACCCAAACCGAGCTTCTGCTTTGCAAAAAAGCTCAAGGCGATGGCCAGCAGCAACAAAGAAACGTTGCTTTGCAAATGTCCTCTGACAACGCCTCCCTTATTGGAAGCAGCTTCTGTTCTGTGAACTAACATGTCCACAGAGTCCTTCAAGGCAAAGCCCTGCAAAACTCCTGAAACTTCTCATGTCTCTTAGCCTATTTCCCAACAGGTCGGGTATTGTGTTTGTCATTTTTAGATGAAGACACTAAAGCAGTGAGAGGCAAATACTAACTTGTCCGGCCTCCTCTGGGCAGCAGGGTGCAGACTCCGTGCAAAGCCCGTCTCTGCTCAGCATGTGCCAACCTCACTGGCAGCGCTTGGCCAGCTCCGGGCACACACGGGTCTTGCAGTCCCTGCTCTTGTTGCCTGTGCAGTTAGGAAAGCGTAGAGGTGGAGTGTGAAGAATTTGCTTAAATCCCAACTACAACATTGGCTTCCTGGAGATTTGGAACAGCAATCAAAGAGCCTGTCCATGAGATGAAACGGATTTCCTTCATTGGGTCTATACATATTATTGAGCATCCACTATGCACCGAGGATTTGGGTTTCATCTGTAAAACAAACTGTACCTTAATCTGAGATCCACATTCTCACTGACGTTTCCCCTGAGTGCTTTCTCAGTGTCGTGTCTCGTCTCTGCGTCAGGTCTGGCCGACGGGATCATGGTCTCATGAACATACATTTAAATAATTTTTAAGCAACTAGACAGTGGGTTTCTGCAGAAAAACTGTTGGAACCACCCACTACTCCTTTACTCAGATAAGCAAAATTAATGGCTTAGTGTGGCCTGCTTGAAAAATAATTACTATTTGTTTTCAAAGAAACATAAACTCTGCTCTCAGGAGTTTTGCCTCAAACATCACCTTAGCGCAGCGACTTCCAACCTGACGTTTGTAAACGTAAACTCTTCAGTTTTTATCTCCTTCCTGCACTGCTCTGTCTGACTGTCCCACGTCGTCAACTGCACCCAGCATGACTCCTCCGCCAGGACATTTCATCCCAGCAAATAACGTCACTGGCTCCACGTTTGCAGACGAGCAGCCGCAGCGTCGCGTCTCTCCTTTTCCCGCTTGCCCAGCACACAGGCCGAGGCTGAGCCCCGATGACGCGACCTCTGCCTTCCCTCCCGCGTCCCCCCGCTGCCCCAGGGTCGCTGCTGCTGTTCAGTGTGATCGTCTCGGACCCACACACGGCGGCGTGACAGCGGGTTTCCTGCCTTCCCTACCACCCTGCTCAGTCCTCACCGAGCTCCCAGGCGCAAGTGACCCAAATGGCAACGCCTTAGCACGGCTCTGAGAGCCCTTATTACTGTATCATTGAACCCAAACCTACTTTCACTTATTAATTTATCTAGCAATTCAATAACTGAGCATTTAGCTCTACCCTATCACCCTCTGCACTGGGCTCTGGGGATAAAGCCAGGTGAGCAGGGCTCATACACTGTGGGTCTCTTGGACATCCAGGATTGTAAGCACACTGGGTCCCCTACCCCGTCCTGTCCACACCTTCCTGGGCTTATTCCTGCTTCCCTCCCACCTGAGCACCCTTCTCCTCTTG
>VBSM01000142.1:2960455-2982592 GCA_008086735.1 Cheirogaleus medius
GTGGTATATGTATACCATGGAGTACTACTCAGCTATAAGAAACAATGGTGATATCGCACCTCTTGTATTTTCCTGGATGGAGCTGGAACCCATTCTACTAAGAGAAGTATCCCAAGAATGGAAAAACAAGCACCACATGTACTCACCAGCAAATTGGTATTAACTGATCAACACCTAAGTGGACATATAGGAATAACATTTATCGGGTGTCGGCCCGGTGGCGGGGAGGGCATGGGTATACACACACATAATGAATGTGATGTGCACCAACTGGAGGATAGACACGCTTAAAGCTCTGACTCAAGGGGGGAGGGGGGCCAGGGCAATATACATAACCTTAACATTTGTAACACCACAATTTGCTGGAAAAAATAAAAAAATAAAAATAAATAAATAAATAAAATAAAATAAAATAATTTTATAATTTGGAAAAAAAACTAGATAAAATGGAAAAAAACTACAAAGGATAAATGAAAGAAAAAGTTGATTCTTTGAAAATAGAAACAATATCAACAGGTTCCTTTCTAAATTAACCAGGAATAGATGAGAATGAGCTCAAGAAATGAACAGATTCCTGGAAACCTACAACCTCCCAAGACTCAGTCAGGAAGAAACACATCTCCTCAACAGACCAATAATGAGTAGCAAGATCAAAACAGTAATTAAAAATCTTCCAACAAAAGAAAGCCCCTGACCAGAAGGATTCATAGTTGACTTCTACTAGACCTACAAATAAGACCTGGTACCCATACTACAGAACATTGAGGATGGAATTATTCCCAACTCATCCTATGAAGTCAGTATCATCTTGATATCAAAGCCAGGAAAAGATAGAACATAAAAGAAAACTACAGACCAATATATCTTATGAGTGTAGATGCAAAAATTCTCAATAAAAAACTAGCAAACTGAATTCAACTGCACATTAAAAAAAAAATAATCCACCATGACCAAGTGGGCTTCATCCCAGGGATGCCAGGTTGGTTCAACATAAATAAATCAATAAATGTCATTCACCACATAAACAGAAGTAAAAACAAAGACCATATAATCATCTCAATAGATGCAGAAAAAGCATTCAACAAAATTCAGCACTCATTCATGATAAAAACCCTCAACAAACTCAGCATAGAAGGAATATATCTCAAAATTATGAAAGCCATATATGACAAACCTGCAGCCAAACCCACTTCTATTCAACATAGTACTGGAAGTCCTAGCCAGAGCAATCAGGCAAGAGAAAGAAATAAAGGGTATCCAAATTGGTAAAGAGGAGGCCACACTATTGCTTTGCTGATGATATGATCTTATATCTCAAAAATCCCAAAGACTCCACCAAGAGGTGGATAAATTAATTCAGCAAAGTTTCAGATTATAAAATCAATCTACACAAATTAGTAGCATTTGTATATACCACTACCAGTCACAGCGGAGAGTTACATCAAAGACTCAATACCATTCACAATAGCTACAAAGGAAATAACATACTTAACCAAGGAGGTGAAAATTTCTATAAGGAGAACTATGAAACACTGAAGAAAGAAATGATAGAGGACACAAAAAAATGGAAAACCAATATAAGCTCTTGGATCAGCAGAATCAACATTATTAAAATGTCCATAGTGCCCAAAGTGACTTCCAGATTCAATGCAATCCCTATCAAAATACCAACATCATATTTCACAGATCTAGAAAAATAATTCTATGCTTTGATTGGAACCACGCAAGAGCCCAAATAGCCACACCAATCTTAAGCAAAAAGAACAAAACTGGAGGCATCATATTACCAGACTTCAAACTATACTACAAGGCTATAGTACCCAAAACAACATGGTATTGGTATAAAAATGGAGACATAGACAAATAGAAGAGAATAGAGTACCCAGATATAAAACCATCTGCCTATGACCAACTAAATTTTGACAAAGCAGACAACAATGCACACTGGGGGAAACAAGCCCTGTTCAATAAATGGTGCTGGGAAAATTGGATAACCACATGCAGAAGAATGAAATAGGACCCCTATCTCTCACCACTCACAAAAATTAATTCAAGATGCATAAAAGACTTAAATGTTAGGCATGAAGCCATAAGAACTCTAGAAGACAATGTTGGAAGAACTCTTGCAGATATTGGCCTTGGCAAAGAATTTATGACTAAGACCCCATGGCAATTACAACAACAAAAATAGATAAATGGGATTTGATTAAACTAAAAAGTTTCTGTATAGGTAAAGAAATAATCAACAGAAAAATATATAACCTACAGAATGGAAGAAAATAATTACAACCTATTAATATGATAAAGGGCTAACATCCAGAATCTACACAGAACTCAAGCAAATCAGCAAGAAAAAGACAAACAACCCCATTAAAAAGTGGGCAAAGATATGAACAAAAGCTTTTCAAAAGAAGATAGGCGAATGACCAATAAACATAAGAAAAAATGCTCCATATCACTAACCATCAGGGAAATGCAAATTAAAAGCACAATGAGATAATACCTTTACCCCAGTTAGAATAGCTTTTATTAAAAAGTCCAAAAACAACAGATGTTGGCATGGATGCAGAGAGAACAGAATGCTTATGAACTGTTGATGGGACTGCAAGTTAGTACAACCTCCATGGAAAATAACACGGAGATTTCTCAGAGAACTAAAACTAGACTTACCATTCAATCCAGCGGTCCCACTACTGGGTATTTACCAAAATGAAAGAACTCATTTATCAAAAAGACACCTGCAGTCAAATGTTTATTGTAGCACAATTCACAATTACAAAGATCTGGAATCAACTCATCAAGTGAATTGAATCACTCAATCAAGTGCCCATCAATACATGAGTGGATTACCAAAATGTGGTATATGTATACCACGGAGTACTACTTAGCCTCAAAAAAGGATGAATTAATGCCTTTTGCAGCAATTTAGATGAAATTGGAGACCATTATCATAAGCAAAGTATCTAAAGAATGGAAAAAACAAACATCACATGTACTTGCTATTAAATTGAAACTAACTGATGAGTACACATGTACACAGAGGGAAGTAAAACTTAGTGGAAATCAAGCAGGGTGGAGGAGTGGAGGGGCATATACCTACCTATTAGGTATAGTGAACATGATTTGGGTGATGGGCACACTTATAGCCATGACTCAAGCATTACAAATGTGATCCATGTGACCAAAATATTTGTACATCCTTAATATTTTAAAATTAAAAAAAAAGAATCTGACCTCATGACAGTGATATACTCAATATAAATGTGGTAACATTTTAGTCTCATATACTCAAGGCTCTTTCTCACCTTAATGGGAACTTCTTTAGCCTTCGGTGGGGCAAATTCTATTTCCTCAATGGAGAAGGGTTCCTTCTGTTCCCATAGCACAGCTGCTTTGCATTTAATAACCTAATAAATTGGTAAGCGTTATATTGGGTCCTAATTAAGTCTTTATATACAGACTCCTCAAATAATATTAATGTGGACAGAAGAGTGCATATAATGTTCTAATTTTCCCAGAGTGAATTTCATCAAACACTAGAATTGTAAGCCTTATATATCATCTTGTGTATCTCTTTGTTCGATGGATGAGAAATGCAGCCCAGAGAGCCTAATGATTTCTCACGGTCACACAGCATGCGGGATGCAGGGCTGGACTAGATCTTAGGTGTACTTCTCCCAGCCCAGTGATTTTTTTTCCTGATGTTCACATAATATTCCAATAAACTAGATTCTTGTGCTACAATTTCAAATGCAATAGACTAACAAAACTGCCATCTGTGTATCATTTATTCACAAACGACTAATTCATAAAACAGAAAATGCTGCTGGTTTGTGTTTGTGAGAATTTAAGCCAGTATTTATTGCTATATATAATCACGCAGCAATGGTGAAGGAATGAGACAATTAGTGTGGTAAGCAACAAAGGGAACCGTGAATGTCACGGAGTGTATGGTCTGTCACTGTAGCTCCTGGGTGACTGAGTCTGTGTCTTTGCATCTCTGCAACTTTTTTGCACCTAACCCAGTTTTTGCATTGGATAGATCTTGACAGTTGGGCAGGTTAGAGCTTCTCATCTCACGGAAATGGAGATTAGATGTGAAATGACTGGCCTCTGGTTGTTCAACTGGTTTTGCTAGAGTTATTTACTTAAATGGTTTTCTAAGATTATTGAATTCTGACAGAGAGAAGGACAGAGAGAGAGAGAGAGACAGAGAGAAACACTTTCCACCTTCCTACTCCCAAATCTGTCTAGGACTTCTATAGAATATTTTAGTTAATTTGTTCAGATACAAATGAATTGTACCTTATCTCACTTGTCAACTAATGCAACACTCCTAGAAAGCTCCTCTAGATGGTTAAACGACTTTTTTTGCAAGGGGATTAAATGTGAAGAATGATAAACTGGAAACATGGGTGGCATTTTCCTTAAAACCAAGATATAGGATTCAGGGTCTAATTACCATGGATTTAAGTTCTTTATCATTCATTAGAGACAAACTTAGTCTGATATTTCAGGAATCACGAAGTACTCACCAGAACATAGCCCGTGTGACTTAATTTTCTACAGAAAATTGCCAATACTTAAAGAGAAATTTTGCTATCCTCCTATTTTCCTCCAAGGCAATTACAAAGAGAACATTCAGAAATTTTATATACCCTTACTTTTGCCTTCGTCCTCACAGATATATCTTCCACACCGTCCCTATAGTGAAGCAGCCAAAAGGCAAATCTAACTATGCTGCTGTTTTGCTTAACAATCATTCAAGGGCTCCATTTTGCTTCCAGGATCATTAGCAGGCATGAATCCTCCCTCAAGATGGCTGTCTGGGCTCTCTCCCCCTGCACTACCCACAATGCTCGGGCAGCAACAAAATGCTCCACCCACCATGCTGGAGTTTCTTTTCCTTTCTTGCTTTCTCTCTTGCTATTCCTCTTGCTAGGATATTCTCCCATCCTGCTCCCTCATCTTAGCAAATTCCTGCTTATACTTTAGGATTCAGTTTAGTCTTCACTCCTCCAGAACTTTTCTTCTGATCTCAAGGTGTCTCTGTTCTCTCAATAGCCTGGGTCTAATTCTGTCATTGTGTATACCGTGTTATATTTTAATCTTCTGTTCGTGTGTTTGTTCCTTCTCTGGTCTGTTCATCTTTCTTCAGCTGCTGGCAGAGAGGCTGACAGGAATAGATGTCCAATAGTGTTCCTTAAACGCAAAAATGAAAGGTTCTTGATTCCAGCAGAACTGGTTTCCTCTGCAGGACTTACAAAGGGCGGGAAGGTGGCAGTGTCTAGCTACGAGTCAGCTAGTGCTGCTGCTAGGAGCGGAAATCAGAAGCAGAAGCTCCCTTTTGAATGTGTCTTGGGACACTTTTCTAGCTGCCTTATTCGCTTCTCTTTTATAGTAGAGTTGAGGAAAATAAAGCCACAGTTGAAAATTCTGTGCTTGATGAAGACATCAAACCCCGAGATGCTGGACTAGCTGAGCAATTTGAATGAAGCACATCCTCCCACTTTGGTCATGCAGGACCTGGGAATTGCTTTAGGAATGAGAATAAATGAACAAAAAATGGCCCACTCCGTCTGTAATCATTTTCTTGCTTACAATTTCACAGACCGAGGGAATTATTTGGGGAGGTTGCCTATATCTCCAATGTGACTCCAAGTCTTTCCTCTTATACTTTATTTACATTTATTAGTATTTAATCTCATTGAATGATCCCATTCTCCCATTTTAAGTGTTCCACTTGCCTCACAGAAATTCTCGCCTCTGGGTTCCAAATAAACCGATGCAGGTTGAAAGAATGCTTCAGTTCCGTGATCCTTAAGCGTTTGCCTCAGCGGTTGCTGTATTCTTTGTTTTATATCCTCTTTGTTGCTTATATTGGTTAACTTCTACCTGGGTAAGCCGGAAACTAGCAATTTCATCCCAGTAGTGCTCATGCTGAGTAGTCACTGCTGACTGATTTGCCTGGTGAACAAGTTGAGGGCAGGACCTATGTTGGTCAAGGTCCTAGCAGGGGATGGCTGCTTAATCCAATTAGAGTTTCATTGAAGATAGTGTCATAATTTTTTTCAGAGGTGCAGGCAGGATTAATCACCCAACAAGGGGTGATGAAGTGTCCAGGGTCTCCCCAACATGGGAAACTATTATCACCCCTGTGCCTGAAGGTCAATGGCAAAGAAGAGAGATACCAGGATTGGGCAAGAGCTGGAGCCCTAGGTGAGAAGCTGCCTGATGGGAGCAGTGGCCAGAAGTGACTGAGAATTGCTGGTGAAGTGAGTCACCACCCAGAGGCAGAGGCCCACCCACGAGTCCTGACCCCCACAGGTCTCCTCTCAATTTACGGGTGTTTCTTTAAGATTCGCCATCAATCTCTCTTTCATTGTGACAACCCCTTCTGACTTCAGGTTTTGAGATAATCTGTCTCCCAAACAACATTTTAAAGCAGTAACTTTTTTTCTCATTGTTATTTTTTTTTATTTCTCATTTTTATGGTGTATGCATTCTCGTTGTTATTAATCAGAACCACACATTTCTGATCAGCATAAAATAACTAAGGCTACCAGACTAGTTTATACAGCCCAGCCAAAAGGAAAGCAATTTTCTGTTCATTACCCTTTGCAGTCTTATCAAGAAAACGACACATGATAGTTTAATATTTAAACTGGCTTGTTTTTCCCTGGTACTTCCTTCTCAAAGCTACAGGACCTTCTAAAACTGAGAACCAATGGGGTAGGTCTTAAGATTTGATTAAGTTGTGTTCTCTAGTGAAATGAAAACCATTGTGAAATTTGCAAAGGACTTTTGTGACTACCCCTTCTCTTATAATATTAATATATTACGTGTTTGTACGTGAATTTGCTTTTTCAGAGCTATAAAATATTGCACGGCTCAAAAGGAGATTTGTATCTTAAAGAGGCAAATTACTGGAATAAAAGAATCTGTTTTCTCTACCATGGTAACCTATTAGTCTACGAAACACAACTGGGACTTTAAGCAGGGAGCTTGACACCCCACCTTCAAATCACACCTGCTCCTTGTCGTGTAGCTAGATTTTGTCTTTTTATTTAACACAGTCACTTTCCCTGAAAAGTGAGAATGAATAACCTTATTCTTTGAGAACCAAGGTTGGAACTTTAGGGTTTTTTATGACATTATTTTATCAGTTTTGAGATAAGTATTTTGTAAGACACTTTTCAGATTCTGGGAAGATAAAAGGCCACCTTTGGTTTCAGAGTTTCATAACTACTATAGGCTCAATGTTAGGTAACACGTTGAGTTTGCAGTCTGTTTCAGATCTAGTACTGGCTGGTTTCTCTCTTGAATTTTGCATCCACAAACCTGTTTTAGGGAGAATCAAGAACATAAGTATTTTCATCATTAATCATTATTACTTTTTTCTTTGAGACAGAGTCTTCACTCTGTCACCCCGGGCTAGAGTGCAGTGGCATCATCATAGCTTACTGCAACCTCAAACTCCTGGGCTCAAGCGATCCTCCTGCCTCAGCCTCCAAGTAGATGGGACTACAAGCACGTGCCACCACACCTGGCTAATTGTTCTATTTTTTATTTTTTATTTTTTTGTAGAGATGGTGTCTCGCTTTTGCTCAGGCTGGTCTCGAACTCCTGGCCTCAAGCAATACTCCCCCTTGGTCTTCCAGAGTGCTAGAATTACAGGTTTGAGCCATAATCATTAACTTTTAAATGATAGTCAATCCTGTGTATGATTAGCTTGGCTTTCAGTTACCTCAAGTTTAGAAATATGGTAAACATCACCAGGACAAACTGCTTCATGTTAACAAGTATTCCCAAAGTGAGGATCAAAGCCTGCAGTTAGAGATCCTTAAAAAGAAGGGGCTTCCCTATAGGCTGGGTCCTCCCTTGGGGACAGGATATGAGATTTAAGAAAATCTTGTCAGCTTCCTTACAACTGTACAGAGTGAAAGTCATAAAGCACATGAGCAGTGAAAGGACTGTTCGAGAACTGGCTACAGTAGCCTCAGCTGCAGACTGAGACCGAAGACTGAGTTGACACTAGTTTCAGGCAAGCCAAAGGGGTCCCTTAGACTTGCTGACTGTATGTGGATATGACTGCCTTATGTCCCTTTTGGCTTCAGCTGCCTACCATGTGGCAAAAAGGGACTGAGACTGACATCCAAAGTGGACTTTTTTTTTTGATATGGCCTTGTGTACAGCACAAGAGCTTACCTCCGGCTTCTGGCTGGGAACGTGGATTCGGCTAAGGGAGAAGGAGTTTCTTGGGGTGAAAGAAGTTGGGAGCGGGCAGGCAAAGCCCTTCTGAAAAGAGAGGCCGTGCGGGAGGTGTGCTCACAGCTCTCCCTCAGAGTGAAGGGTGCTTTCTGTTGGCCTTGGAGCTTTTGGATCCTCATGACTTTGGTGCTTCCCTGCCACACTGGGGAGGGGGAAGGGGATCGCCTCCTGGGGGGAGGGGGTCTCCGTGCATGAGAGTGAGGGCTGATCCACGCAGCCCTGGAGCTGAGCTGGTGCAGGAGAAGGCGGGAGAACCGGCACTCTCAGTCTCTGGGGAGCTAAGATGAGCATGAATCTTCAAGCTCTCTGCTCGAGATAAACTCACTCTTCGTGATATACGAGATGATCTGTGTGTGTATGAGTTTTGATAGATGAGATCCTCCACCTCCACCAGAACCCCCGCAGACAGCCAGGCTGAGGTGGCAGGCAGCGACGCAACCCAGGAGCAGAGCTGGCAGGAGGGACCCAGAGCACGTGGCCCGCCACCAAAGGGGAGGGATGCCTGCTGCCGCTGCCACCTCAGCTAACTCCTCAGTCCCACACCAGGAAATGATGACTCAGGGTTCAGATGTTCTCTCCCACCAGCAAACCCAGTTTGGGCCAGAGGGAGCCCCCAGCCTAGCAGGACAATTTCCAGCACTAACAGAGAGCAGGCTTCAGTGGCAGAGACAGCCAACAGGGTCCTCTGAGACACTCAAAAGGAAAGGGTGGGGCCGGGCGCGGTGGCTCACGCCTGTAATCCTAGCACTCTGGGAGGCCGAGGTGGGAGGATCACTCAAGGTCAGGAGTTCAAAACCAGCCTGAGCAAGAGCGAGACCCCATCTCTACTAAAAATAGAAAGAAATTAGCTGGACAACTTAAAATATATAGAAAAAATTAGCCGGGCATGGTGGCGCATGCCTGTAGTCCCAGCTACTAGGGAGGCTGAGGCAGGAGGATCGCTTGAGCCCAGGAGTTTGAGGTTGATGTGAGTGAGACTGACACCTTGGCACTCTGGCCCGGGCAACAGAGTGAGACTCTGTCTCAAAAAAAAAGGAAAGGGCGGAAAAGCTGCCGCAGACTGACTTTTGTGAAGAAGAAGGGCCTTGAAAGGAGCACCTCCCACAGTCGCAAAGGCCCTGGGGCAGGAAGCCTCCAGGAGAGCAACGCGATTTTAGGTCCAGGACTCGGACGGCGAAGGAAGAGGCTCAGAGCCCCCGCCTCCAAATATCCCCAGAGGGGCCACGGGCAAAATTGACAGTGGGGATTCAGTTGGCACTAGCCTTGTGCACAGAGCAGTTTGGGGGACCCCTTCCCTGGCCGCCACCCTGATCTCCAGTGCCCAGCGGTGCCTGGTGCTCTGTGGCCCAGGCAAGGGGCAGCGGGGGAGGGCCAGGTGGCAGTGAGGCAGCCGTGGACAAGCAGCGGCTGAGAAACGCGTCACAGCGGGCCAGGAGGCAGACCCAGGCGGGCAGCAGCAGCACCGCAGGTGCAGCGGGAGCTCGCCTCTGCAAGGGGACAGGAGTGTCACCAACTTCCGATGCATGAGTACCAGGGCCTGGTGACGTATGCGGGACGCTGCCATTGTGCCTTGACGTTTGAGCCTCAGCAAACCTGCACAGCATTACAGCGTTGCCCAGGATGAAGCTACCAGAAGTGAGTCAGGATATTAAATATGCCACCAAAATAATGGCCCTAATACAGCTTTGGCTGAGCCTGAACAGGTGGCCGGCATGACAAAAAGCAATCAGACCACTGGCAGAGCTGCTAAAGACGTCGCTGAAGGTGAGCTGTTCCTCAGGGCCTTGACACCCCAGCTAGACTTAGACCCCCTTTAAAACTAAAGGCTACTGGGACTCTGACGTTTGGGATGGCACAGCTAAATGGAGACAGAGTTCTCATAGACTCGTCTCCTACCCGAAGCGTTGGTTCAACATTTATGCGGCACCTACATGAATACACACATGGGGAGGGTGATGTGTTGATGGATTTGGTGGCACCTCATTTGAGAAGACCCCATTTGCAACTAACTGCTTATGTCCTTGGGGTGGTCCAAGGTCACAGAGGCAACCCGCTACACAGAGAGCCCAACATGTGGGGGTCCCCCTTTTCAATGATTTTCAGTTTCACTTGGATACCCAGGCTTGTATCAGTAGATCCCTTTTCAGGCTGGGTAGAGAGTTGTCCTACCCAAATGGAGAGAACGTCTGGGGTTCTGAGATGGGCTCCTACCAGGAGCTGCTGGCCCGAGACAGGGTTTTCCCTGAGTTCCTGCACGCGGAGGCCAGCACAGAGCAGGCGCAGGCCTCAGAGGGTGGCAGGATGATGGGCAGCAGCAGTCCAGGGAGAGAGTCCGAGCAGGTAGAGACGGGCACGCTGGTGGCGGCCGCCGTGGACACACAGCCACAGACACGGCTCAGCAGCTCCTCCTCCTCCAGCATGGACGTGAGCAGGCGCCCCATTGTCGTCAGGGCTCTGGAGCACACTCCGCAGGGCCCTGGGTGTTTCACAAGAATGACAATGGACACTCCTTTGTAGTGGACATAACCCAACAAGTAAGCAAAGCCCTACACCTAGGTAGGGTGTTTCTGCTCACCTTCCTCTGGATAAGGGGAGCCTTTTAGAAATGGGCTTCAGCTGAGCCACTAAGAAATAATTTATGAAAAACCTTTCCTAGCACCCCGAGATAAGTATGGTAACATAAGCATGCGTAAGAAAAGGTAGAATAAAGCCACATGTCAAATGAGTGGGTCAGGTGCTAAGCACTGTGCATGAGTTTGTCCCTTTCAGGACCCTGCTCCAGCTGGAAACAGAAGTGGAAGGGACACTATGAAGTGCCTCTAACAGCTCACACCTCCTTAAAATTGTCGGGCGTAAAACCTTGGATCCCTCATACCAAAGATAGAAGGCCAACTCCTTAGTGAGGATTTCCCCGGGCTATCGCCTCTTCTCTTGATCTGTCCTGCTGCTGGGTCCTGTTAGGGACTGGGCCACAGAGCTCTACTGCCCCCCTGCCCATCCATGGAAAAATTATTTCCCGAGAAACTTAGGAACTGGGGGACACACAGCAGGAGGCATGCCAAAAAAGTTTGGGGAGCACTGACCTATAGGGTACAACTAATAGCTCTGCACTCTGAGGTCCCATGTTTCTTTCCTAACCCAGCCTGCATCAGACATTGCATGCAAGACAGTCCACTTCACCTTGTCAGTCCTCATGCTTGGAGCTATTGCTTATGCCCTTTTTCACCTGATAATCTGTGTTTTCCATCTAAAACATCGCCAGTTCAGCAGGAAGTAGCTTGATGACTACGTCGCCCTCCTCCCATAGATACGGAAGGGCAAACTTCACAGTGGGGACTATGTAACAGAGAAAATGGACTGAAAAAGGATGAAAAATGTTTTCTGTCTCTTCAAAACCCCCTTACCCTTTTTGAGAACTAAAACCTACATTTCTGCTGCAAGCCCATGGTCGAGAGGGGCAGGGGAGTGTCCTTTGTTGTTTGTGCCATAGGAGATGGCTCAAGGGAATTATCCAGGCAGAAGTCACATGATTGTTTTAGCCAAAGATGGTATGAACCGGAACCTTTAAAAGCTCTGTACTTCTGCTCAGAAGCAGGACGTTGGTACTTTGAGATGGGAGTCTGTCAGTCTCCTCATTTGTTGGCAAATTAATAAACTCCTCTTTCCTTCTCCTAAAAAAAAAAAAAGACATGAACTGAAATTTTTCAAAAGAAGATATAATGATGGCCAATAAACATGAAAAAATGCTCAACATCACTAATCATCAGAGAAATGCAAATTAAAACCACAATGAGATACCACTTTACCCCTGTCAGAATGACATTATTAAAGTTGTGAAACAATAGATGTTGGCATGGATGTGGTGAAAAGGGAAAGCTTATACACTGTTGGTGGGACTATAAATTAGTCAACCTCTGTGGAAAACAGTATGGAGATTTGTCAAAGAACTAAAAGTAGACCTACCATTCAATCCAGGATTCCCACTAATGGGTATCTACCCAAAGGAAAAGAAGTCATTCTGTCAAAAAGGCACATGCAATCATTTGTTTATCACAGCACAATTCACAACTGTAAAGATGTGGAATAAATATAAGTGTCCGTCAACTGATGAGTGGACGAAGAAAATATGGTATATATACACCAGGGAATATTACTCAGCCATAGAAAGAATGAAATAACATCTTTTGTAGCAACTTGGATAGAACTGGAAGCCATAATCCTAAGTGAAGGATCTCAGGAAAGAAAAAAGAAGTGCCACATGTACTCAGTTAGAAGTGGGAGCTAAACCATGCTGATACGTGTTCATATAGAGTGGCAAAATGGACTTTGGAGACTCAGAAGCGGGGGTGGGGAGAAGAAGCTGAGGGGTCAAAAATTACCTCTTGGGCACAATGTCTACTATTTGGGTGACAGGTGCACTCAAAGTCCTCACTGCACCACCATACCATTCATCCACGTCTCAAAAACCACGTATACCCCCTAAATCTACTGAAACAAAAATTAATAAAAGTAAAATAAAAATTTTAAAAAGAGCTGGCTAAACTGGAGTTTCTAAAGAAAAGACAGCACCTTCCTCTATGTTTCATTCTTTCCCACCCTACTCAGGATTTTTCACAGGCTGTAATGAAAGGCAGAACCACAGTTCCCAGCAACATTTTCTTCCAGATCACTGTGTCTCACGCAAACGCTGCCCTCCGCAGACGCCCAGCAGGACCCGGCTCTTATCTTCACTAGCTTCCCTTCAGCCTCCTGCACAACCATACGGTAATGTTTTATTTCCTTATGAGAACACATATGATTAATGATTTTTATTTGCTATTGTTCTTAAGTAAAGTATGCCAAGAGCTGGACACCTGTTCTGACAAATACTGAATATTTACAGTAACAGCAGTAAACATGCAATGAACACGCATCTCCTTGACATTCTTTGTTTAGAAAATCACACATATTGGTGTTTTATTGGTCCATAAAAATTAACAAGAAGCTTATCCTTTGTATCTTAAATCGGGGCAGAAAAATATTGTGATTATATATCACTATGGGCGCACATTATTTGCTCTGGGAAATTAATAAAAGGAAAGAGAACACTCTCCCCCGCCGCCTCGTTCCCGAGAAGGTCACCAGGTTGTCCTAGTGGGGTAAAACCCTTCTGCTGCCTCTATGTAGAGAATGGGCAGTTCTAGCGCTGGGTCTCCACTTTTCGTGCAATTGGAGATGTCCCTGTCTAGGGAGCCGGCCGGGCGTAATGCAGAGCTAGCTAAGTAGTAACCAGCTTGCACACCAGTTAAAGAACAATGACCGTTGAAGAGTATGATTTACAAACTATGTAATTAAGCTCTTGATTGAATCAGTTTTGCCACCAGGCATGTGTATACTGGCCTCTCCCTTTCCACAAAGCTGTCATAGTTTTTCTACTTCCTTAACTTAAATATCTCAATTATCATTTTTCTTATTAAATAAGTTAGGCTTTTCCCTATGAATACAGCTGAGAGCATCTTATAAACTTTAGTAGGAAGCTTTCCAAAAAGTCCACAATTTCTTCTTTGAAACAATACTCAACTAGGATTTTTGTTTGTTTATTGGTTAGTTGGTTAATATGTTTGTTTAAGCCTGTGTAATTAAATTTTAATCTAGTTTTCAGGATATCTGACATGTATGATTTCTGCTCTTTGAAGATAATAGGAGTTTTGTCTACAGCCTAGTGCATTCTGTAAGTCTTCCATAAATGTTCAGAAAAGATATGTATGTAGAGGATGCAGCACTAATATCATTAATAATGTTACCTGATTACTATTATTATTCAAAGTCTTTACATATCATGTGCACGTTTGATTATGAAGGAATAATGTGCATAAGAATTACCTGGAGATCTTGTTAGGATATAGATTCTGCTTCAGTAGGGGTAGGGGGGGCATCTCTTATAAGCTCCCCAGGGATTCCCAGGCTGCTGGGCCGTGAACCTCACCTTGGTTAGCAAAGGCTTAAGCCTTTGTTGGTATTTTGTAACCTAGTGCCCAGACTTCCTGGTGGATAGTGGCCCAACCTTTATGCATGACTCTTCTTTAGATTAGATTGGCACTTCCAAGTTTCCATTAAGTGTTTACTTCTCCCATTTTCTCTATAATTCTAACTTTTAAAATATCACATTATTTAATTTCTTGACTGTGCAGTTTTCCCTTTATTGATAGAAAATGACCCTCTCTGGTAGGTCTCAGTCTGCTTTGCCTTGAACTATACTCTGTAAGATGTTTATGAAACCATCCTGATTTCTATTTGTTTGAATTTGCCCAATATGTGCCCCAAATATAACAGGTGCTCAATAAATATTAATTTCATGAATAAAATTGTCACCATCTTTTTATTTTTGACCTTTATTATTTTGTTTCGAGAAGTGTTTTTTTAAACCTAGAGTCACTTGATGAGAATCTCAAATTTACCCTCTAGGTTGCGGATTTGATGTCAGTAGTGTCAATTCTATGCTTTGCTACTTCCATTTTGAGGTTTTGTTGGTTGGTTTGTTTGCTTTGACTGTTATATTTCTAGCTTATTGTAGAAGTTGCCCCTTCACTTGGATTCCACTTAGATTCCAGCCTTTGCCTAACGGGTCAAAGCATCCATTTCACACAGGCTGTACATGCATACACTTGGGGAAGACCAATGAAGCAACTGCTTTCCGAAATTATAATTTGTTTCTTATATAAAGTTATTTCATTCTGTATTTTGGGGTGGTGTTCACTGCCTTTATGTTGCAGTATCCTTTTATAAGCCCCATTTTAGTTTCTTCTTGTTTACTTCTTTAAAAAATTATATCTATCCAGGCTCTGCATTCGTCACAAGATAGGATGAATGGGGCAATGTTAGGGTTCCATTCTATGCACTTGGGAGCTTGTTTTGTAGCTAAAGCTAAATGTTTAATTTATGTGCACAGCACCTAGTCATGCAATGCACAGTTCTTCACTGAGCAGCACAATATGTGGGACTAGCTAGACCTCCTCATGAGCTGTTCTCTGTGCACACTGGATTACTTTTCCTCAGGTCACTAAACATCCCAGATGCCATGTGCTTTCTCCAGGCCTCTTTCATACAATTTGTTACACTCATGAAGAAGCCAGGACGGATAAAGAGAGGCTAATGGGCAAAGACAATACTTCATAGTCAGTTCAGGAATTGCCAAATTTCCCAGTGGTCGGTAGAGTTCTTCAACCTAAAAAAGGCATAGAGAAGAGAGGTAAAACAAAATACTTTCCTATTTCCTTTGGCAGTATTAAGTTCCAGTCTGGTCCAAAGGCTGAAGTACGTGGTATGACTCAAAGACTATGCTCAATACAGATGGAAAATCTAATCTGACTATGGTCTTTGAACTTCTACCGTGGATGCCATTGTCGATTTTGTTGGACACAGACATAGAAGGCGTAGCTACTCACCTATCATGTTAACCCAATAATTTAACCCCCAAATACAATAACCTAGAGAACTAGGAAACCCGTGATCAGACCCTCATTAGTGAGGCATACTACAAAATGCATGGAGTTCCCATTCCAGATATTTCACCAGCTGTGTATGACTGAAAAACTTGCATAATCTCAGAGGACCTTTGTTTTCCATCATGTGTAAAATAATTTAGTCTAAATAATCCCATCTAGCTGTAAAAATTTTTGTAAAAAACTTCAAAGTGTATTAGAAATGTTTTAATTTTTCCTACAGAGTTTTAGAGTCAGAAAAGCCTTATAGAGCAGAGAGGTTCTCCAATTTTCAAAAGGCGTAATGCTTAGAAGGCTGTCATTAAATTCAGAGTAACTATACAATTCTGAGATCTTAGAATAAACATATGGAAACTGATGTCAAAAGTTTAAGATTATGGTAGAAGAGAAAAATTATATTTTTTTGCTTAATTCTACTTCCTAACATTTTCACGTTCTATACAATAAGCTTGCACACAGATGATTTTACTTATCTATTTGCTTCTAGAAGAGTTGTACAAACTGGCCTTATGATTGACTTTTACTGAACTTTTCAGACTCTTAGGAATATTATTTTATATGAGGTGCACAAACACGCCCTGCTATTAAACCTCGTTGGTTAACTAATGATTGCAAAATTATGATAGCGTGATTAGGAAGAAACCTGGAAACTTTGACTCAGTGGTTCAGGCACTGGGCCTGATCCTTTTTCTCTTTCTAGTTACTGTGTGGTGTTCCAAGTAGATTTTAATTCCATGAGAGCAAGATTAAACATTTCTTTCTTGAGTTGCTTTTTAAGGGCAGAGGCTCTGAAACAAAGTTGAAACGTGTGGTGGCATGCCAACCTGGAACATGGCCACGTAGAATGAGAAATACGTTTTTTTCTTTTCTTTGTGCAGCTGTACAAACAGGGTGAGCACGCAGAGGAAGCCTCAGAGGGTTGGGTGTTTTTGCTAGTGTGTATGTATGTCTGGGAGGGCTTGTCTCCTAAAGACCAGGAGATTTTCATTTACTTTTCTCATGATAATCCTGCAGTTACGTGAGTCTTGCAATGGTTCAGTAAACATGTGATAAGCTCAGAAAGCACGATGACAGAGGTGGCTGTCCAGAAGGAGAGTAAGCAGATATATTTCCACTCCACAACCATGACCTTCCAACTCTGGCAAAAAAAAAAAAAAAAAAAAAAAAAAAAAAAAAAGGAGATTTAAAAGACACTGGAATTTTCTACCCAGCTTTACAGCTGGCCTTTTGGGTTAGAATTGTTTATGTCTCTATGGCATTATCTCCTTATTAGACCTTCTTCTTAATTGACCTGAAACATCCATATGATTGGTGGCCAGAGAAATGTGGATGAAAATTGTTGCTATTTACTTCCCGGCATATAAAATAGAACTTTGAAATAGGACAAAAAATGTAAAAGCCAAGCTTTTTAGGGGAGAAAATTTCTTTCAATTCCTGCATCTTTCTTTTTTATAAAGCCTGTAGAGGACTCAGACTTCTGGCACGAAGGAAACACCTTCTGCCCATGACACCCAGGGCTTGCAGCAGGAGGCAGGAAGAGGCTGTGATGCAGAGGGAGGGAGGGAGGCCAGGCCCCTGGGGGCTGTGGGATGGAGAGGGGAAAGGGAGAAGGAGAAAACAGTCTAAGTGTCTTCACTTCTCTCTGGCTTCAGCCAGGACTGGGCGTTAGGAAAGGGAGGGGTGCTCCGGGGAGAGGGAGCTGTTGGGTCTTGTCTGAGTCTATGCAAACAGCCCGGCCAGAAACCACCCAGCCCAACCTAGAGCAGAGCCATTTCAGAGTTTAATTTAGCAACAAAGAGTGATTAGACAGAAATTAGCCCTAAAGATTTGCTTTTCAGGGCAGCTTTCTGGCACTGAAAGACAGGGACAGAAACTCAATATTCCATTGTTTTCTTGTTGCAGGGGAGAGAGGGGAATGACTGAGCAATCAGGTAACTTGAGAGCTCGGTGACAGCCCTGCCCGTGGGGCTGGGTTTGCCAGGTGGAACAGACTACCCAGCTTTGGCTTGAGGTGGACCATCAGAGCAGGAGACCAGATGGGGGACAGGGCTTTGTTGTCACATCGAGAGGTCAGGTGAGCTGAGTGATCAGGAGAGCAACCCTGGGCTCTAAACAACCAAAATAAACCAGACCACGAGCTCCACCAGAGGAAGCCCACTGCTATAAGCATAGTAGGGGAGCAGCAGCCAGGCAGACAGGCGCATCATCATAAAGACAGGGGGAAGGAAGGAAAGCATCCCAAGGACTGAGGACCCACCTTTCCCCAGGCAAGGAGGCTGCGAAGTCTTCCTTCTCCCGGATGCCCTGGAAGAGAGTCAGGGAACAGGGAGACTCTAGGAAATTGGGCATTTCTTTTTATCAAAAGATAAAGAGAACAATCTAAAAGAATTATTTAAATCATTGCCGTGGTCTACGTTTTTTAAGACATAATTTTAAAATCACATTTTGCCTTTATTTATTAGAGGTAGCATGCATAAATGCAAAAATTTTCAACCCTGTCATAATACAAATGCTTATCGAGTAAATGAATGAACTAAATAAGATAGAAGAGAAAAAACAAAGATGTTTAAATGACTTATCTTCTTAAACAGTAGAGTTTCCCAGCAAAAGAAATACTAAAACCTAAACCATTGCTTTAGCATTAAGATTACAAATCCTTCCCATGCGTTCGTCCCAGTACAGATGAACCTAAGAAAAAATTGTGAAGTAGATATAATTTCTCTTCAATTCTCCTAAGACTCCACATTCTACTAAGCTACCTGATTTACTCTGTTTTTTAAACCATTGCAAATACCTTGCTCTCAGAGAAAACTCCTATATTAATTATAAATCTCAGGGTACATTTTTTAATGCTAGATGATAAAAGGGTTGGTACATTTAAAAGTACTTCCTGTACAACCAAATCTAGTTTCCACTGCAATTATTTTGTATTATGGAAGAGACAACAGAGTTAAAGTAAACAGATCTACCACTTACATGCTGTGTGACCTTGAGCAAGACACTTAACCTCTCTGAGCCTGTTTCTTCGCTTGTGAAAAAATGGAGAACTCATCCTTGCTCTGCCAACGCCATTCATTTTTATGATTGAAGGAGACCACATTAGTGAAAGTGCTTTGTTTTCTTTGAAGAGTATAGTTATAATCATTATGTCAAAGACAAAGAACAAGATATTTAGGGGTCAAGGCAGGCCTTCAGGATTGCCCTGGGATAGCATGTGTGCACTGATTCCTAATCCCTTGACAGCGATGCCCTGTGAGGCCCAGAGAAAGGAAGAGTGTCTACCTGCCCACGTACAAGTGCTGTGGTCATGGAAGCTTTGCCGTGCTCCCCAGACTGGCCCACCACATAGTCTACAAAACCTGGACTATTAAATGCAAGTTTCTGAGTTGGTTCATAACGGCTGTGAACACTTTTAAGGCAGCTCAGTGCGGTGCAGGGAAGGGCTGATTACTGATGCCACGGGAGAGCTCCAGTGGGTCCTGAAATAAAGAGGAAAACCAGGATTCTGTCATCTCAGTAGGTCACCAGTCTGCTGCTCAGGTGGTAAGTACAGAAGAGATGAAATTGCATCTAATTTGTAGCTCTGTTGAGGCACTCTTTGCTTGATGTCCTGTTCTCATGAGCAAGCGTTCAGAACGAGTTCCTGTTTTCTGTAAAACTTGTTTTCCTTCAACATCGGATCCCAGGATTCCAACTGTCCACTGCGACGCCAGCCATGATGGGGTCCTGACTTTCTGTCATTTCAAAGACTTTTCCCACAAAGACCGCATAATGCTCACAGGTCTGTTGAGGACCATCCATGACAGCCAGGTTTCTAAAAAGCTCCACAAAACCTGGCAAATAGAAGCTACAGAAAGGGTCTGAATCAGCCCCAACAATTATATCAGAAATCCGGCCAATTGCTCCTTCCTGAGCAAGGTACTGTGGTCCATGATGATTATATGCCAGTGACGTCACCATTTCTATGCAGGTGGCTCTGACTAGCACATCCTCACCGGCTCTCTCAGGAGCTGGGACACCCATCCACTTTTGGTACCTTAGTTTAAAGATCCTGGTGACACAGAAGAAATCTCTACAATTAGCTCATATACCCCGTATCAAACGATATCATTTGTTTTCATTACACTTTTCAAATCATCCAGCAGCAGATTGCTTCCAAATAAAGCCTCCTGTCCAGCCTGGGGTAGTGACATTCCTGACAGGGACTTGATGGCCACTCTAGCCACAGATAGACTCTCTCCGCCAGTGCAATGAACAACTTGCTTGAGTAATTAGGCATTATTTAGAATCTCAGGGACAGCATCAGAATTTTCAACAATTCTTCCAACCCATGGTTCTCGTTGAGCAGGGAGAAAACTCTGTCTCTTGCTCACAAAGCTGGCTGAGCGGCACTTCCAGACCCACCACCCACCTCGGCGGTGCCAGGCCTGGGCCGCCATCTTGCCCTCCCCCCACCTGTGGATTTTTTAATGTTAATTTTGTATCCTACAACTTTATTGAATTCATTTATCAGTTCTAAATTTTTTTATATATAAAAATCATGTCATCTGCAAACAAGGACAATTTCACTTTCTCCTTTCCAATTTGGATGCCTTTTATTCCTTCTCTTGCCTAATTCTTATGGCTAGGACTTCCAGTCCTATGTTGAATAAGAATGCTGGAGGTGGGCATCCTTGTCTTTCTTGTTGCAGTTCTTGGAGAAAAAGCTTTCAACTGTTCCCTGTTCAATATGACGTTAGCTGTGGGTTTGTCATGGATAGCCTTTATTGTGTTGAGGTACATTCCTTCTATACCTCAACTGTTTAGAGTTTTTATCATGAAGTGATAAATAGCATTTTATCAAATGCTTTTTCTGCATCTACTGAGATGATCATATGGTTTTTGTCCTTTATTCTGTTGATGTACTGTATCATCTTTATTTAATTTGCATATGTTGAACCATTCTTACATCCCAAGGATGAATCCCATTTGATGGTGCATAATCTTTTTGATGTGCTCTTGGATTTTGTTTGATAGTGTTTTGTGAAGGATTTTTATATCTGTGTTTATGACAGATATTGGTCTGCAGTTTTCTTTTTTCGTTGTCTTTTTTTCTGGTTTTGATATTGGGGAAATTCTGGTCTCATAAAATGAGTTTGGAAGTATTTCCCTCCTCTTTGTTTTAAATATTTAAGAAAAATTGGTATCAGTTCTTCACAAAATACAAATGAATGAATGAAAATTTTAAAACAAATTTCATAGCATTGTACGAATAGGTATATATGGCTGGGAATAACATCTTCAGTGACTATGATATAAAGACTGGGAAGGTACTACATTTCAAACACCTTGAAAGTGCTCCGGGAAACTTCTATTTGCAGGCAAATGGCAAGGGGGCAAAACATCGCAGAGGAGCCAAGGGCTGTATCAAACCCACAAAGGAAAAGAGCAACTGAGGCCTCTCGGTCATCTCTACTGGCTTCCCCTCTGTTTACTGCTCTTGATCTTCTCCTTTCTTCTCAAGTCCCTTAAACGTACTCACTCCAGTGCTTTCTATCTTAGCAAATTATAACCGTTAAAAAAGACATCAGCTCAGGGAAGGAAAGAACAAAAAATGAAAAAATAAACTAAATCTGTAAACACATACGTTTATTTGAGGGTCTGCTTCTGACCACCGGCCGGGCCAGACGTCCCTCAGCGCCGCCTCCCCCCGCAGGTGTCCTCCAACGGCGCCAGGTGGACGCCACGCTGCCCGAGCCTTTGGCGCCCGGCGACCCGCGTGCCGCTCCGCAGCGCAGGAACCGGCCGCAGAGGCGGTGACCTGGCCGGACTGCACCTGGGGACAGCCGAGGTGAGCTTGGGGAGGCCCCGGCGGAGCTGTCCGGGCCGCACCGAGGCCGGCGGGGCCAGGCGAAGACCCTCGAGCAGGGGTCGGTGCGTGCCCCTGGTCAGCGGGGAACCGAGGCTGGGGCTGCGACGGGGCGTCCCGGGCAGGCGGTCCCAGCTCCCCGGGGTCCGGGCTGCCCCGCGGGGCCGGCAAACCCCGGCGCGTCTCGGGGACCCTGCTTGAAACCGAGGCCACAAGGGGTCAGCGCGGCGCTGGCCTCTGCCCCGCTCTCAGGCCCTGCCCGGAGCCCACGACCCGGGGGACAAGCCCCTCCGCAGCCGGGCCGGGTCTGTCACCGCCGCCCTGACGGCCGCACCCCGCACCCCGCGCCCCGCGCTGCCCGCTGGCCCCGGTCCCTCAGCCGGACCCGCCCTGTCCCCGCGTGTCAGTCAGCCACAGGGAAGACAGTCTCTTCCCAGTGAATCGAACACAAAATGTGTCGCAGACGCGTTGGAAGCCCAAGGGGTTGTTAGGGACTAGCCTTCCACCAGCCCACCCTACAGAGGAACAGAGACACTG
>VBSM01000142.1:3039443-3084122 GCA_008086735.1 Cheirogaleus medius
ATCCTAACAATATTTGTACCCCCACAATATAATGAAATAAAAAAAAATAAAAAAGCCTGGTTTAAAAAAAAATTTAAAAATTAAATATCTCAAAAGATCAAAGATGGCTGACTAGACACATTGCTTACCAGAATGTCTCAGCGGAAAGATGGGATTTTGGATGAAGGAGAGGGTAGAAAAGATGCAGAGCGGGTTTAGATCATACAGAGAGGTGCTGGAGCTTGCCAGGGAACTTAAAAAGGAAAATTACAAAGCAGAGAAGGAAGAAGATAAAGGAAAGAAGATATCATCACTGAGGATCCAACCCAGAGAGGCTTGGAGCCCAGTGAAAGGGTAACGGGGATCCCTCTCACCGTTACACAAGCCTGCAGTGACCAGCGGGCCACCAAGGCTCTTGCAGGCTTTTCCACTCCCACAAGCCCAGGCACAACAGCAAATACAGAATAGTGGGGAGAACTTGTGTGATCCCAGAGCTTGGTCATCCTGTGTGGGGTTCCCCTCCAAGAAGAGTGTTATGAGAGGCCAGAGAGCCACCTTACTCCCATTCAGATGCTTCCTCCCCTGCCCCTCCTCCAACTACTGCAACCAGGAGTGTAGTTCCAGCCAAGAACTTGGTGTGTGGCCACCTCTCCCCGGCAGGCATGTGGTACAGGCTGAGGTCTCCACAGAGAGTGGATCCCATGCCTTTTTCCTTGGGTGCCTGCAGTGCACCCGGATGTCCAGTGTTGGAAGCTGCGTGCCTGACAGTGTTTCGTGGAGTTACACATCAGCGGGGCAGACAAGCAGGCCAGAACCCGTGTTTCCCAGTCTCAAGCAGGATTCTGGGAACAAAGGGAGAGGTCTGGGAGCTAGAATCAGGTGGCGAGGGAGCCCACATGGGCTGATGGAAGAATACTGTGGAGTCCTGAGATGCAGAGATCTAGGAGAGCGCCCGTCTTCCCACCCCAACCCCTGGGAGTACGAGCCAACTCCCAGTACCATAGCAACCAGGCATGGCACATTCAGGTGCATGGGCTGATAGGGAGCTGCAGACCTTCTCCCACCCATGCCAACCAGGAGAGAAGTTTGAGCCAAGAATTTGGTGAGCAGCAACCTCTCTCCATCAGATGTGTTTCCCAGGCTGAGACTTCCACAGAGAGGCTTACCACACCTCTTCCCTTGAGGACTTATACTGGACCTGGGGTGCCCAATTCACAGAGACGCAGGGCTAGTGGGACAGACATGTAGGCCAGGGGGAGGTTTGAGAGCCAGATAGCCAGTTTGTGAATCTCAGATAGCCCTGTCTCCACAAGCAAACTTTCTGGTTGGGTGGGGCCTCTTTAGCCCCTCCGGTTGGCTTTCCCCAGAAGCTGGGAGCAGATCTATTCTCACCCACAAGTGCCATCTACTATCTCATAAGTTAAACTGGGCATGCCATTATAATTCACACTGCTAAGAAGACCACAGAACTGGGGAAAGAGAAAGTATTTCAAAGACCTCCATCCTCTCATATCATAGTGAAACAGCAAACCTGCCCACACACATAGCTCACCACTGCTACAGCCTACAAACAACTAGCAACCAAGAAAAGCACCACACTAACGATATATATATATATAACCAAGGCTATCCAGATCTTGCCATCAAACTAGCCACAAACAAAGCCAAAGTTTCTTACCCAACATATGCTACAAACACACCCATACAAGTGGGGCCAGGGATCCCCATCTAAGCAAATAAAAATCCAAAAATAAGAAGCAACAGCTGCTCCAAATGAGAAGGAATCAGCAAAAGAACTCCAGAAGAATGAAAAATCAGAGCAAAAGGATACCCACAAAAGGGAATGCCAGCTCTCTGGCAATGGATACCAACCAAACTGAAAATATTGAAATAACAGATAAAGAAATCCAAACATGGAATGTAAGGAAGCTCAACAAAATTCAAGAGAAAATGGAAAACCAACTCAAAGAAACCTGAAAAACAATTCAGAAAATGAATGAAAAATTCACTAAAGAGATAGACATATTAAAGAAAAAACAAATAGAACTTCTGGAAATAAAAAATTATTTAAGGAAATACAAAACACAGTGGAAAGTTTTAAGAATAGACTAGACCAGGCAGAAGAAAAATATCATAGCTTGAAGACAACTCTTTTGGATTAACTCAGTCAATCAAAAATAATGAACAGAGTTAAGAGGAATGAACAAAGCTCACAAAAAATATGAGATTATGTAAAACAGCCAAATATAATAATCATAGGTATCCATGAAGTTGAAGAAGAAAATGTACAAGAGCTGGAAAAGCTATTTGAGGAAATAATTGAGGAAAACTTCCCTGCTCTTGCTAGATATTTAGACGTCCAAATACAAGGAGCTCAACAAACACCTGGGATCCTCATTGCCAAGACACACAGTCATTAGACTGGCCAAAATCAACATGAAGGAGGAATTCCTACATGCTTTGAGGTAAAAACATCAAGTAACTTACAAAGGAAAACCCATCAGGCTAACTGCAGACTTCTCAACTGAGACCTTACAAGCCAGAAGGGATTGGGGCCCCATCTTTGGTCTTCTTAACCAAAACAGCTGCCAGCCTAGAATTTTGTATCCTGAAAAACTAAGTTTCATAAATTAAGGGGAAATAAAGACTTTTCCAGACAAACAAACACTGAGGGATTTTGTCAAGACCAGACCTGCCTTGCAGGAAATACTCAGCACTGCATTATAATGAATCGGCACAATGGTGACCCACCAATATAAAACCACCCAAAAGCTAAAACTCAGAGCTCATATAAAACAATAGTACAAGAGGTAAAACAAGGCAACAATGTGCTACTCATCAGGATGCACAAAACAGCATCCCACATATCAATTCTATTGATCAACATGAAAAATAAATTGAATTCTTCACCCAAGAGACATAGGCTGGCTGACTGGAAAAAAAAATACAAGCTAAATATCTGCTGTCTCCAGGAATCACATCTAACACACATGGACTCTTAAAGACTCAAGGTTAAGGGATGGAAAAAAATATTCCTTGCAAATGGAAACCAAGAGAGAGCAGGTGTAGCCATTCTTATATCGGATAAAATTGATGTTAAATCGTCAATAGTAAAGAAAGCCAAAGGTTATTATATAATGGCAAAGGAAGAAATTCAATAAGAAGATGTAATAATCCTAAATATTTGTGCACCTAACACAGGAATGTCCAAATTCATAAAGAAAACCCTACTAGATCAAAGCAATGAGATAAACAGCAACATTGTAATTGCAGGGGACTTCAACACCTCACTGATAGAACCAAACAGATAATCCAAGCAAAAAATAAATAAATAAACACTGGCCTTAAGCAAGACTCTAGAAAAAGATGGGCCTAACAGACATTTACAAAACATCTTATTCAAAACCTACTGAATATACATTCTTCTCATCAGAACAAGAAATATTCTCCAAGAGAGATCATATTTTAGGCCACAAATCATGGCTCAACAAATTAAAAAAATTTGAAATCATACCATGTATCTTCTCAAATCACAGTTTAATAAAACTAGAAATAAACCTCAAGAGAAGCACACAATTTTACACAAAGTCATGGAATACAAACAACCTGCTGCTGAATAATTATTGGATAAATGATAAACTTAAAATGGAAATCAAAAGATTCCTTGAACTGAATGACAAAGGGGACACAAGCTACCAAAATCTATGCAACTCAGAAAAAGAAGTCCTAAGGGGAAAATTTATACCTTTAAATGTATTCAACAAAAATACAATAAGATCATGAATTAACAATCTAATGACACATCTCAAGGAACTAGAAAAGGAAGAGCAAACCAAACCAAAAGCCAGCAGAATAAAAGAAATAACTGAGATCAGAGCAGAGCTAAATGAAATTGAAAACAAGAAAATAATCCAGAAGATCAATGAAACAAAAAGTTGGTTCTTTGAAAAGATAAGCAAAATCAATAAACCTCTTGCTAGACTTACTAGAAATAGAAGAGAAAGGACCTTAATAAGCTCAATCAGAAATGAAAAGGGAGATATTACAACTGATACCACAGAAATACAAAATATCATCTGTGAATACTATGAAAATCTCTATGCACATAAATACAAAAATATAGAGGAAATGGATAAATTGCTGGAATCACACAACCTCCCTAGACTCAATCAGAAAAAAGTAGAACTCATGAACAGACCAATAATGAGTAATAAGATTAAAGCAGCAATAAAAAACCTTCCAATAAAAAAAGAAACCAGAATGGATGGATTCAAAGATAAATTTTATGAGACCTACAAAGAACAGTTGGTACCCATACTGCAGAAATTATTCCATGATATCAAGAAGGAGAGAGTTCTTCTGAACTCTTTCTACAAAGCCAGTATCACCTTGATACCAAAGCCAGGAAAAGACACAATCAAAACAGAAAATTACAGATCAATATCCTTCATGAATATAAATGCAAAAATCCTCAATAAAACACTAGCAAACCAAATTCAACGGCACATCAAAACAATAATCCACACAACCAAGTGGGCATCATCCCAGGGATGCAAGGATGTTTCAACATATACAAATCAATAAATGTGATTCACCACATAAACAAAAGCAAAAGCAAAGATCATATGATCCTCTCAACCGAGGCAGAAAAAGCATTTGACAAAATTCAACATCCTGTCATGACAAAAACCGTAAACAAACTAGGCATTGATGGAACATATCTCAAAATTATAAAAGCCATATATGACAAACCAACAGCCAACATCATACTGAATGGGGAATTGCTAAAAGCATTCCCACTAGAAACTAGAAGAAGATAAGGATGCCCATTGTCACCACTTTTATTAAACATAGTGCTGGAAGTCCTACCCAGTGCAATCAGGCAAGAGAAAGAAATTAAGTGTATCCAAAGCAGGAACAAGGAGGCCAAACTATCACTTTTTGCTGATAATATAATCTTATATCTAAAAAATCCCAAAGAATCCACCAAGAGACTCCTGTCATTGATAAATAAATTCAGCAAAGTCTCAGGGTACAAAATCAATGTACACATATCAGTAGCATTTTCTGTTGTATGTACACAACCACTTCTAGGACTGTACTAGGAAATACTAGGAATAAATATCTTTAGAAGAAAAATAAATTATAAGAATAGCCTGAAATTCAGCTTTATATGAGTGTTTTATTATGGTTTAATTGTATTTCTCTATCCTTTTATATTATTGCTTTGCACATAAAAAAATAATTCTTTCTGTAAACTAGTAATTATTCGCTTCATATCTATGAAGCACTTATTTTCCAGGAATTGTGCAAAACGTTGCCTATGCAAACACACCTCTCCACATGGCCTTCTTCTCTGTGTCTCTGTGCATCCTATTCTTTTCTTAGAAGGACTCTAGCTATGTTGTTTTCTAGCCCATCCTAATCCAGTATGATTTCATTTTATCTTCACTAATTATATCAGCAAAAACCCTATTTCCAAATAATACCACATTCTGAGATTTCAGGTAGATGTGAATTTGGAGGGACACTATTCAACCCAGTATTATCCTCCCTCTGTCCCCCCAAATTCACATCCATCCCCTGTCCCATGTGCAAAACAGTCATCCCATCCCAACACTCCCAAAAGTCTTCATCTATTCAACCATTAACTCTAAATTCCAAATCTCATCTAAATATCTTCAACTCAAAAAATTCCAGATCTTATTATCTAAATCAGGTATGGGTCAGACTCCAGGTATGATTCATCCTGGGGCAAAGTTCCTCTCCATCTGTGGACCTGTGAAACTAGAAAGCAAGTTATCTATTTCCAAAGTACACTGGTGGGACAGGCATAGGATAGACATTCCCATTATGCAAAGAACAAAATGGAAGGGATAAAGAGGTCTCAGGTCTAGAGAAAGTTCTCAACCCAGCAGACAGGTTCCATTAGCTTTCAAGGCCTGAGAATAATTCTCTGTGACTCAATATACCCTTTAAGTCCATGGCGGCTCTACCCCCTGCCTGTCTCTCTGGCTCTTCATCCATAGCCCTACCCTTGGAGTCATTTCCCTTGAAGGGAAGCATATGTCTTGAAGGGGAACACATGTTTGTTGCTGTGCAGTTCTATTAGCCCATTTCCTGCTTGTAGAATCTCAAAAGCCTGGTAGCCTTTTCTCATTTCATTCTGTCTCTGCCCAATTCAGAACAAGCTGACAGTGTTTCTGCTGACATAACATCCTCAAAAACCTGTCAGTCTTTTGTGTATGTCAAGGGGACATACACCATTGCAAAGGAAGGTTCTCATGGATCCTCCTTGACTCATATGGTTGACTGGGTCCGTCAATCACACACCTGATCTCTCCATCCTAGGTTTGTCTAGCCATTCCCTCAGCCCTGTGTCCAGAGGATATTGCCCAGATCATCAAATGCTGGTTTATTTTTGCTTAACAGTTTCTTCCTCATGTTATCTTTTCCTTCTTGTGTTTTCTCTATGCAGCAAGGAGAAACCAGGCCACACCTGCCACACTTTGCTGGAGCATCTCAGCTAAATATCTAAGCTCGTTGTTTACAAGTTCTGCTTTCCAGGGAACACCAGAACACAATTCAGCCACAGTTCTGCCACGTTATAACAAGGGTCTCCTTTCCTCCAGTGTCCCAATAACATATTTCTCATTTCCTTCTGAAATCTCACCAGAAGCACCTTTAAATTCATATTTCTATGCTGATCACGAGGACATATATATTCTCTAAGACAACAGAAGCTTTTCTTACCTTGTTCCTCACTTCTTTCTGAGTTCATACCAGAATCACTTTTTAACATCCATGCTTCTACCAATAGTTTCTTCAAAACAATATAGACTTTTTATATCTTTCACTTCAAAGTTCTTCCAGCCTCCACCCTTTACCCAATTCCAAAGTCACTTCTATATTTTTAGGTATTTGTTACAGCGGCACTGCACTGTCTCATACCAAAATCTGCATTAGCTTCCTAGGGCTGCTGTAACAAACTACCATAGACTGGGTGGCTTAAAAAAACAGAAATGTATTCCTTAACAGTTCTGGAGGCTGGAAGTCCAACATCAAGGAGTCAGCAGCTATTGTTGCAATGGAGTGCTGAGTTGTGAAATAGAATAACACGCGTGAAGGAGTGAGAGAGAGGTGAGCAAAAGGAGACCATGAGTGTGAAGGATCTTGTCTTAAACTGTGTCTTTTCTTAAACTGGTTTATTATTACTGCCTTTGCACTCACAGCCAGAGACCTCCTGAATCACTGTGGAACCTTCCTGAAGCTACAAAGTCCCAATTACAAAGTCAAATCACACATTGGCGCCCAGTGACTCAAATCAAATCAAATCAAAGACAAATTCAAATTGGTCCCCTTTAAAAGTCATCTTATACTTTAGTCAAATTGCAAAGTCCCAATTACTGCAGGACAATTACAATTTCTCCATGCCAATCAATGGAAGCCCAAATTAGTAGTATTTGGCCTAAAACTCTCAACCCTCAATTCAGAGAGCCACATAAATATCCCTCTTGACTCTCCCAATGGTAGTTGGAAAGAGGTGGGGCAATGGAGGGTTTGATTCTACATTTTCCTTTTTAACGGGAGAGAGATGAATGTGTTAAAAAGCTGACAAATCACCTTGAGGAGAAGAGGAAATAAACAACAGTGTGTTTCCCCAGCAGAGGTAGGTGATGGAGGAGGACAGGACGAGTGTGGATGCAGATATCTGATGAGATGAGTAATAAGAATCTGAGGGAGTTCCTGTCTGTCAACGTCTATCTTAATTCAATTAATCAATATTCATTGACTTTCTACTTATAACCAGGTACTTGAGGTAGAGAAAAATAACAAGAGACTCAAGGCCACTACTCTCATAGAAATTCAATCCTAGAGGAGGGACTTAGACATGAAAACTGAAAAATGTAAGATATACTTTGGAGGCAGAGGTGGCTGGGCTTGTTAATGGATTGGACATGCAGAGGGAAAGGTTTTTGTGTAGAAGGTGAATTTTCTGTGTATAGTATCTTCATCCCCTGAAGGAAAGGAGATGAAGGAACATAGGGGAATGATGCTTAGAGGTCTGACCTGAGTGTTGAAAGATTAAGACAACTACTTCAGGAAACTGGACAGGAAGTTGGCTAGGACAATGCCGTTGGATCACCAAGCAAGGCTGTGGCTTCATCTGATCTTAGCAACCAGTTATGGCTGCCTCTGCATCTTTGGGTTCTGGGGTTCTGCATCCTAAGATTCAACCAATAGTGGATTAAAAATATTTTTAAAAAACAACAAAAATAACAATACAGTAATAAAATGATAAAATAAAACTGTACTATAACAACTGTTTACATAGCATTTACATTGTATTAAATAGTATAAGTAATTTAGATATGATTTGAAAGCATACAGGAGAATGCACATAGCTTATATGCAAACACTGTACCATTTTGTACCAGGGACTTGAGCATTTGTGGATCTTAGTATCTACAGGAGTCCTGGAACCAATCCCCTTGTGGATACCAAGAAATGACGGTATGTACAATGGAACCCATCTGCCCTGTGACTTTCCTCACTTACCTTCATCTGCTCCAGGATGTCCACATGACTGGTAATAATGGGTAGCATTTATACAGAGGCCCTGCTATGTGCTAGGCACAGTTCCAAACATTTGACATATAGTACGTAACTCTCTCGATGCTCATAACAAACTTACGAGGTAGGTACTACTATAATCATGCTGACGTTATTGATGGGGAAATTGGGGCACAGAAAGGTTGGATTTCTTGCCTTATGTCACAGCAAGTCAGAGACAAAACAAAGATTTGAACCCAGGTCTGTCAGTGCTGATATCCATGCTGTTGACTGTATGCTGAACTGCTTCACACAAGAGAGAGGCAAAGTTTTACTGAAGTTGAATTGATTCAAGTTTCTCCTCCCAGTTGCATTCCTGCTCTCTTTCTTCATTGGGTTGCTCGTTCCTCTTATAGTTTCTGTTAGCCAAAATTTCCCCCCTTTTTCCTAAGGTTATTCGTGTTGGGACTTTGAAACTGGAAGCAAGAGTCCTGACTAGTGAGTGACACGGTTCACTGACATCCCTCAAAAATGTAACTCACTGAGTGCAGTGGGTTAAGGAGCAATGAGGATTTCGCCATCCTTGACTTGGAAGACAATAAAGCAATTGGTTAATTATTACTTGTCATCTCTTAGGACTCAGACTCCATGCCCACTAAAGCTCTAAATTTAGGCAGCTTGGCAAGGGAAAAAAGGACAACTGTTTCAGGCTTTAGCAAGATACCGTGTGAGAGGCAAGTGCAAACTGGCCCTTCAGAGCAGGATAATTCACACCAGAACCTTCCTTCATTTCAAGTCGCAGGCCCTCGTTTCGCACTGTTGGCCATGGCACTACCCAGGCTTCTCTGAACAGGAGCAATCCAGGGGTCCTCGGACTTTTTAAACAGGGGGCCAGTTCACTGTCCCTCAGACAGTTGGAGGGCCGGACTATAGTTTTAAAAAAAACTATGAACAAATTCCTATGCACACTCGCGCCACCTGGGGATTGGACTTGCTTGGAGCTCTGGCATGTGGCGGGGGGGGGGGGGGGGGGGGGGGGGGGGGGGGGGAGTGGTAGGGGAAATGTATGTAACCCTAACAATATTTGTACCCCCATTATATGATGAAATAAAAAAAAAAAAGAAAAAAATTCCTATGCACACTGCACATATCTTATTTTGAAGTAAAAAAAAAACGGGCAAAAACACCCACTTGTGGCCCGCAGGCCGTAGTTTGAGGACGCCTGGTAGACTGCGTGGGAGCAGAAAGCACGGGAACTGGGATACTGTAGAACAGGGTCATCTAAGGACAGGGAGGAGGGAACAGGCCTGTCCCTTCAGCTCCATCCAAGTGCCTCCCTTCGTGCACCATCTTGCCCATAAAGGTGATGCTTCCCTATATAAAGCAGGTATCTAGAATGCCTCCCAAAAAGCATTCTCATGGACAGGTTTTAGAACAGTTGAGCCAGGCCTCTCCACCTCAGCCCAGATTCTGGTTCAAGTCTTAAAACATCAGCTGATTGCTGAACGTCGTCCCAAATTGCTGTTTCACCCATACCCGTACCCAAATTACTCTCATCTTCAGCAGCTGTGAGTAGTGAAGCTCCAGGTCCCCAGCAGAGACAGTTTCACTGGACTCCTCCGGGGAGGACCTGAAGGGCACTGGACAAGTGATGTCTAAGGAAGGTGAATTAGGCACAGACAACACAACCAGCACTCGCACCCTGTGAATTAACAAATGACACCCTTGATCTAGTGTTCACTTTAGTATCTTTATACAGCAAAAGCAAAATCTCAAGGGATAGGGCCCAGGATTATGAACTTTTACCAGCATACCCAAAGGGAGTCTTATGCTTTCTGATGTTGAAAAAAACTGCATCAAGCAATCAATAAAAGATATACATGATAATGATCATCATCATCATTGTCATTATCACCATCACCATCATCATCAACATCATTACCATCATCATTAACATCATTCCAAGTATGTATTATTCCATTTCACTTCACCTTGAATGAGTTTAATCTCCTATTTTGAATATGCTATGTCTTCCTTTATTTTATTAATATATAAATTCTGTCTGTCTTCAAGATGCAGCTAAATTCTTTTATTTTTATTTAAATATTAAGGGAGTACAAATGTTTTTGTTACATGGATACCTTTAATAATGCTTCAGTCAGGGATTTTAATGTGCCCACCACCCAAATAGTATTCATTGCAACTATTAGGTAGGTTTTTAACCCTTCCCTCCCCCCTTCCTGACTTCCAATGACTTTTACTTCTCTCTTTGCCCAAATGTGAACATCTATTAGTTCCAAATTATTAGAGAGTGCATGTGGTGTTTGTTTTTCCATTCCTGAGATACTTCACTTAGGATAATGGCCTCCAGGTCTAACCAAATTGCTGGAAAAGACATTAATTCATTTCTTTTTATGGCTGAGTAGTGCTCCATGGTGTGTGTGTGTGTGTGTGTATAAATATAAAACACATTTTGTTAATCCACTCACAAATTGATGGGCACTTAGTTTGATTCCACATTTTTGCAATTGTTAATTGTGCTACAATAAACATTTGAGTGCAGGTTTCTTTTTGATAAAATGACTTCTTCACCTTTGAGTAGAGATCCACTAGTGAGATTGCTAGGTAAAATGATAAGTTTATATTTATTTCTTTGAAGAATCTCCATATTGTTTTCCATAGAGGTTATACTATAATAATTTGCAATCCCACCAACACTGTATAAGCATTCCTATTTTTCTACATCCACATCAGCATCTATTGTTTTTTTACTTTTTAATAATAGCCATTCTGACATGGGTAAGGTAATATCTCATTGTGGTTTTAATTTGCATTTGCCTGATGGTTAGTTATGTTGAGCACTTTTTCATTTGTTTGTTGACCACTTGTCTATCTTCTTTTGAAAAACTTCTGATAGTATCTTTTCCCCACTTTATAATGGGGTTGTTTGCTTTTTTCTTGCTGATTTGTTTGAGTTCTTTGTAGATTCTAATATTAGATATTCATTGGGTGTATAGGTTTCAAATATTTTCTCCCCTTCTGTAAGTTATCTATCTACTCTGTTGATTATTTCCTTTGCTGTGCAGAAGCTTTGTAATTAAATTAAGTCCATTTATTTATTTTTGTTGTTACTATAAATGCCTTTGGGGTCTTAGTCATAAATTTTTTGCCCAGGGAAATGTCTAGAAGAATTTTTCCTACATTTTCTCCTAGAATTTTTGTGGTTTCATGTCTTACAGTTAAGTCTTTTATTCACCTTGAAAAAATTTTTGTATACAGTGAAAGTTAGAGGCCCTATTTCATTCTTCTGCATGTGGCTATCCAATTTTCCCAGCACCATTTATTGAATAGGCTTCTTTTCTCCAGTGTATACTGTTGTCTGCTTTGTAAAATATCAGTTGGCTCTAGATATATGGTTTCATATATGGGTTTTCTGTCCTGTTCTATTGATCTATCTCTCTATTTTTATACCAGTGCAATGCTACTTTGGTTACTATAGCTTCATAGTATAGTTTGAAGTCTGGTAACGTGATGCCTCCAGAATTGTTCTTTTTGCTTAAGATTTCTTTAGCTATTCAGATTCTTTTTTGGACCCAAGTGAAGTGTAGAATTATTTTTTCCAGATCTGTGAAATATGATGTTGATATTTTGATAGGTATTGTATTGAATCTGTAAATCACTTTGGACAGTATGGATATTTTGACAATGCTAATTCTACCAATCCATGAGCATGATATGTTTTTTCATTTGTTTGTGTCATTTGCAATTTTTTTCCTCATCTTTATTAGTTACCAAATAAGTGCACATTGAAACAAAATGAAGACACCATTTTCTCCAGTCAGATTATCAGAGATTTTTAGTAACAACACCCAATGCTTCCCTGGCTGTGGAAACTCATACACCACTGCTGAGAGAATAAATTCCTGAAAAATTCTTGGATGATAACTTGACAATATTATATCAAAAGCCTTAAGAATGTTACCTGGAAATTTATTCCAACAAATATCATTTGACCTGGAAATTTATTCCATCAAAATACAGACGCCCCCAACTTACAATGGTTTGATTTATGATTTTTTTACTTTACCAGGGTGCAAAAGCGATATGCTTCACATTTCGAAGCATATTTCAAATTTAGATATATAGTTTAGACATCATAGTTCAAATTTTGAATTTTGATATTTTCCCAGTCTAGCTACCAATATGTGGTACAATACTCTCTTGCAATGTTGGGCAGCAGCAGCAACCACAGCTCCCAATCAGCCACACAGTCACTAAGGTTAACAACCTATGCTCCACAGCATGCTGTGTTGCCAGATGATTTTGCCCAACTGTAGGCTAATGTAAGTGTTCTAAGCACCTTCAAGGTAAACTAGGCTAAGCTATGACGTTCGGTAGGTTAGCTGTACTAATTGCATTTTTGACTTAATGATATGTTTCAACTTTCAATGGGTTTATCAGGACATAACCCCATCATTCATCTAAGAGCATCTGTAATCATGTATGTTTTTATAAACATGTTAGTTGTAGCATTATTTTTAAGAATATAACACTGGAAGCAACATATGTGAAATACTAGGAAACTGATTAAATAAATTGTGGTATATTAGTCAATAAAGTGCTAAATGATCATTAAAAATTATCTGAAAAATAAAGATAATGCCAAGTGGAAGGGCAAGCTGTAAAACACGTGCTCAGTATGATCATACAAATGCACGTACACATGCACAGGGTATTGACTGGGAGGATTTACCCTAAAATGTTAACAGTGGTCATAGCTGAGTGCCCTTTTTCCCAGTTTTTCTTCCTTTACATTTGTCTGAGTTTTCTAAGTTTTTGTGTGGAGTGTGTATTACTTTTGAAATTAAGAAAATTTTTTCATGGAGTGTGTTTTTATGTGAGCTTGGTAAAAGCAAAATTATTTTATGTAATTATTTTATCCTTAGAAACAAGCAATATTTTCTATGTCATTTTATTTGAACTTCTTCTGTGGCATTTGTCCTTTTTCCTTGTATTACAAGACATGTATTATCTCCTCCCTTGGAGTCCAATTTCTTGAAGACACAACAGATAGACTCAGCTCAGTTTACCTTATAGTTACTAGTGCAGTAATCATGCCTGTAAATGGAACATACATGAAGTATGAGGAGAACTAGTATCACTGGATATTAAGATTTATCAAAATGATAAAGTATTCAAATCATTTAGGTGCTGCTGGAAGAATAGAAAGATGCATGAAACAATAGAATCAGGCTCCAAGGAAGAACTTGTAAATATTAGAACTTGTTAGCGAAGGTGTTAATCTTTATTTTTTTATTTTATTTTATTTTATTTTATTTCAGCATATTATGGGGGTACAAATATTACGGTTATGTATATTGCCCATGCCCCCCTCCCCCCTAGAGGCAGAGCCTCAAGCATGACCATCCCCCAAATGTTGCACATCTCACTCATTATGTTTGTATATACCCATCCCCTCCTCCCCCCTCCCACCCGCCCAACACCCGACAAATGTTATTCCTACATGTCCACTTAGGTGTTGATCCGTTAATACTAATTTGCTGGTGAGTACATGTGGTGCTTGTTTTTCCATTCTTGAGATACTACACTTAGTAGAATGGGTTCCAGCTGTATCCAAGAATATACAATACATGAGTGGATCAACAAAATGTGGTATATGTATACTATGGAGTACTATTCGGCTCGAAGAAGGTGTTAATCTTAACAGAAAGAGAAGAAACAGTCACCAGTTCATGCTGAGACAATTTGTTTAGATTCTGACTTCACATAAAATAATTTTTAGTTGAATTTAAAAGCTAAATGTTTTGAAATCAAGGTATAAAAATCTAGAAAAGAGGATTAAAAATATTTATTTGGTATGTATAGGAAGAGAACTTTCTAAGTATAGAAACAGAATAAATAACAAAGAAAAAGATATTTTATAAGCCAAAATTTTAAAATGCATATATGTATAATTTTATATACAATTAAAATATATGTATAACTTCATACAAAATTAAAGGTCTAAAATTAACAGAAGAAAAACATGTATGACAAGTTGACAGACATTAGGCCACTCCTTTAATGAGTAAAGGAGCGATATATTAATAAGAAAAACACCAAGATGCCAGTCGATACTTATGTAAAGTATATGACCAAACATTTCACAACAGAGGGAAATACAAACGACTAACACAAACAAAGAAGATATTCAACATCACTAGCACTGAAAGAAATACTAATGAAAAGAAATAGCTGGCCGGGCGCGGTGGCTCACGCCTGTAATCCTAGCACTCTGGGAGGCCGAGGTGGGTGGATAGCTCAAGGTCAGGAGTTCGAAACCAGCCTGACCAAGAGCGAGACCCCGTCTCTAAAAAAAAAAAAAAAAAAAAAAAATAGCTTTTTCTACTTGTCAGATATGTTGTGTTTAATGACTACAGTCAGTGCTAATGAGGGTGAAATAAATGATGATGTAGACATTCTATTATACTCTAGGTAATATGCCAGAGGATTCCATCTTTCTGTAAAGAGATTTCAAAATCAATAGCCCTAATAATGCTTTGATCCTTTCCCTAATAATGCTTTGATCCTTTCCCAAGTAATACTCAAGGAAACCAAGCGATTAAAAATTATGAACAATAGTGTTCATCACAATATACTTTATAATAGTCAAAACAATGGAAATAATTCCATAGCTAGGTAATTACTGATTGAGCGAATTAGAACACATTCAAATGATGTAATATAAAATAGCCATTTAAAATTATGATTACAAGGCATTTTGAAGGCATACAAAAATTCATATGAACAAGTAAAGGGTAACTGTTCAATAAATGGTGGCTGCTATTAGCAAAAAGGCAGAATACAAAATTACTTATATGACACAATCTCAATTATAAAATTAAATATTTTAAAAATTATTTTAAAAGACTGAAGGAAATATGCTATAATTTCAGCAACTTATACTTGAAATTGCAGGTGATCTTTTTTTCTTTTTGTTTATGACTTTTGCATTTTTGCAAATTACAACTACATAAGTAACAGTTGTTTATGTAATAAGATAAAAAAGTTAAATGTTATAGCTAAATAATGTCATTTTATATTCCTTGTCTCTGCAGACAATCACATGCTGGGCAACCATTGACTGGGCAACAAGTCCTTCTCTTTCAATTGAAGAAGTACAAGTTGAACCACCAAAGGCTAGGGAGTTTGTATTAAGGTAAAAAAGACTTTTTTGAGAGACACAGTTTCCTTCTGTCACCCAGGCTGGAGTGCAGTGGTGCCATCATAGCTTACTGAAGCTTCAAAATCCTGGGCCAAGCAATCTTCCTGCCTCAGCCTCCCAAGTAGCTAGAACCACAGGCGTGTGCCACCATGCCAGGCTACTTTGGGGGGGGGGGGTTGTTGAGACAAGGGTCTTGCTATGTTGCCCAGGCTGGTCTCAAACTCCTGGCCTCAAGTGAACCTCCTGCCTCAGACTCATAGGCCTAAATATTTCACAATGTGACCTAGAAGGTTTTTGAAGTTAAATGTTTTTCATTTTTGAGGGGATAGGGAATACATTTCCCCATACTTCTATGATGCAAAGTTGATATTCAATAAATATATAATCAGTGACTAACAAACTAATTATCCTTCTCTATTTTTTTCTGCTCACACACTTTAAGAGACTCAGAAAATTCATCTGAAATGTACCATATGGTAAATTTCAGTTTCCAGGAATGAACAAGTACTCTGTGATTTAAAAGAGTTAACAATTATTGAAGAGTTTAGACCAAAGATGGAGAAACATACACCTATCAAAGGCCCATGCCACTCTCAATCAATGCACCTCAAATTTTATGAAATCACTAAAATGTCCAAGATTAGGAATATTATTGATTAGAATCTCCTTACACATTAAATCTATCTTTTTTAAATTAAGTCCAGGAAATTCAACACGAGGTTCAATGAATACAACAAATACAAAAAGCTACATGCTTCTAGTCCATTTCGTATCTGATCAAATTGGGAGAAGGTTTAGGGGGATGGTTGCAAGTGAAACAGAGAAAGATTGGGAAGATGCTAGACGCAGAAAGGATAGAGGAAAAAGGGGGTAGAAAAAGGTGGATGGGGAATGAAATACAAAGCAGGAAAACAGGGGAACTAACACTTGATAAATTACCAACTCCACACCTGGTGCTATGCTAAGTACTTTATTTCAGGGTTAAAAGAAGGTGAAGAACAAAATAAAAGTGATAAGAATGTGCACAAAGGAGGGAGTTTTAACTGTTTTAACTGACTGCTCTTCAGAAGCTATATTCTAACATTTATTATTCCTCCAAACAGCATTTTAGTTAGTGCTTATTGTGTGCTGGGTCACCATCCACCGAAATGTTTACGAGTTAATTAGCCACTATTCTCCATTCTTACACTGATATACTTCTTAACTACAAAGGCTACACCCTAAAACAATAAATAATAATAACCCAGCAAGGTGAAGTTTGCAGCCTCAGGGACCTGAGCAATATCACCTTGAACCTTGTCTAAAATCAGGGTTAAGGATTGGATCTCTCCCTTGGGACAGATGATCCCTTCCTGTACATAATGCACATTCTTATTTGACATGCAGCACAAAACTAATAAGGAGAAACCAGCCTGCTACGTGCCTAAGTTAATGCTTCTGTCCTTTGATAGCATCCCGAAGTCATTTTATCTCTGTAGGAGCCAAAACTACAGCATTTCTCATGAGCATATCTTTTCACCCATTTGCTACAATCACGTATTATATCTTCTGTTTCCAGTGTTCCAGCTATAAAATGCCTCTCCCACTACAGATACTGGGAAACTAGTCAATATGCTTTTCTGGCAGTATTCCAGGCAGAGCAATAATATGTGGGCGATAGTATATGAGTGCTTCACTTTATGATCTGTTGCAGTTGGATTGGACCTTCTCACAAACAAAAAGTCTTAGACCATTAACTAAGATGTTTTCAAACTTTTCAATGTCAGCTAAACTTTTCAATGGTTACTTAACTTAAATCATTTTACATTATTAACTGAAAGAATATTTTCAAGGTACAAGTTTAAAATTTTGAGAATTGTTTTTCACCAAACTGGTGGTTTTGTAAAAGAAAAAAAAATTGAAGATCAATTTTCCCAAAGCATTGGACAAAGATTCCACAATATTGGGTCTAAAATTCCGTGTTCCTCAATGGTGCTTCTATTGATATTTGGTAAAAAAAAAAAAACCTTTATTGTTTGAGACTGTTCCTCATATTTCAAAACTCTTTGACAACAGAGGATATACGGAGCAGATTTCAAAAGCCTAAATTTATCATCAGTTCTGAACATGAGCCAAGCAACTTTGGACACATCGTTCTAAATTTTTGAATCTCCTTTTCTTCATCAATAAGTTGGGGATCATAAGACCTGCCCTGTGTTCCTTTGAGTGTTAGTATAGAGATCAAATGAAATAATTCATATAAAATGAATAATATTCAGTCTCAAATAACATGGACTACAGTACATGAAAAAAATCCCAAACCAATTGATTCTTGGCCACTGAATTCTTGTGCTGATGATATCTTTAGGGATCTGTGCCTCTGATGATCATGTCCCAAAAGGGGAGCTCCCAGTGAACTTTCCTTTCATCCCAGGCCATGAAGTAGCCGGTCTGTGAAGAGCATTGGCAGTGGAGTGAGCTCCAGGAAACCACGCAGGAAAGGGCGCAGCAAAACCCTTCCCCCACAACATCCAAAGAGCTCCTTCTGCACAGAGGAGGAACTTAAAATGCATTAACATGTTTACCAAAAAAATAAATTGATTTGCTCTAGGTTGTTCTAACTAGTCACATATCATGTGTTTGCCCCTAGATTCTTCAAACTAATGACGTATCATAAAATCAAGTGTATCCAGTGATTCCAAGAATCGCATCACTATCACCTCTGTCTGCTGTCATCCCTGCCAATCCAGCGGGACAGTGGCTGAGCCAAGTCTGTGCACACACAGCCAAATGCAGGTTGAGGGAGAACCAGTGTACCTCTAAATAGATTGGAAGCTCCTGAGAGGTAGGGACTGCTTCTCAGATATATCTGTGCTCCCCACATGCTTTGCATAGTGCCTATCCCAGAGTTGGAATGCACTCAATGTTCATTAAACAAATGAATGTTCTAATCAACTAGAATGTAGAGGTTAGATTTTGTTGCCAGAATGATGGTGACATTTCAAAGAATCAATAGAGAACAATTATGTGCTGTTCCCCAGGCATATCAAAAAGGATCTTGACATTGCTATTCTTAGGATGCCCGAAGCGATCAGAGTGAACAAGAACAATCACACAGATCAAGGTACTATGAGAACCCACAGCTTGGAGCTAGGTACATAAAGAGGTTTAAGAAAGTACATAGTCAGGGTATTCATGAAGCCATCAGCAGTGTATTCAATTAGCAAGCAATTAGGGAGTGGCTACCACACATCTGACACTGGGCACAGCAGGAGGGACAAAAGCGAAAGGGCATGGTCCACATCTCCAAGAACGTAATGCAAACAGGAGAGATATACACTCTACCTCCTCTTTAGCTAGAAAAATTCCAGTGAAAGTTCTGTGGGAAATGATGATACACACGTGAAGGTAAAGGTCAGACAAGACAACAGAACTTGTCCTGACTCTGAGATCAGCAGCTTTGGAAATGTTTAGGGCTGATGAAGGAAAGATGTGCCTTATCTAAACTTACAAGAGATTTTTAATGCCATACAACCTCTGCAGGAGACCAAGGGAGAGTGGTTTTTTTACCAAAAACTCACCCACTTTCCACGAGGCCAAATCAGACGAACGAACTAGGACAAGCGGTTTGGGGAGGAAGAAAAGAGAGTTTACTTTGCAAAGGAAGAAAAATGGTAGACCTTCTCATCTCAAAATCCCAAATTTCCTGAACACAGGCAGAAATACAGAGCTTTTAAAGGCAGGGATCTCAGCTTCAGGCAATTACTGTGATTGACTATTCCAATCCTCCCATCTCTGCCAAAGGCAAAGCCTGTGAACTCTGCCAGCCGCCCCCTGGCGGGGCTGGGCTACCTGGGAGTTGTAACAAAAGATTTAACCTGCCTCAGAGGTGCAGGCCAGGCTACAGTTCCCAAAAAGAGTGGGGAAAGTTTTAAAGAGACAGAAAATCTTTCCCCTCCAGGCCATTCCCTGTTACAGGTTCTGTGTTATAACAATTTGGAAGGACCAATATAGAGACAATGTTGTAGACATCTGACCAGTCTTCATGCATCTGTGATGACCGTGCTGATTAATTTTTTTCCCTGACCTTACCCAGCCTGTCATTCTGGGGCCCAAGAAGTCCAGCTCATGATGAGACCCAAACATAATCAATATCCTCCCTGTAACTCTGCAACTTACAAACCAACCTCTGCAGTAAATGCTCCAGAAACAGCTTCTTGCTGCAGATGGAGAGAATTTCCTTTTGTTCTCTGGAGTTAGCACATCTTAGAATTTAGCCCCACCACAGAAAAAGTGTCAGGGGCCAGCTCTGCCTCCCTGTGCCACAGCGGGTGGGGACAGCTCTGCTATTACCCAGCTGGGACACTTCAGGCAGGTGGCAACTGTTGACAAATCCTTCAAATAGAAAACAAAAGGGTTAAACTAGATGACTTAAGGTTTGGTTTCTGGTTTTATTATTTTTATTTCCAGAGTAGGGGGAAGCAGACCTACAGCTCCCGTGTTTCCCTGAAAATAAGACAGGGTCTTATATTTATTTTTCCTCAAGAAGACACCCTAGGGCTTATTTTCAGGGGATGTGCTATTTTTTTAAGTACAGTACAACAATCTACATTTATTCAAATATAGTTAAGTCGTCTTCTTCTGGAACATCATCATAATTCTCCAAAGCCCGAATTCCATCCTGAATTTCTTGCGACTCTATTTCCTTTAGAACCATTGGCCCCAGTCTCTCATGTCAAGCCATAGAGCTCTCATGGGGCAGATGAGAAGGGCTGCTCATCTTCTTTACCGCTCCGCGAGGAAATGCATGGGTTGTGCAGATGCGCTGCGTAGCCACACCCATCACTAGGTCTTATTTTCGGGGCAGGGCTTCTATTGCGCAAATGCTTAGCAATCCTGCTAGGGCTTACTTTATGGGTAGGTCTTATTTTCGGGGAAACACAGTATCTATCCAGAGGGAATATCCCCAAATTCCCACCATTTGCCTCAAAAGAATAATGGGATTTCGGAAACCAAACACAATGGGTTCTCCTTCCAAATAGCCATGGGTGTTTAACTGACTGCCGTAGTCTGTCCACAGAAAGTTTTTAAGTGATCCAATGAGATTTTTGTAAACACGCTATTGCATTTTTAGTACAGTGATATTTTCAAACTATTGATTGTATGATTTGTTCTTGTCCTCACACTCGTTGTTCCACAGTATACAGACTACAGTTCTTGCTTGCACTCCAAAAGAAATTTTGAAACCACCCTTCAGCAACAGGATACAAGGCAAGAACTATTGTAAAGGCCCAGCTGAAAATAATGATAATAAATTAGTAACTTTCCCCCTGTTTGCTTCTCTATAATTGCCACTCTGGAGCCAAGCAGCTGGTGGTCATAGAGATGCTTAACTTCTCCCCACAGGTAGTGCCCATAAAGATCCTTAGCTTTCTCTATAGACAATACTACCTTTTTGAAACCTAGGGGTATTTTCTGAGATATCTTCCGGATCCTGCATTCCAGAGGAACAGCTGACCCACCCTGACCAGTGGCCCATATCAAGGAACTGACTCAACTGGTCTAGTGACCCCCATCCAAGAACCTGGTCAGCAAAGAAGACAATTTCTACAACCCTATGGTTCCACCCTGAACACAGCCAATTAGCAGATTCAATTACCTCCAAACTGTCTTTAAAAGTCCTGTCTGCCAAATTCTTCGGGAGGCAAATTTGAGAAATTTCTCCTGTCTCCCCATGTAGCGCTAGGCAGACTAAACTCTTTCTGGGCCATAAAACCTGCTTACTCAGCATATTGGCTGCTTCTTGGGCAGCAGGCAAATGAACCTGGCTCGGCAAAGACAACTTTCATGAGAAACAAAAGTTAGTAGACTTGCCCCTCACTCTTTTGTTAAATTGCTTATATTGCACAAGCATTGACTTGCAGCTAAAGGTGCTCACTCCGTCTTTGCAACTCCATGTGTCTGCACTGGTCCCTACACCTGTGTCTATGTCACTAGGGAACAGTATTCTACCTTCTTCCTGATTAATGCTGGATGGGATCAGCAGATTTATCTGCACAGGAGAAAGCATTAATATTTAAAATATACAAAGATATCAAACAACTCAATAGCAATAAAACAAATAACCCCATTAAAAAATGGGTAAGAGACCTGAATACGCATTCCTGCAAAGAAGACAAACAGATGGCCAAAAGGTATGTGAAAAAAGGCTCAACATCATTAATTACCAGGGAAATGCAAATCTTTGGGTGTATATCCAAAAGAATTTGAAATCAGCATGTCCAAGAGAAATCTACCCTTTTATGTTTATTGCAGCTCTACCCACAATAGCCTTGACATGGAAACAACTCAATGTTGTCTTGCTAAAGAAACGTTGTTGAATGAATAAAGAAAATGTGGTATAGGCATACAATATAATGCTATTTAGCTTTTAAAAAGAAGGAAATTTTGCAATATGGGATAACATAGATGAACCTTGAAGACATTATGCTAAGTGAATTAAGTCAGTCACAGAAAGACAAAAACTGCATGATTCCACTTATATAAGGTATCTAAAATAGTCAAATTCATAAACTCAAAGAGTGGAATGGTGGTTTCCAAGACTAGAGAAAGAAGGAAATGGGGAGTTATTAATCAATAAATATAAAGTTTCAGTTAAGCAAGATGAATAAACTCTAAAGATCCACTGTACAACATTGTAACTACAGGCAACAATAATGTATTGTACTCTTCAAAATTTGTTAAGAGGGTAGCACTTATGTTACATGTTCTTACAACAATAAAATAAAATACAACGGTAAAGAGAAAATCTTGAAAGGAGCAAGAGAAAAATAACACATCACATACAAGAGAATGTCAATAAGACTAATGATTGATTTAACATCAGAAACAATGAAATCCAGATCACATCAGTTTGACATTCAAAGTGTATAAAGAAAAAAACTGTCAACCAAGAATGCAGCTAACCTATCTTTCAAAATTGAAGGTGAAATAAAGACATTTACATATTTTTTAAAAGACTGAGATATACTATTGCTAGTAAACTTGACTTACAAGAGTTCCTCAAGGAAATTCTTCAGGCTGAATTACAACGTATAATAATCTTGCTTGTTAAGTGCAAATTTTACTTCATACATAAAATAATTTACCGAATCTAAATTATAGATATCTTCAAAATTATTAAATGTCTTCAAAATTAGCATTTATTCTTTTTAATAGTTTTTGTTTTAAAAATAAAATGCAAATCAAGAAAATAAAACATCCATTGGTGAGACAATTTAATCATTGTTTAAATTCAACCTTTTGCAAATATTTCACTTCTATTAAAATTTACCTTTTAGTTACTGAATAACTTACATAAAACATTATTATATCATAAAACATTATCACATCAGATCATAACAAAAAGATGAAAGTTCAAACGTTTAGGGAGATAAGGGAATGTTTGAAAAATATACATTATCCACTTCAGGTGTCAGATGCACTAGTCTCTGCATGTTGCTAATAACTGAGCCAATGTTCTGAAATTTTAAAAGAATGTGTATGTGGTTTACTACAAACATATGAGCTATAAGATTCTACTCTTAGGCTATAGTTCCCTGCACCTTTCAACATTATGGCTAAAAGAATGCTCTATCTCAGCCAGGATTCTTCTTCTTGGTTTTAGAGAACTGAACCAAATCTCTTCCTATCATGACCAATACAGTCTGCACTGGGATGTTACATCTTGCTTCCTAACCTTTATTATTAATCATAGTAAGTTTTCAGGCTTTCAATTTGCACTTTCTCAAAGTGGAGCATTTTATGGACTAACCGATTTTCAATTGTTACCTGCAGAAAAGTTAACACCTATACAGTACATACCATGGAAATTTGGCTCTCTGCTTTACCTATTAATCAGGGATAAATTATTTCTCACTCTCTCTCTTCTGAGCACTGTGTTTCTTTTCTGTTTGGCATCTTTTTTCTTTTTTATGATAACTGGCAAAAGATAAACCATTTTGTTTTTTGTTTTATTTTGTTTTTATTTCAGTATATTATGGGAGTACAAACATTTTAGTTACAAGTTATGACTTTGCCTCACCCAAGCCAGGATTAGAGGTGGGCCCTTCCCCCCTAAAATGCTCACCGCATTCATTAGTTGTGAGTTTGCCCACTCCTACCCCCAACCCCCAGTGAATATTACTACCATGTGAGCACCTTAGTGTTGATAAGTTAGTGTCAATTTGATGGCGAGTACATGTGGTGCTTATTCTTCCATTCTTGTGATACCTCACTTCAGAGGATGGGCTCAAACTCTATCCAGAATAATATAAGTGGTGCTAGATCACCATTGTTTTTGTAATTGAGTAGTATTCCATAGTATTCATATGCCATATTTTATTAATATACTCATGGATTGAAAGGCACTTGGGTTGCTTCCACATCCTTGCAATAGTAAATTGTGTTGCCATAAACATTCAAGTGTGGAAGTCTTTACTATAGAATGTCTTTTGTTCCTTTGGGTAGTTGCCTAGTAGTGCTATTGCTAGATTAAATGGTATTTCTATTTTCAGCTCTTTGAGGTATGTTGAAATTCTTTTCCACAAAGGTTGCACTAATTTGTAGTCCCACCAACAGTGTAAGAGTGTTCCTATCTCTCCACATCCTCACCAGCATTTGTTGTTTTGGGACTTTTTGATAAAGGCCATTCTCACTGGAGTTAGGTAATATTTGGTGGGAAATAACACTTCCTGATAGAATCATATTTGAAAATAGTTTTTACCATTGATCTTAGCCAGAACACTTTCTGTATAATGTCATTAACACATTGACTGCCACACTAGAGAAAAAATTTTTCCTTGGGGCCACAGGGTATTATTACACAAGTAGAATAAAAACTTCAAAAATAAAATGATCCTTTCTAATTTAATGAAAAATTTGTTATTTTTTATTGTTTCCTGTGTGTGAGTTATATTCAACCCAATCCACGTTTTTAGAATTAAATTATCAATATTAATTATAACAATAAGAACATCAACAAGTAAGATTTTTAATAACCAACTGCAGGTCTTTGCTTCTCAAGTTCCCAGGCTCAAAACTAGCTTGAATTAAATACAACTCAATGTGTTAAAAGTTCTTAGTAGTAGCATTTATGGGATTATATTGCCTTTTCACTTTATTCATGTTACATACACAGAGTCAATATCCTTTCTTGCATTAACTAAATGAGTTAGTAATAAAATTCAAAATGGTTTACAACAAGTACAATATAGCCTTGAGCTAGTTCATTGAAACAGGAAAAAATAGAACACAAAGTTTATTCAGAGTACAAAAGATAGAGGGCCCAGCCTAAAATAATTTGCAAAACAAAAAGGGGTACAGAGTAAGATTATTTTAGTCATGGGGAGTAAAGCTAGCAAGTTATTTTGTTCAGAGAACTAAACAGGGGGTTGGATACCAACAGCCAGGACACATGATTAGTTAGAAATTTCCTGTAGTCAAAACCCAAGGTAGAGGGAGATGAGCTTGCCAGAACAGCTATTTTAACCAACAGCCTGAGAAAACAGACCAAGAAGGCATAGAGATAAATGTCTTACACCTGAAAAAACAGAAAGGAATAAAGAAAATAAGTCAGCATTGGACTTAATCAGATTGGCAAAAAGTCCAAGTGCTCCAAGGTTCAATGTCTACTGACTAGGAAAAAAAAAAAAGAGTTAAGACAATATCTACATGGAACCTGTTAGTGTTTTAAACATGCTCCAAGTGAAATGTGTACGAAGTGACTGAACTTATGATTTGCCACCAACTCTGTTTGGTCCTGGCATCTCCTTACCCTGGGGAAAAGCTAACTGCCCTTTTGTACTGGAATTGCTAGAGAATGAAATCAATAACAAGCGAGACAAATAAAACTATGAACCTAGGCACAGTCTTCAAAGTAAAGGCCGCCCCACTTTTCCCTTTGGATATTAGCTACAAGTCATGAACTAGTGCGCCACGATCAGGATGGAGAACTCGACCTGAAAAGCCTTTTGTTTTAGCTTCTTCTACTGGCAGGTGGAGGGCAAGCCTCAGAGAGAATCATGAATATGTTATCGCCCAATAACCTATTTGCACATAGGCATCTATTTAGGTACCTCTTTGCATATAGGTATCTATTCTGCGTATAGATATCTATGTTATCACCCGATACCTATTTGCATATAGGTATCAAAATGGACCCTAAAGTTAGGGTTGTCTTTTTTATGATAACCCAGAGAATGCAAAGCACTTCTTGGAAAAGAGCAGAAAACAATTCAGTGGTGTTTGTGATGTTGAATAGGCCTCAGGAAAATTACAAAGACAGAGACAAACCAAGTCCTTTGGTCCCTTTTCTAGAACAGCAGTAGTATATGGGCACAATCAATAACCCATCAAATGTATAGCCCAAACTTTAAAGAATATATTCTGCCTCTAGATTTGGAAATATTGCTTTTCTGTAAGATTGTATTAGGCATTCCAATAAGCAACCTGAGATTCAGAATCTTCCAATCTTGTGTTTGACTGAAAGGACTCAAAGAAAAAGAATAATTTTCCTCCTCTTGTTTCTACAGAGATTATCTCAAGTCTACCTACCCAAATTAAACTAAGAATTACAAATATATGCAATATATTGAAATATTCTTATATTTAAAATGTATGATTAAGAGCTTTTTAGCATACACACATACATGATAATCGTTTAAGTTGTCTGGAGTAAGCATCATCTATAATAAAGTTTTCTTCAGAATTTGTATTTGTTCCTTTTACATGGAAATGTTAATGTTTCAAACACTTTACAATATCACGTATTATTCTAACAACAAACATATGTCATAGAAACTTACCTATTGGGTACAATGAGAAATGCCCAGGTGATGGGCACATTCAAAGCCCTGACTTCAGCATTATACAGCGGGTCCATGTCACAAAACCTTTTGTACCCCCTTAATATTTTGAAATTTAAAAAAAAACATATGTCATAGATATTTTATGCCCATTTTATGTATAAGGAAATAGAGGCTTTAGCCAATTAATTAACTTATACAGTTGATTTAGCTACTTGCTGGCAGAACTAGAATTAAAACACAGGTTGTCCTATCTCAAATTCTGGACTCCTGTTGAGAGTCCAGAATAATATCTCATAATGAATATTAATTCTAATGCTAACACTAGAGTATTAATTCATTCTTTCAACAAATATTAAGCATGTGCTAAGTGCAAACTCTGCTGGGCTTCTTGGATAGACCACTATCCAAAACAGATAAGTCTTATACTATGAATATTGATGTCATTCAATTTTTTTATTTAAAAATTTTATTTAAATTTTATTTAAAACGGTTTATTTTAAATATTGACTTAGCTCTGTATTACCTTTTAACCTCCATGTTATTAGAGACATAAATCCCAAAATTGTTTTTGGTCTTTGAAGGTCCATTTGCATTAAAATTGATTTTTTTCCAGTCCAAAGTGAAGTGATAATTAAACTTCAAAAATAATAGTAACTTTCATTACAACAAATGGATAATATCTACTATAAATAATTTTCTATCAATAAACATGGTTTTAATTGCATTCCATGTCTCTGCCCAAGCTGGTAATCACTTTCTCTGTTCTTCTTTTTATAGAAGATAAATTCTTAATGTTCCCTCTGCCAGAGGACAGAGCAGAGAATGTTGCTCTTGCTTGCACCCCAGGGCAACTTTTGCTTGAAGGAGAAATTAACTTCAATTTCTTTGGCATCCTTCCCCCCAATTTGCTTTCATTTGATTTTAGCTCTACAGTATTGACTCAGAGCTAAAAATCCTTTATTTGTCTCCATGTCACTCTATGTATCTGAGGAACAGTGCTCTCTCTCCAGCTGGATTAGGTTAGATGGAGTCAGCTGATTTACCTGCAAAGGAAGAAAGATGTGTCATCTTTATGGCACAAGCACATTCAGTGAACATACCATTGTGCATGTCAACATACAGGTACACATTAAATTAACTTCATGAAGACATGAAATTGGTAAAATTTTTAAACACATCTTATATTCCTTGCACTGTGCTGAGCTGATCCCTCATGAATAGACCAATGCCCTCCCTTGGGGGTGAGTGAATTCTCATACTATTATTTTCCACAAGAGCTGGTTGTTAAAAAAGAGCCTGACATCTCCGCACGTCTCCCTTTCCTCCTCTCTCACCATGTGATCTCTGCACAAACTAGCTCCCCTTCTCCCTCTGTCATGAGTGGAAGCAGCCTGAGACCCTCACCAGACACAGATGTCCAATCTTGAACCTTCCAACCATCAGAATCATAAATAAAATAAACCTTTTTCCTTCATGAATTACCCAGCCTCAGATATTCCTTCATAGCAACACTAAACAGACTAAGATAGCAGGGAAAGCATTTAGCAAACAAGCTGACACAAAATATCTACAAAATACATGTTTAATTGTAGCAGTAACAACAATGATAATAGAGCTATTGACCCAGACAAAAGATGAGGAGGCAGGTACGTACATTGCAAAAGATAACTGAAGAATTTTTTTTCTTGCTATTTTGAAATACCTGGATGCTCTTTCATTTCTTCATTGGTGTAGCTTTGTATGAGTTGATAGAGTGTAATTAAAATTGGATTAGTGCCTAGTCATCAAATACTAGAGCAAACTTTGCTGTTGACTAATCTTCCATTATCAAAGTTTTCTGTTTTCAGAAACTAGATGTCTGAATTTACCAACTTGAATAAAAACTAAATTTAAAAATTAAACCATTTCAGGAATAATTTGTCTGGTGCTGAGAATGACTACCATAATTGACCTTGATATTTCTGTTCATTGTGAGCCATCCTTGGCTTCATCTAGAGGAATCTATTCACATGTTCTAACAACTCTCATTACGTATCTGCCATGTCTCCGTCCTTCTCTCTCTATGGAAACATATTGAGGGAAATTATTCATAATAATGTTTTCCTTCTGGGTGAGAAAACATCTGTGATAGGCTTTTCCTTTCACTCACTTCCAAGCCAACGTTTTTAAGTTACTCAAAATCCTGCACACCAATTACATAATACAGAGATATTTTAGTACAAATAGTCCTATTAAACAACATAAAATATTGGTAGCCAGGGCTCTAATCAAGGGTGCCAGCCGTCTTTTTTTAAAAAGAGCTAAACCTCTTTTTAAACCTCATCTTAACATTTTATAACAACCATAAATTAAATTTTAAGTGGCATGTATAAAAAAACATAATATTCTTTATAAATGAGTTATAAAGAATTCTGCTAGGAATATAAAGACCTTGGTTCTAGGTTCAGTTTTGCCACTTTCTAGATGTGCATCATTGTTTTAAAATATAGCCAGAATTTGTTTTCATCAGGTATGGTAAGATGACAGGCATGTAGACAACTGCCTTGAAAGAATAGCTTGTTACCTACAGTTCCCGAAAGAAGGGGCAGTCGCACCAGGTAGGGCCACACAGGGAAGAAGCAGGGTCAGCGAGGACGCAAAGGTGATGACGTGGAAGGCACGCGCCAGAGCTTTGCTGTAGTTTGCCCTGAAGGAACAGCAAGGCAAGGCAGGCAAACTAAGTGAGTTTGGGATTAGATAGTTTGGATAATGTTGATGGGTTCTGGATGTCAAAGGTATGCTACCAGGCAATTTTTTTGCTGTCTCTAGGAATTACCTAACCTTGGGGGGAGGTAGTCCCTCCATGGGTCCCCAAGGCTCCAAGATGTCAAAGCATTATAAAATATAGAAAGTGAACATCATGAATACAACCAGTGAAAATTATTTAAGCTCTCTAACCTCAGTTCCCTCAATGTTATGAAAATGAGGAAAACAATCCCTGCATCTGCCTTACTCCGGGTGATCAAATACTAAATGTGCTCTAGGCAGGTGCCACCAGCCCCTACTACCACTATCTGCTCCATCACCCTCCAAAATGCTACTACAGAATAGGAAAGGTTTATTTCTGAGGTTGAAATGTTAGATTTGTGAAACAGAAATATCTAAAGCCTTAGGCGGAGGAGAAATGTGGTCACTCAGATCATACCAGCTGGAGGGTATGCTGTTATAGGAAATTGCTAGTTCCCTGAAGACGAGGAGAGCTGCAGGCTGACAGACTGTGACCGCGACAGCACCGGGTCCACTCCAACAGCCTACTAGGCTCACATCTGCAGGGCTCACCTGTGACACTGGGTGATCGTAATGCTCCTGAGCAGCAAGTGGGTTCTGCTATGGAATATGTCACCTTGCTGTGGATGTGGATGGTAGGAAAATGATGGAAAGGTGAATGGATTATTATCTCCATGAATGCTTTTGCCAGTCCTATACATAAATAGTGCACTGCATTCTTTAGTTAGTTTGGATATTTTTCAGGTCCTGTTATTGTTGATCTTTCCTTCTACATATTAATAGTTTAAAACCAGAGACTCTATTCCTAAACTGGTAACTGACTACCTACAAAAAAAATCAATATAGACCCACTTATAACCCATAAGTTGCCTTTCAAAAGAATCAATAAGGTATTTGAATTGCTCCAAGATATACATTGGTATCTGTGTGTGTGTGTGTGTGTGTGTGTGTATAAGATGTGTCTGAGATAATTTATACATGTGGCTCTTATCAAAAATTTTATTAAAAATGACAGGGCTCAGGCCGGGCGCGGTGGCTCACGCCTGTAATCCTAGCACTCTGGGAGGCCGAGGTGGGCGGATCGCTCTAGGTCAGGAGTTCGAAACCAGCCTGAGCAAGAGCGAGACCCCATCTCTACTAAAAAAATAGAAAGAAATTAATTGGCCAACTAAAAATATATATAGAAAAAATTAGCCGGGCATAGTGGCACATGCCTGTAGTCCCAGCTACTCGGGAGGCTGAGGCAGGAGGATCCCTGGAGTCCAGAAGTTTGAGGTTGCTGTGAGCTAGGCTGACGCCACGGCACTCCAGCCCGGGCAACAGAGTGAGACTCTGTCTCAAAAAATAAATAAATAAATAAATAAATAAAATAAAATAAAAATAAAAATGACAGGGCTCAGATCAATGTAAAAGTGGGCATTTGTGAGAAACGGTTTAGGAAACAGCAATCAAAGAGCTCTGAGTCAGTTGTGAGGAGCCCTTAGCCGTTTCTCCATGTCACTGTTCTCATTTATGAAGTGGTACCATATTCATTATTCAGGTGATGTGTACCCTAAAAGTTCTGACTTCACCACTACATAATCTGTGCATGTAACAAAATTGTCTTTGTACCCCATACATTTATTAAAATATTTTTAAATTGTTTTAATTAAAAAATAGAATGGGGATAATTATACCTCCTCTTTTGAGAAACTGCTATGAAGAGTGAAAGTGAAAATAAAAATAGTGCCAGTCACAGTGGCTCACGTCTGTAATCCCAGCACTTTGGGAGGCCGAAATGGGAGGACTGCTTGAGGCCAGGGGCTCAAGAGAAGCCTGGGCAATATAGCAAGACCTTGTTTCTACAAAAATTTTTTTAAAAAAAGGGTGTGGTGGCAACTGCCTGTAGTCTCAACTACTAGGCAGGCTAAAGCAGGAGGATCACTTGAGTCCAGGAGTTCGAGGTTGCAGTGAGCTATGACCATACTACTAACACTCCAGCATGGATATGACAGAGCAAGACTCTGTCTCCCAATAAATAAATAAATAAATAAATATTTGATAGTATATTTTTTAAAAAAGAAAGAAAATAAAAAGAAAGGCTAATGAAAGAAAAAGTATTATAAAAGTATGCTAAAATAAAATTTACGTTGTTATTATCTTGAGTACTAGTGTATGTGACCAATAAATCAAATTATAACTTAATTAGCAACCTATAAAGACTAACACAATTTTTGAGATAATCTGCCTTCTCCCAGAAAATTAATTGTTTATTTACAAGGTACAATGTGTGCTGCTTTTATGGGTTTATTTTCAATCAACAGTTTACTATTTGACATTTCAGAAATAGTTCTATATGGCATGCATTCCTTAAGCAGCTAACGACAAGACTTTATGCTGAACAACTGGCAAAAAAGAACTGAATGTAATCATTATCTTCAGGTTGTTGATGGATCAGTCCTGGAATGCAGGGCGCTGCACACACGCATGATAGAGGGCGGATGCAATTTCTGGTCAGAAAATCCAAGCCTAAAGATTCAGGCCATACACACATCCTTTCTGACAGCATAGAGCGGGAGAAGCCCTTGGGAGCTTATAGATCTACAAGATGAAGGCCAGGTGAGGTGGCTCACGCCTGTAATCCTAGCACTTTGAGAGGCTGAGGCGGGAGGATCGCTTGAACTCAGGAGTTTGAGACCAGCCTGAGCAAGAGCGAGACCCCTTCGCTACAAAAAATAGAAAAGATTAGCCAGACATGGTGGCATGTGCCTGTGATCCCAGCTACTCAGGAGGCTGAGGCAAGAGGATCACTTAAGCCCAGGAGTTTGAGGTTGCAGTGAGCTATGATGATGCCATTGCATTCTACCCAAGGTGACAGAAGAAGACCCTGTCTGGAGAAAAAAAAATCTACAACATGAACTTCTGGGTAAAAGGCATCATAGAAATTGGGGCTATACACAACTCACAGGAGAGAGAACACAATTTACATCTAGTAAATAGCAAGCAATCCCATTGCAAGGACCAGATTGTGTTTGTGTAGAGCAGTAAGTGTGAAGGTCTTGAATGCAAATATTTTTTATCTAAATAAATAAGAGTGCAAGAACTTTTACATCTAAAGAGAACTAGGTTTCCCTATGACATTATCTTACCTTTCCTGAGCTTAACTGTATAATATTACTATGAAATCCCACCTAGCAGTGACTGACACAAATCAATAATAGTTTTAGTCGAAATTATTAATGTCCACCGAGTGGGTTGATTGAAATAATTCATGCTCCAAAACATCTGAAATATACGGAGGTTGGTGTGTTTGACCTTGAGACTACTTTCTAGCTCTGTGAGGCCACCTGTGTCTCTAGGTCTATTGAGATCAGAACAAATGAGACTAAGATTGTGTGTGTTCTATAACAATGTGACCCAAATAGGTTTATAAAATGTTGAATGTGGCCCTCAATTATCTCTCTTTTAAAAATGTTTAGCTAAACATTTCCCTTCTATACTCAAGCAGTATTCAAATAAATGCATTCCCTTGGTCACCAATAGTGAAAAAGTATTGAAATCCATTCATCACTAGTACTAGAAAAACAAAAGACACTTCCCCACCTTGCTAACAGTGGATTAGAAGCTTCATCTTCATAGGAAGCTAAATATGCTGAGAAATTGTCAGATTTGCAGAGATTCTTCTGCTTTTGAAGCATGAAACTAACACAACATTTCATACAATGGTGTGTATGTGAGAAAACCTGAACTAAGAGTTATATAACACATAGATTTTCATGCATTTTTAATTACGTATTTGCAAAACTTTAAATACTAAAGTCACCAGAATTGTAGGGGAAAATGCAAAAGGTGAATCTAATTTTTTGAGGAGATGAGATAGACATTAATGCTAATTTTATGGAAAACATGCATTTATTCTTGGAATAGCTACTTTTGCAGAGCTGACAAGCACATAAAAAGAACAGAAGAGCTGCCATTTCTGCCCTTCACATTAACTACAACTAATAAGTAACTATAACAAATAAGCCCCAGATAATGATTTATAAACAATTACCTTCCCTAACTTGAAACTTAATTCCAGAACTTAGCCCTGGATGAAGGCAGTTTTCATCAACTTATTCACAAAGACCTTATGCAATTTATATTGCTGAAATGGACTACTAGGAAATGTTACCTCACTTTAAAATTCCTTTATTGGAACTGGCTTGATAATGATTTAAGATTTGGAAATGTTGGACTTTGGCATCAATTGTAAAACATTAAGATCGCCCTTTGTAACACTGGCAGTGTGTATGGAAACAGAGCAAACTGTAGCACGGAGGACCTGGGATAAACTTCCCTGGGGGGAAATGCAGCCCAAGGCTCTGGAGCTTCTGCGAAGACTCTTGGGCTAGAATAGTATTAACACACCCCAACCGCACTAACACCAGCCATTGGTGCAGAGGGACCTCCTGAACTGGCTTTTATAGAGTATAAGCTGAGGTCACTTGACTATCACCTTCATTTATGGGGAGGAAAATCAAGACCCAAAGAAGCACAAAGACAGACTTTCCAGGATCACACAGCCAGTTACCAGTTGAGCAGATTCTCCTGGATTCTCACTACCCCTTTCTCTACGCCACCCTTCCCTGTTACTCTCACATTTTGTCATTTGACCCCTTGCATTCAATGCCTCAATCACACCAAGCTTCCTTCAATGCTTCCCCCAAACCCTGCCCCTCAAAGAATGGTCTCAGACTCCCTTGTCTCCAAGCCTTTGCACCTGTGGTTTTTGGTTCTGGGACCAATCCATGCCCATACCTCACCCCACAAAACTCCATGTCCCCTTAACTCCCTGCCATTGTCCACAGCACACTTTAGCAAGGCCTCCACGCTTCCAGAAACGTAGGTTATAATGCCTTCTCTCTGTTCCCATTCTACCCTCTACTTCCTCCATTCTAACATGTCAAACGCTGCATGGTGGTTGTCTGATTAATTATTTGTCTGATGAATTCTTGAATATCACGTACTTCATTATAACCCCAGTATCAAATGCAATGCCTAAAACACGGTAAGTTTCTCAGTAAAAAAAAAATTGTTTAAATGAATGAATAAGAACATAAATTAATGAGTGAAATTCCCTAATACAAATGCATTAGAACAGTGGATTTAGACAGAATATTGCACAATTTATGGAAACCAATACACAATGTACAAAGTATATTATTCTCCCTGACAGAGAACACTCTGACAGCTATTAAAAATATGGGTGTAACACCACTGGACATGAGGAACAAAAGAAAGAAGTTGACATTTGAAGTGGAATACTATGATGATCATGTAGCCATTCACAATTAGAAAATAGAGAGGGGCTGGCTATGAATATATATTTGCTCTCCTATCTTCCCTCACCTTCTTTAAAAGACATAAAGTTATATAAAGTAATATTTATAACAATGTGTTTTGGGTTTTATAACATTTATAGAGATACTATGTATAAAAATAACGTGACAAAATGAGGGAAAGAAATAGAGCTACACAATGGCAACATTTCTGTATCTCACTGAAATTAACTTAGTATAAATCTGAAACTGATTCTTATAAAATGTATATTATGAGCCCTAGAGCAACCACTAAAGCAATAACTCAAAAGAAATAGTGAGAAAAATTATTAAAGAAATTGAAATGCTACATTAGAAAATATTTACTTAATGAAAAAGGAAGCAGTAAAGGAGGAAAAGAAGCAAAAATGACACAAGACACAAAGAAAACTAAAGTAAAATGGCAGATGTAAATGTGACTATATCAATAATAACATTAACTGTGAATGGATTAAGCAATCTAATTGAAAGACTGAGATTGGCAAGCTAGATTTAAAAACAAAATCCAACTGTGTAATGTCTACAACAGATGCATTTTAGATTCAAAGATATAAATAGACTGAAAGAAGGGGATGGAAAAAGATATATCATGCAACTAGCAACCACAAATTAGCTGGAGAGGCTATACTATTGTAGTAATAGACAAATTAAATAACATTTTAAAAATGTTACAAGATGTAAAAAGGGACATTTAGCAATAGACAAAATAAAAAACATTTTTAAAATGTTACAAGATATAAAAAGGGACATTTAGCAATGATTAAAGGCTAAATCCATCAGAAAGATAATGCAATTATAAATGTATATGCATCTAACAACAGAGTACCAAAATGTAAAACACAAAAACTGACAGAAATCAAGGGAGAAACAGAGAATTCAATAATATTGGAGACCTCAATACCCTACCTTCAATAATGGATAGAACAACTAGATATAAGATCAATAAGATAATAGAAGATTTGAACAACTCTGTAAGGCAAGTAGACCTAACTAACATCCATCTGCAGAACACTTCACCCAACAACAGCAGAATTACTCAAGTGTATATGGAACATTCTCCAGAATAGACCAGTATAAGGCTATAAAACAAATCTCAATAAATTGAAAAAGATATAAATAATACAAAATATGCTGTCTAACCACAAAAGAATGAAATTAGAAATCAATGATGAACAGAAATATGACAAAGTCAAAAATATGTGAATTGGTGAAACTACTATGGAAATTAACATGACACTTCCTCAAAAAAATAAAAATAGAATTACAGTATGATGCAGCAATCCTACTTCTGAGTATATACCCAAAGGAATTAAAATCTAGATCTCGAAGAGATATCTGCACTTTCATGTTTATTGCAGCATTAGTCATAATAGTCAAGATATGGAAACAACCATCAACAGATGAATGGATAAAGAAAATGTGGCATGCATAGATAGATAGATAGATACACACACACACACACAGTGGAATATTATTTAGCCTTTAAAAACAAGGAAATTCTGCCATTTATGACAATATAGATGAAAAACCTTATGCTAGGTGAAGTAAACCAGACACAGAAAGACAAACACTGTATAATCTCATTTATATGTGAAATCTAAAATAGTCAAACACATAGAAGTGAGAGTAGAATGGCGGTTGCCAGGGGGTAAGGAAAAATGGGGAAATGATGGTAAAGAATACAGAGTTTCAGTTATGCAAAATAAATAAGATCTGGAGATCTACTTTATAACATAGGACCCATGATTAACAGTATTGTACTGCATACTTAAAAATTTGCTAAAGGGGTGGATCCTGTATTAAATGCTCTTACCACAAAAAGAAAAAAAGTGGGAGGAGGAAACTTTTGGCAGTAATGGATAAGTTTATGGCATTGATAGTGATGATGGTTTAATGACTTCATGAGTGCATACTTATCTCCAAACACATCAAGGTGTATACATTAAATATGTGCAGCTTTTTCTATGTCAATCATACCTCAATAAAACAGTTTTTTTAAACAGAAAGAAAAAGTTATCAATGTAAAGCCCTCTGACTTGGATTAGGCAATAGATATAACACCAAAAGCATGATACAACAGACAAAAATTAGATAAACTGGATTTCATCACAATTAAAAGTTTTTGTTCTTCAGAGGACAATATCAAGGAAGTGAAAAGATGACCCACAGGACAGGAACAAAAGTTTGCAAATCATATATTTGATAAAATATTTGTAACTAGAATAAAAAACTCTTACAATTCAATAAATAGCCTAATTAAAAATGGGCAAATGATCTGAGTAAACATTTCTCCAAAGAAGATACACACATGGCCAATAAGCACATGAAAAGATGCTCAACATCATTAGTTGTGATGGACTGAATGTTTGTGGCCCCCCAAAAAATCATATTTTGAAACCTGGGCCATAAAACTAACCTCTATAAATGTAAAAGAGTTGAAATCATACAGAGTGTGCTACGTGACCACAGTAGAATTGAACTAGAAATCAATAATTAAAATATCTCTAAACACTTGGAAGGTAAACGACACACTTTTAAATAATGTAGGGTCAAATAAGTAGAATCAAAAGAAGTTTTTTAAAGTACACTGAACTAAATGAAAATGAAAATACACATCAGCAGTTAAAGCTGTACTGAATCAGATATTTATGGCACTAAATGCTTACATAGAAAAGAAGAAAAGTTGTGGATCAATAATCCACTTACACTCATATTTCATGGTCACAGAAATAGAAGAGCAAAATAACACCAAAACAACAGAAGGAAAGAAATAAGAAAAATGAGAGCAGAAATTAATGAAATGGACAAGAGAAAAACAATAGAGAAAATCCATTAAACAAAGGACAGATTCTTCGAAAGGATCAATAAAATTAAAAAACCTCTAGCAAAACTAACAAAAACAGAAGACACAAATTACTAATATCATGACCAAAACCGGAATATCACTGAGGACATCAAAAGATAATAAGGAAATAACAGTATTAACAACTCTATACACATAAATTTGACAACTTAGACAAAATAGACCAATTTCTCAAAAGCCACAAAACACAACTCACCAAATATGAAATAGATCATCTGTATAGCCCTATAACTATTAAGATAATTGAATTCATAATTTAAAAGACTTCAAAAATGAAACCTGTAGACCTAAATGTTTTCACTGGAGATTCCATCAAACATTTAAAAATAGACGTTAATTCTATCTCTTAAAGAAAACAGAAAACGTGAAAACACTTCCTAGTTCACTTTATAAAATGAATGTTAATTACCATGACAGCAAAACCAGACAAAGAGTGCAAAAAAAGAACACTAACATTAATAACTCTCATGAATGCAGGAGGAAAAATCTTTAACCAAACATTACCAAAATGAGTCCAGCAATATATGAAAGGAATTATACAAGCAGTGTGATTTTTTTCCAGGTATGCAGGGCCAGTTCGACATTTGAAAATTATATAATCTACCATATCCATAGGCTAAATAAAAAAGGAAAATCATATGATCATTCTATTTGACACAGAAAAAGCATTTTCTTGTCCTTTCTTTTTTTCCAGCTAAAGCCTGCCCACTAGTGTTGCCTTTCATTGGAAATATATTTCTTTGTCTCCATTCTCCATCAAGATCTTTGAGTCTTTGTCAAGACTCTCTTGGCCCACATACAGAGATTTTCAGAGATTTTCTCAGCTCCCAATCCTAGGCAGTAGGCCCCTTATGCAAATCAGCTTCGCTTCCTCTGAGTAACAGCTCTGCATACCAAGGAGTGCAGAGCTCTTGCTAAACTGCCAGAGAAAACTATCTAGTTTTCTAGATCCTAATCCCTCAACAGTGAGGTTTATATTCAGAAAATCAAAAGAATTACTGAAGTTTAGGGGCAAAGATTATCATCTCTGCATTTGAAAAAAAATAGTAATTTTATTAGAAATTTTGAAATTTGACATTTAAAAGCCCCAATTTAAAACTCAACAGAGTGGATATTAAGGGGGGACCTTCTTGATTAAGAGGGGGCAAATCATTTGCACAATTTCACCTTTTATGCTCTTTCATTGAGCTAAGTCTATTTCAGATTACACTTAGGAACCTCCCTCAAGAGCCTGAGTTTCCAGGAACATTAAAGGATCTGATCTAATAATCACCGGATTGTACAGAAAGCTCAGGACTCAGATTTTTGATCTACCAGTAACCTATGTACACTTGGACTTTTCACAGTGAAAATTGTGGCCAAAATCTCCCTTTGTCAATAAATTCATCTGTGATGAAGAAAATCAGCATGGGCACTACAGGCAAAGTAGGTGTGGTATCCCCTTTATGTCATGTCATATTTGTGTCAATTTGTGTGCTTGTCTCTTTACCAATACCTGATCTTGCAACTAGTCTCTGGGCTGCTAGAGGTAAGAGGATATCTTAATCTTAGAAGAAGATTAAATTGCAGACGACAAAATCAAATGACAAACGTCTCATGTTCATGGATTGGTAGAATCAACATTGTTAAAATCTCCATACTGCCCAAAGTGACTTACAGATTCAATGCAATCCCCATCAAAATATCAATGTCATATTTCACAGATCTAGAAAAAAATAATTCTTTGCTTTATTTGGAACCAAAAGAGAGCCCGAATAGCCAAAGCAATCTAAAGCAAAAAGAATGATTCTGGAAGCATCACATTACCAGACTTCAAACTATACTAAAGGCTTTAGGAAAAACTCTTCTAGATATCAGTCTAGGCAAAGAATTTATGACTAAAACCCCGAAGGCAATTCCAGTAACAATGAAATAAATGGAATAAATTAGCAACCTACAGAATGGGAGAAAATATTCACAAACTATACATCTGATAAAGGGGTAATATCCAGAATTTACAAAAAAAGCAAACAAATCAGTAAAAACAAAAAGAAACAACCCCATTACAAAGTGGGCAAAAGACATGAACAGAAGTTTTTCAAAAAAATATAGACAAATACCAGCAAACATATAAAGAAATGCTCAACATCATTAATCATCAGGGAAATGCAAATTAAAACAATGAGATATCACCTTACTCCTGTCAAAATGGCCATTAATAACAAGTCAAAAAACAACAGATTGGTGTGGATGCAGAGAGAAAAGTATGTTTATACATTGTTGGTGGTACTGCAAATTAGTACAACCTCTATGAAAAGCAATTGGAGATTTCTCAAAGAAATAAATGTAGATTCAAAGAATCTTTTGATTTTTACCTTAATTTTATCATTGACCCAAGGATTGTTCAGCAGCAGGTTTTTAATTTCTATGACTTTGTGTATATTTGACTGTTTTTCTTAGAATTGATTTCTAGTTTTATTCCACTGTGGTCTGAAAAGATACATGATACGATATCAATTTTTTAATGTGCTGATACATATTTTGTGACCTAAGATATGACCAATCTTGGAAAATGTCCCATGCGCTGATGAGAAGAATATGTATTTAGTAGTATTTTGATAGAATGTTGTGTAAATGTATATTAGGTCCATTTGTTCTAGAGTCCTGTTCAAGTCCAGCACGTCTTTATTGATTTTCTGCTTCTATCATGTGCTCACTGGTGTGTTGAAGTCGCTAGCAATTATGATGCTACTATTTATCCCTTTGCTTAGATCCATTAATCGTAGGATTTACTTTATGAATCTGGGAGCTCCTGTGTTTGGTGCATGTATATTTAGAATTGTTATGTCGTCTTGTTGAATTGCTCTCTTTACCATTATATAATGATCATCTTTGTCTTTCTTAACGATTGTTGATTTAAAGTTTATTTTGTCTGATTCCCTGGCCCAGCAGGATGAGGAGGAGGCAGCTGGAACAAAGCTGAACCCTGACCCCTGTGAAGTCCTGATGCCTATACTTGACAGCTCAGAATGGCATCGGTTGCAATAACCCAGGAATGGAAGCCACCAGATTCCTGCTGCACCCACTCTCCAGGGCAATGTCACTGCACAGACGCCCAGCAGCTCCCTGGTCAGACCAGAGGTCGTGGTGATGTTGGGGGCCCCCTCGCAGCTCAGGCCACAGTGTCTGCAAGGGGACCATGGGTTTGCTACTGCAATCAATACTGCCAAGGTTAGGGGCATTTAACCCATTTCGACTGGAATTACTGGGATATGGAGTTGAAAGGCCTCATGCATCTGGGTCATGTCTGATCATGCTCTAAGGAAAAATACCCAAACCTGCCTACAAACATTCCTGAGATCTCTATCTACCTAGTCATCTCATGCCCCTTTCAACATCTTTCTTATTCCCTCTTGGTTAGTAATAAATGATGGATTAATTTTGGATGTCATTCACAAGTAGAGACATCAAAAATCCCTGGAAGTTAAACCTAACACCACTGCAACATGACTATGCGTCCTTCCACGTTCCAGTTTATTCTTTCTTTCACTCAACAAACATTTATGGAGCCATTCACTGTTCCCAGTGCTGGAATTCAGCAGCTAACAAAGCTTATCAAGCTTATATTTTATTACATAATATTTTAAGTAGTGACAAGTGCTAATAAAAATAAAAGGAAAGTAAAGGGACAAAGTGATGCATGGGGATATTACCACATTAGAAAGATTGGCCAGGGAATCCCACTCTGATCAAGTAGGCTACTGTTAAACTCCTGTTCCTGGAACGTCACTTAAACCTTTCCAGATGCCTTCTTAGAGGGGCTGTTGCATTTTAGGTCTTTGCTTTTTCCAAAGTCTGTTAGTCTCAATACTACATGGAGAGATAGAATGGAAGGGGTTCAATTTAAATTAGTCCCATGATGGATGGTGCTCAATAAAGAATAAGCCTCTGCCTTCATGAGGCACTGAGCCTACAAGTAATGCAAAGCTTACAGCTATCCAAAAAGAAAGCAGAAAGGAAGGGTTGCAGGAAGATAGAGACAGTTTTAAAGAACTCAAAAATATCTGGAATTAAATAAAATACCCTCAAAATAAGTCCTAAGATACAATGAAAATTCATTAAACTACTTGTACTCAGGCTAATTCCTCAGGCTTGGAACTCTCTACCTACAGGTTGTTTTTTGCTCTTGTGGCAAGACTATCCCATATCTAGAAATATCTTAAGAAACTAAAACTCTCTAGTTATGTTTCATTTGTAAACGTCCTTTCCTTATGTCTCATAAAAAGTATGTATATACGAACTCAGCCTTCCCAGTTGAGTGAAGGTACATGTTCTCTTTACTTCTGTTTTCTGGGTTTCCTGCCTTTATGTGCTTAGGTGACCCCAGGCTCCACCTGTGCCGGGAATGGCCTTGGAGGAGATGGCCTGTTTGTTGTCAAGGGTTGTAAAGTGGCAGGGAGCAGCCAGGACCATTGGAGTGGACATCAAGACAGACAGATTTAGGAAGGCAGAAGAAGCGAGTGCCACTTAGTACATCAACCCTCAGGACTTCAAGAAACCCATTCAAGAAGCTTTACTTGATATAACAGGTGCTGGTGTAGAATTTTGCTTTGAGGCCATTGGAAATCCAGACACTGCGGTATATGATCCTCTGCAGTAAAAATTACCAATATTTCTATCAGTCATCATTTTAGATTTTAATTGAATGAACATTCTTAAATCCCCTCCACATTCCTCTGTTTAATTTTCCTTACATCCCATGACATGTTGGCTTGAGTCCACTCCTACAAATTTGTTCAATATCCCAGACACTGAATCTAGAATGTCCATATAGTTTCCAAGCCAGAAGTTGTAAGCAAGATAAGCGTAAAATTGGATTAATGACCCCATAAAATAATGAACTTTTCACTTTCAGTAAAGTCTTTTATATTGGATCTGAGATACATTTCCAAGAAAAATATTTACTAGTCTTGATTAAATGGGTTGATTTCAAAAATGGAGGAAAAAGTAGCTGTTTTTCTGGATGAACATGGTTTATATAAGAGAACAGAAATTGACAGGCAGTATGAGGCTTGCTTTCTTTGGAGATTTGAAGAAATAACATATTACTGGGTTGCATGCCTTTATCTTCTAGTCAGCTGTATGGAAACCCAAGAACTATCTCCCAGCATACAAAATATTTGCATTATTCACCACACATAAATTCCTTCATTTGTAAAAAGATACAGTAAAATCTTTCTCACAGTCTTACTCTGAGAAATAGCCTTTGAAAATAATTAATGGGAAAATATCTATCATTCTGCTAGCACATCACATTATATAAATATCTAACTGTCCCCCTAGATGTCTAAAAGAAAATGTTGATCCTAACCTACCACCTGTGCCAGCAATGGCTCTTATAAAAATTATTATTATTATATTGCTACCATAGGTGCCTTTACTATTTTCATTTTTTAAATTTCCATGTATTGATTCCTAAAGTTCCAGGTACCAGACTAAGCAGCAGACAATGACGTATCCATGTTTCAGAGCATCTTTATAAGACAAATGTTATTTCAAATGAGGATAGGGAGAATCAGAAAAGAAACTCATAGACCATTCTGCAGTTAGACTGAAATTAAGACTTAGGTTCAACTCTCAACTACATCTTTCAACCCCTGTACTGCCTTGAGTCTCTTCATACCAGGCAGCTGCCTTGGCTTCTCACCATGAGAGCCATGGAGTTTGTATGATTGTTGAGCTGATATCTGTCGGTGATCAACTCAATGTCAGTGGCTGGTTGTCCTTCTCAGGACATTCTTTGAAGGAGTGTGTTTTTGGAGGTATGGATGAAGAAGGGAAGGTGGAAATGCCTGAGGGATTGGAGGTAGGAAATAGAAAATGTGCCATAAATGCTTAAGAAAGGACAAAAAACAAGAGGTTTAGATTATAGATTTTGTTCTAATATATGAATACTCAAGGTGAGGAGATGGATATTGAATATATCCAGTGCCTCTAGCTAACCTTTTTCTCATGCAAAGAGAGGGAAAAGATTTTTTTAATTTGACTGGTAGACAAACTAGTGTCCAAAATTTAATGCAAACTCTAAATAGAAAAGAAAAGGCAATATTACAATCAATAACTATACTGCAGCAAAATTATATACCTGCCAGCTGGGATTTTTGGCAGCTGGCAGGTATATAACCTGCACCTTAACCATTAGTAGTCATCGTTCAACTAATATAAAATCTTATTCCAAAACAATTATAATTATATCATCTCAAAGATATCAAACACAATGGATTCATGATTTTAAAAAAAGAAATACTACTGATAAAAAGCAAATGAGAATTATTTTGTCCAGAGAAAAAAATCTGTTCATAGAATCCTTTGATTTTCTGCTGTTATACCTGTCTTGGATTTTTGTATAGACTTGAGACTATTTTTATAGAGTTTATACACTATTTTTATAGACTTTAGAAGAGTCTTTTATTGAGAAAGTAGAAAATAAGCTAAATTAAATAAATCTGCTTAGGATTCTGGGCTCATAAGCAAGTAATCAGATATTTAAGAAGAAATGTATTTATCCAGAGACTCTGGGAAGTCTGAACTATTGGACAAAAGGGATGAGAATTAGAGGGCTTGTCTAAATTACTTGCATTAGTAAGCTACCTGTGATCCCCAAATTAGATATGGCAGTATATTGTTACAGATATTAGGAGTCTTTCCCAATTCATTTTTTATTGCAAAATATTAAGGAGGTACAAATGTTTCTGGATACATGGATTGCTTTCATAATGCTTGAGTCATGGCAATAGGTGTGCCCATCACCCAAATAGTGTTCACTGTATTCATTAAGTAGGTTTCTGCCCCTTCCCTGCTCCTCCCTTCCACCTGCTTGGTTTCCAATGACTTTTACTTCCCTCTGTGTATGTGTGCTCATCAGTTAGTTCCAATTTCATAGTGAGTACATGTGCTGGTTTTTTTCCAATCTTGAGATACTTCACTTAGGATAATGGTCTCCAGTTCCATCCAAATTGTTGCAAAAGGCATTAATTTGTCCTTTTTATGGCTAAGTAGTATTCCATGACAAACATATACCCATTTTATTAATCTACTCATGAATTGGTGAGCAATGAGTTAATTCCACATCTTTGCAATTGTGAATTG
>VBSM01000142.1:3084222-3094295 GCA_008086735.1 Cheirogaleus medius
TCATTGTGGTTTTAATTTGCATTTCCCTGATGATTAGTGACATTGAGTATTTTTGCATGTTTTTTGGCCATTTGTCTATCTTCTTCTGAAACTTCTGTGCATGTCTTTTGTCCAGTTTTTAATGGGGTTGTTTGTTTTTTCCTTGCTGATTTGCTTGAGTTCTTTGTAGACCTTGATTATTAGTCCTTTATCAAATGTAGAGCTTGCAAATAGTTTCTCCCATCCTGTAGGTTATCTGTTTGCTCTGTTGATTGTTTCCTTAGCTATTCAGAATCTTTTTTGTTTAATCAAATCCCATTTATTTATTTTTGTTGTTGCTGTGATTGTCACTGGGGTCTCAATCATAAATTGTTTGCCTACACTGATGTTTAAAAGAGTGGAACTGTAAATTAGTACAACCTCTATGGAGAACAGTATGGAGATTCCTCAAAGAACTAAAAGTAGACCTACCATTAAATCAAGCAATCTCATTACTGGGTATCCACCCAAAAGAGAAGAAGTCATTATATCAAAAAGACACCTGCACCCAAATGTTTATCACAGAACAATTCACAATTACAAAGATATGAAATCAACCTAAGTGCCCATCAATTTATGAATGGATAGGGGAAAATGTGCTATATATTAATATATACCATTGAGTACTACTCAGCCATAAAAAAGAACAAAATAAAGTCTTTTGCAGTAACTTAGGTGAACCTGGAGAACATTATCCTAAGTGAAGTATCTCAGGAATAGAAAAACAAACATCAGATGTTCTCCCTAGTAAGTGGGAGCTAAATGACAGGTACACACAGTCATATAATGGTGTAAAGGACATTGGAAAGTAAGAAGAGGAAGGGAGGACTGGCATGAGGAATAAAAGTTTACATATCAGGTACAATGTACACTACTCTGGTGACAGACACACTAAAAGCCCTGACTTCAGCATTATTCAATTCATCCATGTAACAAAAACACTTGCACTCCCTTAATATTTTGAAATTTAAAAAAATAAAATAAAATAAACAATCCCATTGAGTTTCCCCATGGGATTAAACTCTGGTTGCTCACTCTGGTAGATAGTGTTTTGTTTTGTTTTGTTTTTTGCGGGGAAGTATAGGGACAGAGTTTTGCTCTGTCTCACTGAATAGAGTGCAGTGGCGTCACCGAAGTTCAATGCAATCTCAAACTCCTGGGCTCAATGGATCCTTTTGCCTCAGCCTCCCAAGTAACTGGAACTATAGGCAGGGGCCATGACGTCCAGCTAATGTTTCTATTTTTAGTAGAGATGGGGTCTTGTTCTTGTTTAGGCTGGTCTCGAACTCCTGAGCTCAAAAAATCCTCCTACCTTGGCCTCCCAGAGCACTGGGATTGCAGGCGTGAACCACGGTGCCCAGCCTGGTAGCTATTATATTAATAGTTTTAATAATACACACTAGCACCCATGTTCATAGCAGCAGTAGTCACAATAGACAAAAGGTGGAAGCAGCCCAAGTGTTCAGCAATGGATGAGTAGATAAATATTGCATATACATACAATAAAATATTATTCATCTACAAAAAGGAAGAAAAGTCTGACACATGCTAAACATGAACCCTTAAGACATTATTCTAAGGGAAATAAGCTAGACACAAAAAATACAATTATGCTATATGATTCCATTTATACGAGGCACCTAGAGTAGTCTAATTCATAGACAGAAAGTAGATTGGTTGCCAGGGCTCCAGCGGGTGAGGTTAGTATAAAGGTAAGGGCGGCCCGTTGTAAATTCTCTAAAAGGAGCAAGTGTTCATCACGTCTCTCCCATAGTGGAGGTCTGGGAATATAGGTGCAGTATTGTTTTCTCCATTTTTCCCTTTCATGATCGGAGGACATCTTTGGGACATAGAAGGTCTAGAGGATAAATCTTGAGAAGGAACAGGCAGGGAGGATGGGAGAGTTGGACGGACACAGGCAGGGCAGAGAGGTGGTGCTGTTTGAGGCTGCAGGCTCAGCTGCAGCCCTGGCTGGGTGGCTGCCTTTGCTATTTTCAGTATGTTCAGAGGGGTGGCCCTAAAGCTTAATGAGGGCCAGAGCCCTAGGGACTTCAGTGGCATCGAGAAGTGCCACAACATAGTCTCTGTTTCTGATGGGCTTTCCCGAAGAGGTCAGAGACCCTCTCTGTTTCCAGAGCATTCCAAAGTCAAGAGCAAACTCAAAAGCATATATGCTCTCTGTGTAAATGTTTGTGTTTCGTTTGGCCAACAGACAAGCTTGAGTAAGAGCATGCAATCTGACCGGGGGGCACATCTGGCACGGGGCAGAGGGCCTGATTAAATAGTTTCCATCAGGGAAACAGCTGTATACCCAGCCCGGTAGGAGCCAGGAGGGCCTCTAGGAAAAGACCCACCAGTGTATCAGACAAAATCAGGACTAGGGAAGGGGGTTTCCTTTAAATCCACGTGGGGTGAAAGGAGAGTGTCTGCAAAGGTAGCACGGTCAAGGGGAATGTCTTCTTCCAGGCATGCTAAGAGTGCCAGGGTTAGGAGATTACAGACAATAGTGAAGTTGGGAGAGGAAGAGAAAAGTATTTCATGGGAGGACAATCAGCTGCCTGAAAGGTGTTGGGTGGGGTGAGAGGTAAGAAGGGCTTCAACTGAGTGAAGAACCTAAACAGCGAGAGGGGATCCCCTTACTCTCTCTTCTCAGTGGCCTTAGGAGGGTAGAGGTGGCAGCAGCTACCTTTAAACAGGGTAGAAACCCTGGAGCCACAGAAACCAGTCACTGACTCTAGGAGCCAGTTGGCCAGTGGTTGCCCCCAAGAGGTTGAGTTAAAACTCTTAAAGCACTGTCTTCTCATTCACAGGAAAAAAGGAAAAGGGGGGGGGTCAAAATGAGGGTGCCCAGAATGGGGAATGAGGACAGCTGATCGTTCAGAACCTTACGAGCCTGTTCGCCATCCACAGTCCAGGTAAGGGAGTCGGGGGAAGAGGTTTTAAGCAGGACATGTAAGGGTTATGCCAATAAAGAGAGATTAGGGTTCCAAGCTCAATGATAACCCAGAAGACCTAGAAATCCCTGAAGCTGTCTTGTTGTAGTGAGCACAAGGAAAAATCTGTGCCTTGAAGTCCAGAAGGGTCAATGTTCTGTTCCAAAGGGGTCAAGAAATGGCCAAAAGACTTGACTGAGTCTCAGCAAGACTGTAGTTTATCCTTAGAAACCCTGTGGCCCTTAAGGGCTAGGTGAAGGAAGAGGAGAGTGTCGGTAGGACAGGCATTTTGCCAGGGAGAGCGTAAGAGCAAATCATCAATATATTGTAATAGAGTCGAACCACGTGTAAAGCTTTCATCTTTTAGATCAGCCCTTAAGAGTTGGAAAAAGTAGGTAGGGCACTCGGCGTCTCCTTGAGAGAGAACTGTCCAGGTGAACCACTGGCCCTTCCAGGTGATAGCAAAAAGAATGTGACTCTTGGGGTCGAAGCAGATGCTGGAAAAGGTGCAACAGAGACCAATGGATGGAGAAACGTTGGTGTCAGGAGTGTATCGGTGAGAATCTATGTCGATCTGGCATGACAGGGTGCCAGGAAATAACAATAACAGCTCTAAGATCCTGAATCCCTTGGCAGAGTGGGTGTGTTACAGAGACTGGTACGGAGGGCTACAAATCCCTTGGTCATGAAATCATCGACAGCAGGTTCTATAGCAGCTGAAGCTTCAGGATTGGGGAGATGTTGCATTGAGTTCTGAAGAGATGTGTTAGGATCTACGTGTATGCAAGTGGGTGGCCCTAAGTGGATCAGGCTGACACTGTGCCCAAAGGGTCTCAGGCAGTTCCTCCAGAGCCGGGTGTTCGACAACAGCTAGATAACTAGAGGACAGTAAGGGGAAGACGTGGATGGGATCAGAGGCCAAAGCCTGAGCAGGGGAGACCCTAAAACAGCTTCTCCCTCGCTGGTGGAGGAAACACGGGCTTCGTGTTTCTCAGGAAAGTCTCTTCCTATCAGGTGGATTGGGGCAGAAGAGACCAGCCAACAGCTGTGGAGGCCAGTAAGGAGCCCCAGCTGGTAAGAAACTGGCTAAGACTTAAAACAGTCACAGGTTGGTGGGCGACCCTGACCATTTGAATTGTTTGGTTGCTCTGGGGAGGGGGAATTGAAAAGGAGTCAGGGCTCAGTTCTGAAAGCCCCAGCGTCTGCTAGAGCTTCAACTATCCTGTTGCTTATTTCAAGATCAACCTCTCCTCATCGGTTGGCTGAAAGTAGATGAAAAATCTCACTTGTTTTTCTGGAGCACTCTGGTCCTATCTAATAAGTGTATCTCTTATGGCTTCCATGGCCGGGGGGGCTTTTATGTTTTGGGAGGGTTCCTCTGAAGCCATCATAAATATTTTTCACAATCTCATTTAAACTGATAAGAACAGATACTACACTTGATCTTAGCCAAAAGGCCGAGAAGCGATACACAATCTCATTTAAAATGGCCGGAACACTTACAGGAAAAAAAAAAAGTACAAAAGCAAATTTTACCTCCTGCAGCAGGCAGGGGGCGCTGCTGCTTCTCACCTGCTGTGTGGGCCTTTCTGATGGGGAGGAGGCGCTCTGAGTTGCTGAATGTGTAAAGCATAAGTTCAGCAGTCTTTCCCTGGCATTCCAGCACCCTGGTCACTTTAGCATCTTTTTCCCTCTCTGGGGTTTTAGAAAGATGATTGGCAAGAGAAGCTATTGCATGGGGTCTCGTGGAAGCCCAAGCTGGGCTATGTTGTTTAACCAGGGCACTGAGGGTTTCGTTGAGACCCAAGAGGAAAAGTGAGCTAACTTGATTGACACTGTCATCAGTGAGGTCTTTGATTCTGGAATTTTGTTGAAAAGCCTTTTCAAAGCCGTCAAAGTAACCAAAGACAGATCGTCCTTTTCCTGAGCACACGGCCAAACAGTCTTCCAGTTGATTTGTTTTGGAAACAGCACTGGAATGGCTTGATCCAATTCAGTGATTGTTTTTCTTGCTGACTTAAAGGCCATTTCCAACCTATAAAAAAAAGAATCTTCTTGGCACTTAACCCAGTCAGCTAAATGCATTCACTCCTGAGCTAAGACATTCCCCACTAACGTATGGATTAACTGATAGACATCAGGATGTCCCCTGGCTAGGACATATTCATAATCAGGCTAAAATGGTGTTCAAACTCAAGTGAGTCTGTTTTAGGGTTAAGAAAATCTTTTTAAAAGCTAAAAGCTTGAACTTTGTACACAGAATGTAACAGGTGGCCTGGATGCCTTCAGAGTTAGTGATCACTATAAAAGGCACAACCAAAGGGCTTGAACATTAACCTGCAGAGTGGGCAGTTACGGAACAAGGGCAGAGAAAAGGAAGGCAGTTCAGAGAGACGGGAGGGTGGGGGCACGGAGGTCTGGAGCAGAGGCAGGGAAGCACAAGAAGGGACAGAAGGCACAGCGTCCTCTTCAGTTTTAATTTTAGGGTCTGACTCAGACGGATTTTCAAGTGTTTGAAGGTGCTGGTTAAGTTTTGAATTATTCATTTTGAAGGGGGCAACTAGGGATTCTTGATTGCATTTAGAACTTTCATAATAACAACTGAAAAAAGCTTCCAATTGCTTTTGAGAAGTCCAGAATCTTCTCTGTTCTAACTGTGTGTGTAAAGAAATTAATTTAGGCACATCAAAAGTTTCCTATTGTGGCCAACAAAGCTTTAAGTCATCCCAGGTTGATTTTATTGCAGGTCTCCAATATTCACAAGTTTTTCCCATGGTTTTTAAACATGGAAGCCGCTAGGGTTCCTGACCGCGGTTGGTCAGAGGCTGCTCCCTTAGGGATAAGTGAGCCATAGCGCTTGCCTAGACCAGGCAGCCTTCCCAGTGCGACCTTCCCCAGCATGGGCATCCCCGTCATCCCCGTGGGAACTCAAGCATCCTCACGGTTAGGTCCAGCCCACAACCAGATGGGTAGACCTCCCTTAAAGAAAATCAAGTTTCCTAGTCGTCAACCTGGAAGTGAGAGATCTTGCATCCAACAGGGCTCCCCCAGCTCTTTCTCAGCGTGGCCGGGAGATAACTGAACTTCAAGGGGTTCTTGCCGGCGTCAAGGCCATGCGGGGAAAGAAACTGGGAGCCACTTCGGATCCATCCTTGGCGCCAGAAATCTTGACAAAAGGCCATGAGATCTACAGAGGAAGAGAAAGGAAAACACCTTATTTTCGAAGAAAAAATGTGCAGATTGGGGAATACAACCACTGGAGGAAACTGAAGGCACATACTCACAAGAGAGGGGAAGCTGGTTTTATGCCTTACAGGGTCGGCCTTACATGTGTATTTAGCAGCTTTGGGGAAAGCTTGCAAATAATCATGAGGGGAGTCAAGTGCATGAGCAGTGGTGAACATACATGTACCATGTATTCCGTGTTCACTGTGGGGTGGGTTTTAGCATCACGATGAGATGGAATTGAGCTCTTTACATCAGAAGGGGAAGTGGAGGGCACAAGGACGGTTTGTGTGCATTCTCTGTAAGTGAGTCAGACTGGCTCAAGGTCCAAGCCTGCTTATCAGGAAGGCATGTCTGTAAGACCATCGTCTGTCCAGTCCGAGTTCTGGGGGGACTGCAAAGTGGGGAAAGTTCAGTCAGCCAGCGTCACGTGGTCTGTCGGGGGTCAGCTGGGAAATTTCCAGCTGTAGTTGGTTCCACAGTGTCGTTCAGAAACCAGTTTCTGCTTAATCACAGGAAAGAAAACCTGCGTCAGTTAGTAACACAGGGAGGCGTCGCCAACCCCTCACTCTGCTGTGGCCATCTGGTTCTGGTTTAGCATGTTTCATTTTAGCCACTGAGAGTCCATTTCATCTGTCTTCTGGGGTATACAGGTCATCTCTCCAAATATAAAACACTTTCCAGAAATGTGTGGGAATGATGTCGGAGCAAGAGCCTAAACCCACTAGTCAACATTGGTGCAATGAACCAGCACCCGTCCAGGAATTTGCCATGACCAGTCCATGTGGAATCAGCACCAAAACTGACCGTGAGCCTTTGGGTCCCCTGGGGACCTTCCTAGGTCTCAGGTCCCTGTGGCTGCATCCCCTCACTCACACTGATCCTAGGGAAGCCTCATCCCACTAGACCTTCCTGCTTCCCACCGTAGCAATTTCATGGTGATGCACCGCCATGTTTGAGGCTGGCTTGGTCCAGAGGTCCATCCCGATGGAGGGGCCAGGGGGCTCTCCAGGACCTCGTCAGCAAGGCCTGCTGGGAAAGCAGCTTGAGTGGCTGAACGTGCACAGCATGGACCAGTCCCACGGCTCCTTGGTGCAGTTAATCCTGCACTCCCCAGGCTCCAACATGTACTTCAACACAACCACAATCTGGCTATAGATGTGAACCTCACCCTCATGTCCAAAATATCAAAATGTGCTGGCAATGAAGACGTCATTACGTGGAGAGCTGAGGGCACTGCAGACACGTTGATGCTACTATTTGAAGCACCAAATCAAGAGAAGTTTCAGATTATGAAATGAAGTCAATGAATTTAAATGTTGAGCAACATGGAATTCCAGAACGAGAGTACAGCCGTGTAGTGAAGATGCTTTCCGGTGAGTTTGCACATATATGTCAAGATCTCAGTCACATTGGAGAGACTGTTGTGATTTCCTGTGCAAAAGATAGAGTGAAATTTTCTGCAAGTGGAGAACTTGGAAATGGAAACATTGTCAAAAGCAAGTAATGCCGATACAGAGGAGGCTGTTACCATAGAGATGAACGAGCCTGTTCGGCTAACTTCTGCACTGAGGTCCCTGGACTTCTTTGTAAAAGCCACTCCACTCTCTCCTACAGTAATACTCAGTATGTCTGCAGATGTTCCCTTTGGTGCAGAGAATAAAATTGCTGGTATGGGACATTTAAAGTACTATTTTGCTCCCAAGATTAAAGATGAAGAAGGGTTTTAGGCATTCTTACAATCCAAGAAAATAAAACAAAGCTCTTTGAAAACTGCTTCCGAGATGCCAGCATATACTGAAGTCTTTTCTGCCACCAAATTTGTACCTTGGAGAACAGAGGTAAATCATTGTTTTCTGTAAATAACCTGTTTTTTCCTACATTGTCTAGAATTTGCTTAAAGAATAAAATCCAAAATCAAATCTTGTCTTGTTAACCTAGAAATAACGTCTGCCATACTCAGAAATACTCCTTCTGATTTTTATAACAATAGGGTTAAAGAAGGATCTTGCCTCTAAATGCAGTTTTAAGAACTGTGTTTCCAATTTAAATAAAGTTAATCTGAATTTTTCAATGTCAAAAAAAAAGAAACTATGGTAGCACAATGGCAGAGTAATTTTGTGTTTTGAATCTAATAATTTAAAAAATGGGGTTTGCATGTTGTCTTTGTTTTTATTTCACATTTCATTTTTCTAGCGATTGATTTTTTATTATATTTTATACAAACATATCGGTCCGTGATGGATTGAAAATAAAAACAAAACAAAAACTCATCCTTCCCTATGGATAACTTGAGAAACACTGTCCTAAACCAGAGACTTGCTGGGAACCAAATGGAAGGTGCATGAGGCAAGAGGAGACACTGGGAGGGTCAGCTGTGCTCTGTGGCGTGATGGGGCGTGCTAGACATCTAGCCTCGCTGGGGAGATCATAGCTCATGTTATCTCTGGGGAGATAATAACTAGACAAGTGAAGGCCAGTGGATAGACTAGGAGCAGGAAGCAATGGCAACTCTGTCCGGGCAGTTTGATGAAAGGAGAAGGAGGGAAGTCAAAGTGCCCATGACTACTGGCTGGACATGGTGCTACATAGTTTTTCATCAGGAAATCTTCAAGAAGCCACTCAACATCTTCAAGTGTTCAACGACTCTCTGCCATGATGCTCTGATGACCTCAAAATAAAAGAAGTGTGCCCTTTCTAATATCCTAAATTTTTCTCATGGTGTTCTGATAGCTTAGAGTGCCAGAGACAGAGCAGGACAAAACGCACATCTCAGGAAGAGAAGACTGAAGAGTGTAAAGACCTGCCGCCGTTATCAAAAGACAATCACGCACAGTAATTTGCCTGGTGAAAGGTGCATCAAAACCACCCTCACTTACATCTGTAACAAACATGTGTTATTTACGGAACCTTTAAAAATAGATTAACTAAAAACTTAGGCCTTTAAAACTCTGCAACAACAGGCTGTTCTTAATTAGTATCTATCAACAACTCTTGAGCAGACGTCATGAGTGTTTTCCAGGCATTGTTCAAATTCCTCTTTCCCTGGTACTGAATCCTTCCTTCCTGCATACGATCTGTTCTCAGTAGCGACTGTCTTCAGCAGTTCGGTGAACATTCCCTCCAATTGCCTCTCTCCGTGCACGGACACAGTCTTTGGGGGTGTCTGGCAGTCTCACGAACAACTAAACCCAGAGTCATCCATGAATCTGCAAGATGCATAATGACTATATACAAATCTAAGATTAAAGGATTTTTAACAAAAAAGGCTTTTTAACAACATTGACATTCATGCAACAAGGCCACATTTGACCTTTCAGTTTTTAAAGCTGGCTGAGTGTGCAGATGTTGCTCACCCGAATCATTTGACAGTTAGTGAACAAATAGTTTACTGATGACTGCCGGCCAGGGGTTGCTGGTACGCAGGCACCAGGTAGGTGATTTGGACAAAACAAACACGGTCCTTGTCTTCATGGAGCTTACAGTCTCACAGGGGGATTGACATTAAACACAAAAGCACACAAATAATAAATAAATAAAACTTATGATAAATATTAGAAAAAGAAGATTATTGGCCGCTCCAAGCCAAGATAAAATGGCGGACTTATTTTAGATTGGAAGTCAAGTGTTAGATACCGAGGCAAGGTATAAATACTAAAATAGCAATGTATGTATATAATAGACTTAGATATGTTTATGTTTATGCTGAGTCTTTTAGAAAATATGGCATGATTTTCTTTGTGGGTATATTCTCTATTTTTAGGTTTTTATTATTTGGTTTGGCAACTGTACTTTGCTTATAACATCGGCAGGGTGTGGACGTGTTTGAGCTATAATAACTCTTTTTGCATTTCAGTGATGTTCAATGAAACATGTGGTGTTTGACAATTCACCAGC
>VBSM01000142.1:3118291-3142309 GCA_008086735.1 Cheirogaleus medius
TGGCAGGTATTGGGTAAAGGATGCCCCACCTCTCTCATTCTCTTGCTTTGTCACAGGGCTCCAATGAGATAACCTTCTGATCCACTATTTTAGCTATAGTATATTCCCTTGCCATGGGTTGGGGAATTGGTAACACCAAGATCAATGATTTTAGGTAAAATGTTTAAGCACAGCCTTGATCAATAGAAGCAAAGGCCAAAAACAGCAGGAACAATGTTATATAGAAGAAATACAGGACAAAGAAGAAACTCAAAGATAAGACATAACAAAAGAGATGGAGAAAGACCTAAAATAAAATGAAAACAATAGGAGTTTAAAGCAGAGAATAAATGTTGCAGAAGAAAATAGGTTCCTGGTGTGAGGACCCAGGCTACTTTATAGGAAAGAACCCTGAGAAAATCTTCCCACTGACATGAACTCCTCAATTTACAAACATATTAGCTGCCACATATCAAAAAGATCAATAAAAGGAAAAGAAAAAAATCAGCATTATTTCTTAAGCTACACTATGTAAACGTACTGTACAAGGCCTGCAATATTTTGCACAACCTCAACATCCCCATAAGGAGTAGTCCTCAACTTAGAAGTTGCCATTGTACTCGTATCCTCTACCATGACCCCTTTCCCTGAGAGTTCTCTGTCATATATATACCCACTAAGTGGCAGCCAGATAGAGCATGTTGCATTAGTAGCAGTAGTAGGTGGACAAGTCTCTGATAGGCTCCAAGCAGGCTTCCCTGGTCATCAGCCTACAGGTAGACACCCGAGGGGGGCCTCCTACTCCTTCTGTGGTCCACTGAAAAAACCACCTGACTGCCCACACGGATGGAAAGGTGGCGACAGGGAAGGCAGAGTAGGGGCCTACCCAGGTGTACTCACTGTATCAATACAGGAAGCACAAGAGAGGGCAGGTACTCCTCCCATACCAACTGCATAGAAGCAAGGCAGTTGGGGGAAGGGGGTGGGACACAGTGACCGACTGGCCTGTTGAGGTGCAGTGACCCTGCCCCATGATGAGGAAAGGACACAAAGGTTCTCCTTCCACAGGTAGGTGTAGCTTCCAGTTCCTAGGTGAAGTAGACATTTATGCATGGCACCCCGCTCATGCCAGCTCCAGCAGTAACGTCTGAGATAAGAAATTCTCTGTCCTTGAGGCTTCACTGCTCTATGCTTCTCCGTGTTGGAGTTACCCAGGAATAAGAACATTTGGGTTCTCAGAAAGTAGCATCCCAACACAACAACCACCCTCTGCTTTGATGCCCAACTTTGTCCTGGGCTATAGGAGAGCCAACAGCAGAGACTTTTCCAAGACTGAAACCTCACCCCTCACTTGGTGTGCTCTGCTCTCCTTGACAGCACCATTGAGCAAGAAGGACTTGCTCAGGGCTGAGTAAGGGGTCCTAATTTCCCCCCAGTTTACTAGCACTATGTATAAAGTATTATTAATGCCATGAGTGGAAGAGGATGACAAGATAAAAGAAATTAGGCTTAACAGAGTGGTGTCTATAAAGGAAGACCAGATCCTTAAATGAAAAAATAAAAATTATTCATGGGGGCCGGGCGTGGTGGCTCACGCCTGTAATCCTAGCACTCTGGGAGGCCGAGGCGGGTGGATCGCTCAAGGTCAGGATTTCGAAACCAGCCTGAGCAAGAGCAAGACCCTGTTTCTACTAAAAAATAGAAATAAATTAATTGGCCAACTAAAAACATATAGAAAAAATTAGCCAGGCATGGTGGCGCATGCCTGTAGTCCCAGCTACTCGGGAGGCTGAGGCAGGAGGATCGCTTGAGCCCAGGAGTTTGAGGTTGCTGTGAGCTAGGCTGATGCCACGGCACTCTAGCCCGGGCAACAGAGTGAGACTCTGTGTCAAAAAAAAAAAAAAAAATTATTCATGGGCTTCAGTTAAATTTATCATGAAAATTATATTTGTTAATTTTTTTTCTATTAACAGCATCCGAACAGTCCTGATCTTATGAAGATGCCAGGAGCGATTTGGAATACTATCTGACTGAATCTGAACCCAGTTAATATATTACCTGATATGATGAAACAAGGAAAACTATGAATTTAAACAAATATTTGTAGTTAATATTGCAATATAAACTAGCTTTAAAAATTACAAAATTTGTACCATAAAATATATTATTTCCTATGTTAAATAACTATGATAACTGAAGTGTTTATGAATAGAATATGATATTTAGAAATTGTTTAAAACTAGTTCTGGGAAGGTGAAAGTGGGGAATGAGAGATAATAAATAAAACTAGATTGGCACATGTTCATAATTATTTAGGTTGGGTGATGAATATATGGAGTTTCATTGCACTATATTGAAAATTTTCCACAATAAAAAGATTTTCATTGGGAAAAAGACTACATATATTTTATATATCTATATATAAAATGCTATTATATAATTTTTGTGTTCCAATAATCGACAAACTACTCTTTTTTAAATAAGCTGCTAAACAATCTCCTTTGAACATTTGTTAATTTCTTCTCTCTTAGCCTCATTATCATTATTAACTATAATCACAAGTAATAAGATATCAGAATTTATATAAGTGAAGGTTTTAAAAAGAAAAAACATCTATACTCTCAAATCTCTATCTCTATAAAATAACTGCCCTTTCATCTTTACAAATATTTAAGAATGCTAATTAGTAGGGTGCACAATACTTGAATTTGTGAGGCAATTCAATCATAGTGTAGTCCTCTGATACAGGGAAAAAATGCAGTGGTAAGATATATTCATTAAGTCTTTAAACATCTTAGACTGTCATTGTTTCAAAATACTACTACAGCGCCCTCTGGTGTTTATTTTTTTAATGTTTTTCCATCTCCCAGATCTTATTTTCTTGAAAAGAAGAATTCAAAAAGAGAGAATAAGAGCATCTTTCATTTGTATCACAGTTGACATTTTAAAGAGTATTTTCACATGTATTATTTCATCTGACTCCCCATTTTCCACAAGACCATCTGCTTCTTGAGGGCATATTTTCCTCTCTTTTGACAGCATTACAGATAGGGTGGGACTCCTGCCGCTCACCCTTTGAAGTAGGCAAGGCAGAATTTACTAACCTCATTAAATGAATCCCGTATTACAGGGAAAACAGACAGGTTTTGTCACTGGCTTATGAGAACTATGATTCTCACTTGCAACTGAACATTATCTTAGGGATGGATGGGAACACGTAGGAGAATATCCTTGTTCTTAGGACATACTTGCTAAAAAAGTTAGAGGTAGATTTCATGAGGTTGGCAACTTCCTGTCAAATGGTTCATCAAATACAGGGCACTGTGGCCCACACCTGTAATCCCAGCACTTTGGAAGGCCAAGACTGGGAAGATCGCCTGAGGCCAGAAGTTTGGGACCAGCCTGGGCAACGTAGCAAGACCTCTACCTCTACAAAAAATAAAAATAAAATAAATAGCTGGGCTTGTTGGCCATACCTGTAGTTCCAGCTTCTTGGGAGACTGAGGTGGAAGGATCACTTGGGCCCAGGAGTTTGAGGTTGCAGTGAGCTGTGATCGGGCCACTGCACTCCAGCCTAAAGAGACAGAGCGAGACCCTGTCTCAAAAAAAAAAAAAAAGGTGTGTGAGAGAAAGAAAGTAAACATGGCAAAAACATTAATTTGTACATATAGGTGAAGGACATAGAGGTGTTTGTTGTCCTGTTTTGCAAATTTTGAAATCTTGAAACTTTTTAAAATAAAAAGTTGGGTGAAGAAAGATGGATGCTTTCCAGCTTCAAATTCAATAAAGAAATCACTTTTTATAATATTCCTAACAGGTGGTCAGCCAACTTTGGATTAAACACCTTCACAGTCCAATTTCTTCCTTATGGCTAAAGCTAAGATCTGCCTCCCTAGTTCTGCTCTCTGGAGCGACACAGAGTAAGCTCTGTCCCTCTGATAGTTGAAAACAGCTGGAATGCTGCTTCCCCCCAACAACAAGATCCTCTTTATTCTCAATTAAATATCTCTGAGTATAACTTAAACTCAATATTCCATATGCAGTCTGAATATTATATTATTTGGAAAGATATACCAGTAAAGTTTGTATTCATATATTCATTGGCAGACATGTCCTACTGTTGACAAATATTGATCTTTATAAAATCCCTAAATATTTTCTCTCTGAAATGCTATTAAACTGGATCACTCTTACTCTATAACTTTAAATCCAAGGATAGACAGTTTGTCTTATCTGAAGTTTCCAGGTCCTTTGGGAAGGAAATTATAAGTAAATATGGCATTTAGTAATATAGAAGAAAAACAATATCCTCCTTATTTTATTGTGATTAAATAATTTTTTATTCCTTTCTCCATTTCTGCCAATAGAATTCTGTTCTATAGGCCTGCTTAAATGTAGCTAGTAAAATTTCAGAACCTGGCCTTAAAAAGGAAAATCTTTACAATTAACCAAAGGAGCCTAAGAAAGCTATGAAAGAGATGTCCCTTATCTTTGCAGCTATAAAGAAATACAATACTACATCATAAACTACTTCAAAAAACCTGATTTGATAAGGTATTAAATTATAAACATTCCCAAGAATATCAATTTGTTCTCCTTAGCATATGGAGATGTGTGAATATTCATAACTGTTACTAGAACATCTTGTTGTTGATTAAAAAGAAATTCATTCTCTGTTAATATAAATGTTATTTGAACCAAAAGTTCTTGTACGACTCCAAAGGCTTTAGAAAGTGTTCCCTTGTCCTGTGAAAATAACCTCCAAGAGGAATCAGTAATTCTGATTGTTTTACTGATAAGGTTTTGACTTGGTAAGAATATTATAATACACATCTCTGTATTTCTAAGCAATATTTTAATTTTCCTGCCAAATTTAGAGTAAGTCGTTAGCACTTTCCTTTTCTCCTGCATGCATAATGAAATAATTAAAAGCTTATGCCTTTGCTATATTTATTTTTTTAATCAGAGAGTCTGAGTCTATATATCATTTATATTACTAAATCCATGGATGACGGTACAAGCAGAAGCATGACAGAGTGGGAAACCCATTCTTTTTTTTTTTCAGCATATTATGGGGGTACAAATGTTAAGGTTATGTATGTTGCCCTTGCCCCCCCTCCTCCCTCAAGTCAGAGCTTCAAGCGTGTCCATTCCCCAGTTGGTGCGCATTGCGCTCATTATGTATGTATATACCCATCTCCTGCCCCCCACCTGCCCGACACCTGATAAATTATATGCCTATATGTCCACTTAGGTGTTGATCAGTTAATACCAATTTGCTGGTGAGTACATGTGGTGCTTATTTTTCCATTCTTGGGATACTTCACTTAATAGAATGAGTTCCAGTTCTATCCAGGAAAATATAAGAAGTGCTATATCACCGTTGTTTCTTATAGCTGAATAGTACTCCATGGTATACATATACCACATTTTATTAATCTACTCATGTATTGATGGGCACTTCGGTTGTTTCCACATCTTTGCAATTGTGAACTGTGCTGCTATAAACATTTGTGTGCAGGTGTCTTTTCATAGAGTGACTTTTGTTCTTTTGGGTAGATGCCAGTAATCGGATTGCTGGATCAAATAGTAGATCCACTTGTATCGCTTTAAGGTATCTCCATATTGCTTTCCACAGAGGCTAAACTAGTTTGCAGTCCCACCAGCAGTATAGGAGTGTTCCTATCTCTCTACATCCATGCCAACATTTATTGTTTTGGGACTTGTTAATAAAGGCCATTCTCACTGGAGATAAGTGATATCTCATTGTGGTTTTGATTTGCATTTCCCTGATGATTAGAGATGTTGAGTATTTTTTCATATCTTTGTTGGCCATTATTCTGTCTTCTTTTGAAAAGTTTCTGTTCATGTCCTTTGCCCACTTTTTGATAGGGTTGTTTGATTTTTCCTTGCTGATTTTCCTGAGTTCTAAATAGATTCTAGTTATCAGCCCTTTATCGGATGTGTAGCTTGTGAAAATTCTCTCCCATTCTGTGGGTTGTCTGTTTGCTTTCTTGACAGTTTCTTTGGCTGTGCAGGGAAAACCATTCTTTAAGTGCTGATCCCAGTGAGAACACATTTGTGCCTCCTCCATGATGAAAGGGATCCAATGTAATCAACCTGTCACAGAGCAGCTGTCCAGTCCCCCTGAGGTACTATACCATACGGAGGACCCAGGGTTGGTGGCAGTGTTTATCACTCTGGCATTCAGCAGTGGCAGAACTGACGCAGCCTAGGTGGGGGAATGCCTCTGCAGCTGGGCCCACGCTCATCTCCGTGGCCACTGCATTTAGTGGCCCACTGAGCAATCACTTGGATGGGCTGCTGAACTACATCCCCAGCGTGGGTCATCTTGTTCCCCTGATTATTGACAATGTCACCCCAAATCGGATCTTTTGGTGAGAAGCACATGGAACATAAATTTCCTCACACCCTGTGACCATTACGAAAGGTCCATCAGATCTCTCTTCTCCAGACTTCCTTATTACCAATCTTATAATCTCGTTCCTTCAAAGTCCCCGGTCATCTGACCAAATCATTAATTACTACTCATAAATCAGTGTAGATCCTTACCTCAGGCTATTTCATTTCTGTCAAAGAGGACTAATAGAAATATAATGCTTGAGGTTCTATACGCTGGCAAGATTTCCCAAGTTTACCAATACCAACAGCCAGAATATTGTGCAAAGTACTTGTAAACCAAGCTGAAATTATCTTTCTGCTCTATGAACTGCTCATAGAGCAGAAAGAGAATCTCCCCAAGGGGTGGAAGTGAAATAGGAGCGTGAGCTCATTGCACAGGCAGTTTACTGTGCCTTCAGGATCCGCTTGGGTCCACTGCTATATATATCACTTCCACTTGATAATATAGGCCTCCTGAGCATGTCCAACCGTATAATTCTCTGCATCAGATAATCCAGTTCATGGTGAGAAACTCAAATAACACGATCACTTAGTGTTGCTCATAGTCAGGCATTTAATTATAACCAGACTGAAAAAAGCATGACTTTGCTCTAAAACTCTAGGTTCTCCACCATGATTCTACCAGTAGAGTCTGTCACAGGCTCCATCCAACATCCTGCCACTGACACTTAACAACTATTCAATCCATAAAAGGAAAGTGTCAAGAGTTGTTCTCAGCTGGAGACTTCTGCTCTAAGTTCTACTCTTGGCTGGCAGTCTTTTTAAGTCAGTAGAAATAGGTGAGAACTTCCCAAAGATGCTGCTGCCTACACTGGTTGCCTATTTACCAACCATACCTCACTTCTCCCTTAGAAACAGAATCCCAATTCTGTTCAAGAAGCAGATAATAATGAGCTCAGGGAATGTGAGACTCGCCCTCTGCCCCAGGAGACGATCCATGATTGGTCTAATCCCATTCCCCTTTGCTAGTGACTGATTGGGGTGGACACATGACTTGATTCTGGTGAATGAGACATACGGGGAGCCTGCTGGAGGACTTTTAGGAGCAGTTTCCCTCTTGATAAAAATAAAAGAGGGATACATATATGGTACCTTCATTGCCACCTCCAAAAATCCCGGTGGATCAGACAATGCTATTTACCATACCAATTCTGCTGCCTAGCAGAGTGACCATGCCTACCTTGCCTCTCCTGCCTCACTACTCGGTCTCTACCACCCTGGTATCTGGTATCCTGGTTGAAATCAGGAAGCCCATATCAACTATGTCATCCTCCATCAACTTACTGGGAAATGAACCACAGCATTCTCCCTCCCCCAACAATGTATTTCTCATACCTTGGGGAAAAGTTTACTTTCTGGGCCCCTTCAAGGAACATAGTAAATGGTTAGGTAAGCAGGCAGCACATGATAAATTCTCTCTAACGTTACACTCACTGTGCCTTTGTTTGCCTTCTTTTATATTATCTAAAGAAATAACTGACATCTCAATTTTATCCAAAATGAATCATTTTTTAACTTGGGTTTCTATCTATTAACAGAACAAACAATACTCCTGGCTGTTAGAGTTAGTCCAATAAATACAGAATTTCTAGTAAAGCACCCATCACGATACGTTCAGCCTGATCTAAAACGATGTTCTTCCCCCTTGCCCTAGCACCTGCAGAATTTATTCTTGTAAGAATTGGTCAGATTTTGATCAGTACCTATTAGCAAAATACAATACTAATTATTTTGGGTTTTAATCCTTCTCCTTCCACATTTAACTTGATAATTGCTCCCTCACTGCTAAGTCTGACTATAATTACAGGTCTGAAAACATCAAGGGATGGAGGTGGATGGGACATGAAGAAATTGCTCTCCCCTTATAGGGTTGCTGCTCACGTAAGGTCCTCATATGGTCTTCAAATCAGGCAGTGACATCCTCGTCAGACAGACAAAAGAAAAAGAAATGTTTCAGTTGGCAAGGAAAGATCAGTGGAGATCAGGGATTCAGGGTAAACTGAGTTATTTGAATCTTTCAATATACCCTCATTACAATATTTGGGATCCTATCATTTCCCAATCAATGCCCTAGTGTTCACATAAGAGATCTGGTATGTACCTTCAAATTTAATCAGTGTTGCAACTGGAAACCTATGGGGTCAAACTTTTACTTGGCTTCTGTCTAGTTTAGCCTTATGGCTTCAAGAAATGACTATATCTTCTATTATTGTCATAGAACACCCTTAGGTTTCAGTTCACACTGAAAGATATCTAGGGTATCAAATTTGTAAGCACAAAGTTATTCATAGTACTTCTTTATTATCCTTTTGATGTCCAAGAGATCTGTAGTGATTTTCCCTCTTTCATTTCTGATATTAATAATTTGTGCCAGGCCAGGCACTGACTCACATCTATAATCCTAGCAGTCTGGGAGGCTGAGGCAAGATCACTTGAGCCCAGGAGTTCAATACCAGCCTGAATGAGAGTGAGACCCCATCTCTACAAAAATAATAATAACAATAATTTGTGTCTTCTCTCTTTTCTTCTCAACTAGCCTGGCTGGAGACATAGATTTTATTGATCTCCAAGAAACAGCTTTTAGTTTTGTTCATTTTCTGTTTTCAATTTTATTGATTTCTGCTCTGATTTTTATTATTCCCTTCCTTCTGCTTGCTTTGAATTTACTTTTTTTTAGTTTCCTGAGATAAAAACTTATCAATTTTAGATCTTTCTTTTCTAATACATGCATTCAATGCTATAAATTTCCCTCTCAGCACTGCTTTTACTGCATCTCACACATTTCGGTAAGTTTTATTTTTATTTTCATGTAGTTCTAAGTATCTCTTATTATAATTTCTCTCAAGATTTATCCTTTGACTCATGTGTTATTTGGAAGTATATTGTTTAATCTCTAGGTATTTTGAGATTTTTCAGCTATTTTTGTTATTGATTTCTAGTTTAATTTCACTATGGTCAGATAGCATACATCTTTTATATTTGCTAATGTGTGTTTTATATCTCAGAATGTGTTCTATCTTGGTGAATGTTCCATGCAAGCTTAAGAAGAATGTGTATTTTGCAGTTGTTGGATAAAGTAGTACATAGGTGTCAATTATATCTAGTTGATTGATGGTGTCATTAGAATTCAATTACTGATTTTCTGCCTGCTGTATCTGTCCCTTTCTGATAGAGGAGTATTGAAGTCTCCAGCTATCACAGTGGATTTATCTATTTCTCCTTGTAGTTCTATCAGCTTCTGTCTCACGTATTTTGACACTGTTATTAGGCACATGTACATTATGGATTGTTCTGTCTTATTTGAAAATTAACCCCTTTAACATGATGTAATGCCCTTCTTTATGCCTGATAATTTCCCTAGCTTTGAAGTCTGCTCTGTCTGAAGCTAATTTAGCTACCCTCGATTTCTTGTTAGTGTTTGCATGGTATGTTTCTCTATACCTTTAACTGGTATGTCTTTATATTTAAAGTAGGATTCTTGTAGAAAACATACATTTAGGTCTTGTTTTTTGATCTATCCTGACAATCTGTCTTTTCATTTGTATATTTAGACCATTGACATTTAAAGTGATTGTTGATATAATCAGTTAATGTCTACCGTGTTTGTTACTATTTTCTATTCATTACCTTTGTTCTTTGTTCCTATTTTTGTCTTCCCTTTTTCCGCCTTCTCTAGTTTTAATGGAGCATTTTATATGGGTTCATATTCTCTCCTTTGTTAGCAAATCAATTATACTCCTGTTCTCACTAATTTTTTTTACTGGTTGTCCTAGAGTTTGCAATATATACTTATACCTAATCCAATTCCACTTTCATATAACTCTACACTACTTCACAGGTAGTGCAAGTACTTTATAATAACAAAATAATCCTAATTCCTCCCTCCTGTCCCTTTCACCATTGCTGTCATTCATTTCACTTTTACATAAACTATGCTTATTGAATACATTGTTGCTATTATTATTTTGAACAAATTGCCATTAGATCAATTAAGAATAAGGAAAAAAGTTTTTATTTTACCTTCCTTTACTCCTTCTCTAATGCTCTCCCTTTCTGCAGATCTGAGTTTAGTTTCTGACCTATACCGTTTTCCTTCTCTCTGGACTTTTTTTAAAACATCTTTTGCAAGTCTCCTGGTAACAAATTCCCTCAATTTTTTGTCAAAAGTCTTTATTTCTCCTTCACTTTTAAAAGATCATTTCACAGGATACAGAATTCTAGGTTTTTTTCTCTCAACATATTAAATATTTTACTCCACTTTCATCTTTGTTGCATGATTTCTGAGAAGAAACTGGATATAATTCTTGTCTTTGCTCCTCTATAAGTAAGATGTATTTTCTCCCTGACATCTTTCAAAAGGTTTTTCTTTGTCATTGGTTTTTCTGTAGTTTGAATATGTTATGCCTAGGTATCGTTTTTTGTGGGTTTGTTTTGTTTTGTTTTGTTTTGTTTGGGCATGTATCCTGTTTGGCATTCTCTGAGCTTCCTGGATCTGTGATTTGGTACCTGACATCAATTTTGGAGAAATTCCCAATCATTGTTGCTTCAAGTGTTGCCTCTGTTCCCTTCTTTCTTCTCCTTCTGGTATTCTTATACATGCACGTTACACCTTTTGTAGTTGTCCTATAGTTCGAGGATCCGTTTCATTTATTTCATTTTCTTTTTTCTCTTTACTTTTCAGTTTTGAAAAGTTCTGTTAACATTTCCTCAAGCTCAGAGGTTCTTTCCTCAGCCACATCCAATCTAACAAACCCATCAAAGGCATTTATTGTTACAGTATTTTTTATCTCTATCATTTCTTTTCAATTCTTTCTTAGAATATCCATCTCTCAACTTACATTATCCATCTGTTCTTGCATGTTGTCTATTTTTTCCATTAAGGCCATTAGCTTATAAATTATAGTTGTTTTAAATTCATAATCTGATAATCCCAACATCCCTGCCATCTCTGGGTCTGGTTCTGATGCTTGCTCTGTCCATTCAAACTGCCTTGTAATTTTTTATTAAAAGGCAGACATGATATATTGGATAAAAGGAATTGCAGTAAATAGGTCTATAGTAATGTAGTGGTATAGAGGAAGTACACATCAAGGGGAAGCATTCTATAATTCTATGATTTTACCTCAGTCTTTTAGTGAGCCTGTGTCCCTGGGCTGTGAATGTCACAGTTATTCTTGGTTTATTCTCTTTTTTTCACCCCTGTAGGTGGGACAGGAAGGCTAGAGGTGGGTGGAGTTGGGTATTTCCCTTCTCCTATGTTAGTTAAGCTCTGGCTGGCTGGGTGCGGTGGCTCACTCCTGTAATCCTAGCACTCTGAGAGGCCGAGGCGGGCGGATCCCTCAAGGTCAAGAGTTCGAGACCATGACCATCTCTCTGAGCAAGAGCAAGACCCCCATCTCTACTAAAAATAGAAAGAAATTATCTGGACACTAAAAATATATATAGAAAAAATTAGCCGGGCATGGTGGTGTATGCCTGTAGTCCCAGCTACTCGGGAGGCTGAGGCAGGAGGATCACTTAAGCCCAGGAGTTTGAGGTTCCTGTGAGCTAGGCTGATGCCACAGCACTCTAGTTCAGGCAACAGAGCAAGACTCTGTCTCACAAAAAAAAAAAAAAAGTTCGTGTAAAAACTCCAGTAGGTTAGGCAGTAGTAAATAGTTCCTCTTGAGGGCTAGCTTTGTTACAAAGAACTGAATGCTATGGCATATTTCAAAATGGTTACTTTCCCAACTACCCCCTGCAGGAAGCAATAGGGGATTTTTTCCCCAATCTTCTCTGTGAGAACTCATGGAAACAAAACTCAAAAGTGTGACAGTCCCCACCATGACTGGTTCCCCTAGAGTTTTTAACTCTCAAATTAATCCACAATGAGCCTCCAGCAATTAATCAATTACACTCCAGGTTTTCCTACTCCAGTAATTGTTCCTGTGGTAGAGGAATTCTACTCTGGTAAGAGGTGATTTTCTGTATCCATCTGTCTGTCTGTCTTTGTAGTTTTGGGGCAACAGTTTTCCCTATGACCTCATTTCTCTTATGGATCTAAGAAGAGATGTTAATTTCTCAGTTTGTTCAGTTTTTAACTTATCATTAGGATGGAGTGACAACTTCCAAACTTCTTACATGTCAAACCAAAAACAGGAAGTCCTATTACAAAAATGCAAGTGTCAGCTAAGTGCAGTGGCTCATGGCTTTAATCCAAACACTTTAGGAGGCCAAGGCAGGAGGATTGCTTGAGGCCAGGAGCTTGAGACAAACCTAGGCAATATAGCAAGACCCCATCTCTACAAAAAATTTAAAAATTAGCCAGGTGTGGTGGTGCACACCTGTAACCCAGCTACTCAGCAGGCTGAGGCAGGAGGATTGCTTGAGTCTTGAGTCCAGAAGTTCAAGGTTACAATGAGTTATGATTGAGCCACCACATTCCCACGCTCCAGCCTGGGCAACAGAGCAAGGGAGGGAGGAAGGGAGGGAGGGAAGGAGGGAAGGAAGGAAGGAGGGAGGGAGGGGGGAGGGAGGGAGGAAGGAGGGAGGAAGGAAGGAGGGAAGGAGGAGAGAGAGAAGAAAAGAAAAAGAAAAAAGAGAAAGAGAAAGAAAATGCAAGTATCTCTTTGTGGAAGGCAGACAATGTATCTGCAATGGGGGGGAAATTAACTCTCTACTACAAGCTCTTTTTTTCCCACTAGAAATTGCTTGCTATATTCCAAGAAGTACTGGCATATACAAAGACCTAGAATCAAGAGAAATGATAGTCCTTTTAAGGAATCACAAATGTTCCACAAGGTTGGTGTGAACACTGTGGAAGAAAAACAGGAAAAAAAGAACGAAGACATACACAGAGTGAGGTTATTCGGGGCCTGAATGGCCTAGCTATAGAGTTTGGATTTTATTCATCTCTTAGCTCTTGAATATTTTTAAATAAAAAATGACATTTGTTTATAGCCCACCTCTATCAAAAATTATTAGAGGCACATAAGAAATGGCATTGACTGATGTATATTTTTGAAAGCTGACTAATGGGGCATTAGTATAAAAGTGCATTAGATCCAGCAGCCTGGCATCAAGGAAATCAGATGGGATGCTCTTTCAGCAATCCTATAAGAAACAAGGAGAGCCTGAACTAAGGCAGCAGCAGTGAGGAAAGAGGGGGGCACGGAGATGTGAGAACTATTTAGGGCTTGGTGACAAATTGAATGCAGGGACTGGGGGAGAGGGAGGAGTTGTGACTCCCACGTTTCTGGCTGGGGCAAGTAGGTGGACAGTGTCACAACACACAGACAGAAGGAAGAGTCCCCTTAAGGAGAAAATACAACAAGATGAGTTTTAGATGAGTTTGAGACGACTGTGAGATACTCTAATGGAGGCATCTAGTAGCTGTTGTACATCCAAGCCTGGGGTTTAGGGTAGCCATCCTGATTGGAGAGAATAATTTGCTAGTCGTCCTTCTATAAATAAGTTAAAAGCCATAGTGTGGATGAGAGGGAAGGAAGAACTTTGGACAGAATCTTAAAGTGTGTAACCTCAAAAAGAGGGAGGCATGAAAAAGACTGAAAAGCAGACAGAGTGTTGTGTCTGGTAGAGGTATTTTAACAAAATTCAGCGTCTGTGACAGAGTTTAAGAGTAAACCAGCAAAGCTCCACCCTCCCTCTCTCTACACTCTGGCCCACCGACCACGTCTAGTTTCAGGAGACTTCTCACCTCCCTCATCGGCTCCCTGCAAAGTGCTCTCCGCATATCCTACCGCCCCCTAAATCCTACATACACTTCAGGAACGGCTGGGATGGAAACTTGGAAGTCCCCAACAAACAGCCGCCTCCTCTGTGCCCCTTTGTCGTCGTTCTCACAGGTCAGCCTCCCCTCTGGATGGCGAGTCCCTTGAGGGGCTGTGTCGCGCCCACCCCTGCGTCCCCGCGGGAAGGGAGCCTCGCACGGCTTCTCGCACGCATCCAGCGAAACTTCTCTTACCTCAACTTCCACACCTCAAATTTGCAAGCCTTACCTACGATGACCGGACTAAAACTACACGGGGAAACCGTTTCTGGACAAAAAGGGAATTCCACAGCCAGTCTGTCGGATTAGCACTAAACCCGGACCCCTCCAGCCGCGCCCTCGGCAAATCGCCCGCCTGAGGCACAGCCATTCCGGTTGCAGCCCGCTAGCCACGCCCCCACGCCCCGACGCAGACGACGCACGCACGCCCCGCCCACGCCGCGTCCCCGCACTGTCCGTCAGGCGACCGCTGTGCGCTGCGCCGACTCGAACCCGCGGCCATGGCGAACCAGGTAGCGCGGGCGCGCGTGGGCCCTGAGGCCGAGGGAGGGAGCGCGCCGGCAGGAACCGGGCGGGTGGCCTCCGGGCCGCGCGGGGCTCCGCCCAGCACGGGACCCGCTACCCGAGCTGAGGCCGGCCTCCGGCGCGCGGAGCCGCGGAGAGCGAGAGAAGCAAGCTTCGCTTCGGCGCCTCAGTCGGAGGCAGCGTTGTTTGCTACTTGTGGGACGCGGAGCGGGGCGGGTGGGGAGACCGGACGGCGGGCCGCGGCTGCCCGGGTCGGTGTCCTGGTGGGAATGGCCCAGGAGCGGCCACGCGTTGCTCCCTGCGCGGGATTAAGTCACTTGCTCGGGGTCACGCTTGCAGCTTGGCGGAGCTCCCGCCACGGTCCGTGCTTCTAACTTCGGTTTCATAATTGTTGCTTGTGTTCCATGATTGCAATTCATAATGGAGCCTACGATTGTGTTCCATGATTGCAATTCATAATTGTGCCTACGACTAATTACTGTGCCCCCAAGGAGTGTATTTTGGGAAGACTCCTAGGTCCTTTTCAGTGACATTTTTGAGCACTTCGGCCCCAAGAGATTTATATCCTCCAGTAACACCTCTGCCAGCTGTTATCCCCATCTTACCGAAAAACTGAGGCTGAAGAGATTGTTTGTGCTTAACGGTCACACCAAAAGTAGGCAGTTAGGGACTCCGACTCAGGTCTGTTCCTGTGTGACGAATTTCTGAAATACACATTAGACAGCATAGACAGAAATACACGAATAACATGACAATCAGTCTAAAGTTGCCTATTGTTTTAATGCTTTCCAAACTTTAGACATTTTCTAGGAAGATATACGACCTTAAATGCTGGAGTTCCAAAGAAATGATAATAGCAGGACATGGTGGCAGGTCCCTGAAGTCCCAGCTGCTCAGGCTGAGGCAGGAGGATCGCTTCAGCCCAGGAGCTGGTGGATGCAGTGAGCTATGGTTGCACAGCTTGTGCGACAGAGGCAGTCCCTGTCTCAACAACAAAAAAAAAAGACAAGAAAAAAGAAAGAAAGAAATGATAAGCTCTAATCAATCTTTCAGACTTAAATTGGCAGTTGCTTTTCCTTATTTGCATGTTATCTTTATGCAGAGAAAGTGAAAAAGTATAATTCCTATGATAGTTCAGATGTTGAAGTAGGGCCATTTTCTGGCAGATTTACAGTGGTGCTTTCTTTTGCTTAGAATTGTCAGTGCAAGGAAAGGGTTAAGCTCCCTTCAAATATTTTTTAAAGGGGAGGGGCATCAAACTTTGAATCTGCTTTCAATCATTACATAACTTCATTGTTTGTATTCTGAATCCGACCTTTGAGATTTTGTTTTGAGATTTATGGTACATTAAGGTGAAAAAGATTCTAGAGTCTGAATTCTTTGTTCTGTCAGGTTTAATATCTACAATTAAATCTTAAAAGCCATAATTTCCAGACTCACCAATTTACATAGGCCACTCTTTATATATAGTTCACTTCTCCTGTTCTTCAACTCTTTGTTCTGTTGCTACCAGTAATTACTTATTTTTGCAAAGCTACACTGTCAATGACTGTGTCATATTCATTTCCCATTCACTCCTCACAGTTACCCTGTATGTAGGTGTTTTGTCACCATTTGTAACTATCTCTTCCTCATCCTTTTAATCCTGATTAAAAGTGATGCTTTACCAAAGCCACCAATCAGAGTTACACTTTTTCCTCACTTTCTGCATTCTGTTTCACTTTGTGTCTTTCTCTGAGTTAACACTCTTTGTAATTACTGACTTTCAAGTCTATCTCCTAAAAACCCAGTGGTTCACAACCTTTATTCTTTCAACATATTTCGTAAGCATTATGTAAACAGATCAGAACCTTCCTCATGATACTTCATTCCCTGCTAGTAGAGGAATGTACTGACTATAATCTCTAGAACACCTCTGTGCTGCAGATATATGAGTCACATATATAATTTTAAATTTTTCAGTAGCCACATTAAAAGTAAAAAGGAACGTGTAGGATTCATTTTAACAATATATGTATTTGATCCAATATATTCAAAATACTATTTCAACATGTAAGTGATATTTTAAAAAATACAATTAATGAGATATTTTTACTTTTTTTGTACTAAGTCTTCAAAATCCAAGAATGTTTTACACATACAGCATGTGTCTGGTCAGACTGGCCATTTTCTAAGTGATCAATAGCGACTCATGGCAAGTGGCTCCTGTATTGAACAACCAATGTATAAGGGATGAATATAGTTAAGTTCCCCCATTCTGATACTTCTTATCCTCCTTCCCACCCTGCAGTTTTAAAAACTGGTGCTATTTAAACCAACCTGAGCAAGAATTTCATAGACCACATGTTACACAGATTCCTTGAGCCCCATGCCAGACCTACTGAACCAGATTCTTTTGGAACCTGTGTTCTTAACGTTCTCTTGCTAACACATTGTAGAGGGTCATTAAATATTTGATGCATAAAACTTTTTAACCAAAAGAGTCTTTTATATCTGACCAGGTGGTCATCTCAATTAAATATTTTGTTAATGTATACTATTTACATGAAATCCAAAAACAGCTTTCCATATCACTTAGAGGCATATGTTTCTTTGTGAATCTGTGATATACTTTCGGAGATTGTCATTCATCAGTATCTGAATTGACTATTTAAGTATTTATTAGCTAAGGAGAATAAACAGCTTACTCTCTTTTTTTTCCCCCCCATCTCAGGTTATCAAGTGTAAGGCTGCAGTTGCCTGGGAGGCCGGAAAGCCTCTCTCCATAGAGGAGATAGAGGTGGCACCCCCAGAGGCTCATGAAGTTCGAATTAAGGTAATGACACATTTAAGGCACTGGAACAAAAAGACTTACAATTAGGTCTCTGGATAGCTGAGTAGATCTGAGGTCTGCAGAGGATAAATCCCAAGGCACATTGTCAAGGAGAAGGTATTGAAAGCCATCCGGCCTAAGAATCACAGCATCCTCCTCTTGCTGCTCTCTCCTTTGCAGCACTCCTCTCCATCTTTTCAGCTTTGATCTGGAGCTGAGCACCTGTACCCATGGATCAGTGGTTTGCTGCAATTTATCTTCTGTAGTTTGAGTTTCAGGTGACTTTGTAGGATGCTCTTCTTTCTGCTGATCCCAAAACTTTAACTGTAGTAACAGGTGAGAAAAAAAAGAAGAAATGGTCTTCAGTTTTGTTAGACTTCAAATAAGATTTGGGAAGATTGACTGTTAAAACTAATGTTCTAGGAAAATGTTACCTTCTAGGAAGAGTCGCAGCTTTTTTCCTGTGACTTTGAACTTCCCCCCAACCCGCCTGCAAACACGAACCACACATTCTGGCTTACACTCCCAAGGATCACACCTACCAGGTGGAGCAGCCCAGGACCAAATGACTTTCTAAGGTCCTTCACAACCCACACCCAGGAATCTGAATTGTTAAATAATAGTTTGTTTTTCTTCAAGGTCAGAAATTAAGCTGATTATGACTTTGCCACTGAAGAAGAAAATGTTTGTCCTGGATGTACTAAGATGAGCTGTACAGGCAGAGAGTTCAGCTGTCTTCCCTGAAAAACTGCTGGCAGATAGCAAGGAGTGTTACATTCTAAGCAAGAATGTAGGCACAAAGCAGAGAAGCATGAACACAAACACTCCAGATTTTGCCTTTCTGCCCTTTTGATAATTTGGAAAGACATGATACTTGAAAGCCAGAGAGAGAGAGAGGGATAAAGGGCTTATTTAAATAGAAATTGTGTGCAGTTCCTACAAAACGGAGTGGGTTCTACTAAAAGCTCTGACTTTTGGCCCAGACTCAAGCAGACTGGCATATTTCAGAAATGGTCAATATCTTTTTAACCACTCGGTACCACGCTCACCGGCCTTGAAACCTTGCCCACAGCCGGCACTCATAGTCCGCACGATAGTTTGTGCTGTGCATTGACGAGGAATCCATTTTGCTCTTGTGTGATGAGGAAAGCTTTAAAGCATTGAAGGCTTATTTTACTTTACAGGCAGCTTTAGGAAAATAACTATAATAACTCCTACTAAGGACTTGTTAAAAGGTCACAGATTCATAGTAACTTATTAGCTGAACGTACACACTGCAACTGCAGAGATAAAAGTAACAGCTTTTGGCTGTCGACTATAGTCGACGCTGGTACCGAAGTGGTTAAAATCACAGTTCTCAGCAGTCATGAGGGAAGCCAGCAATGAGATGGCTTCCACCTGTTTCACACTCAGGTAATGTTCCTCTTCACACCTGAGGGCACAGTGCCCATAAAATCACCTTGTTTACCCTCCCTTGCTCACATGCACTGAAAAGGAGAAGAGAGGTGCCATGTTTCATTGTATGGAAATGTGCCATTTCTATTACATACTCCTACAAATAAGCTGCCAATTGTAATTGTTAAGATAGCATGGATTGCAAGCACAGGCTGATTTTAAAGAGGTTAAAATAAGAAAAAAAATATATCTTAGAATCAATGAAATATGGTATTAAAGTAAAATGCCTTTTCTTTGACCTTTACCTCACTCTAAATTACAGGAATACACACTTAAATACTCATTGTTTTAATATCCTGGCAGATCATTGCCACTGCAGTGTGTCACACCGACGCCTATACTCTGAGTGGAGCTGATCCTGAGGGGTGTTTCCCAGTGATCTTGGGACATGAAGGTGCCGGAATTGTGGAAAGTGTTGGTGAAGGAGTTACTAAGGTGAAAGCAGGTAAGAGCAATATTTGGAATGCTTATTTGATGATTTTTTGCTTATTCCTGTAGGGAAATGATTTTTCTGATAAACTACACATTGTTTATTTATGAGCAGGTTATCACCTACCTAGGTTGTGAAGATGATTTTTTTCCTCATCTGGGAAACAGAAATGTTTGAGTATTTTTTTCCTCCCTGTTTTTGCAGACTGTTGGTCATCTGAAACTGTATGAATACATTTTCAAAGCCAATTTTGGCAAATTAAGCAAGACTTTTTAGAGATGCATCAGGGAGTCAGAATTTTGAAGCAGGTGACCTTGTTCCCCAGTTATGTTTTAAGAGTTTCATTTAGATAAAAATTTGAAACATACTTTCAGCATGGTCAGAGTTCTAAGACTTTAAGTTCACTTGAAGTTGCAAAGCCACATCGGTTGACAGGAATGAGAATTTGCAAGGGCTGGTGTGTTCATTTAGAAACAGACACTACCTATTCAGTGTGTCTTTGCATTTCTTTCCCAGGTGATACAGTCATCCCGCTGTATATCCCGCAGTGTGGAGAATGCAAATTCTGTCTGAATCCTAAAACGAACCTCTGCCAGAAGATAAGGTTAGTATCTCTCTATATTATTTGTAAAACAAAAGGCCATATTGATGGTGATAATAAGTGATTGTGTGGCAGTTTATACAGTGCATTTTACATTAATTATTTCATTCCCTCTTCATGGCATCCTTACTATCACCACTACTAGTATTCCCATTTTCATACATGAGAAAATTAAGACTCAGAAATTACAGGTTTGCCCAGTATTACTAGTTATTAACTTGTAAAACAGAATTTTCTGAGCCCATTCTCTTTCCATAACACTGGGCTGAATTAGCCAAAATACGTAGTAAGAAAAGACATGCTTGTCAGATTAAATGAAATCCTTTTTATGACCCATTTTATTGTTCATTAAATCAAAGTAATAAACCTTACCTCATAAGGTTATCGGGAAGACTACAAGAGATAACCTAACCCCTTGATGCAGAAAAGGTCATTATTTTTATTGTAGAAAGGTAACACCACCAAAAGAATCACCTCTTAGAGGCAATTTAAGATCCCCTTGTGTTTGTTTCCTTTTTTTGTTTTCTTTTTTGCAGTACAACATGCATATGGTAAAGCACTCACGGTGTCCAAATCTTAGGTGTACAGCCCAGTGAATGCTTGTGTATATACACACCTGATGGTTGGAACCGTCACCAGATCAAGATAATGAACCCTGCCAGTACCCCACAGAGTCCCTCGTGTCCCTTCCAAGTCAACACCTGCCTCCCTCAGGGGCAGCACTACTCTGATTCCTTTCACTGTAGACCATTGTGTGACTAGAATCGTGCAGCATGTGGTCTTTTGTCGAGGTTCTTTCATCGCAATGTCTGTGAGGGGTATCTAGGTTGCATGTGCATCAGTAGTTCTTTTTTGTTGCCCTGTCTTATTCCATTCCAAATACCACTGTTTCTCCATTCTCCTGTTGCGGGACATTTTGATGTCCCAGTTTGGGGCTCTTATGATGAATGCTGCTAGTTGGAGGTTGTTATGCTTAATGCTGCTAGGAGCATTCATATACTTATCTTTAATGGAGATACGCACTACTTTCTCTTGGGTACTTTGCAGGGATGCAATTGCCAAGTCATAGGAGTTGCATCCACAGCTCCCCAGTGGGATTGTACCTGTTTGCACTCCCCCAGCATCGTATGGGAGATCCATTTCTTCTTGCATTTGTTTTCTAACGCCATTGACAAAACCAATTTATAGTTTTGGAAAAGGAAATTCCATTGATTTTATAATGTTAATCCAGTTACTTTTCGTAACGCTAGAACCAAAAAATACCTAGAAATTTTGAAAGGGAATTTCAAACACAGTCTGAAAAAATTGGGGACACATCAAGTATAATAATGGTGATGAGTTTTTTGTGATTATCTGTAACCGTTTGGAGGAAGAAGTTCTTCCAAAGTGTAAAATGCATCCCACATCACCTTTTATTCAAGAAATGCCTCTAGAACAGAGTGATTTCTCACATTCAGGAGGGCTAAATGAACTTAAATTGCACTCAAAGATATAACAGTTGACCAGGTGCAGTGGCTCTCACCTATAATCCCAGCACTTTGGGAGGCTGAGGCAGGAGGATTGCTTGAGGCCGGGAGTTCGAGGCTGCAGCAAGCTGTCATCTCGCCATTGCAGTCCAGCCTGGGAGACAAAGTGAGACCGCGTCTCAAAGAAAGAAAGAATATAACTGTTGTTTTTAGTGGCACTTTGTGACCTGTTCTTTTTTTCTGGTCATATTTTTGTTTTTCTCTCAAAGGAAGTTTATTTTCTCTTGAATCTAGAAGCAGTCCGTTAACCTCACATTCAGTCATGGAAAAGAAAAATAAAAAATAAAAGAAAAAAAATTTAAAAAAAAAAAGTCCATTTTCTCTTCATCTGTGTATTTATCCATATAGATATATTCCAAAGACTATAGCTAAAATATGTATGTTGAATTATAGTGTTTATTTTATGAAAAATAACAAATGTCTACTAAACACTCTGTGTACATAATGCTAATGCTTTCCATAACATCTCATTTGATTGATGTAGCAATCTATAAGGAAGATACTATTGTTTCTTGGCATTTTCTAGTGAGAATACTAAGGCACAGAGGCTGACTTGCCCAAGATCACACAGGATTTGAACCCAAGAAAGACGTTATGTCACCTATCTGTTTAGAATATCAAAAGTAATTTCTGTTACCATTTATTGTATTGGTCCCCTTTCTGTGTTTTCTGGGTTTTTTAAGTTTTCTATTGGTGCAACCAACTACACAGGTAAACAAAATGGAGAAATTTAACTTGACTCCTTGAGAACTGTTACAGTTCTGAAAAATGCCTCCTGAAAGCTCTGAACTAGCCAGTTTAGCCATCTGTTTTTATCAGCTAATCTGGATAATTGCTTGTAATCTCTACTTGTATAGGTTCTGGTTTTGGCTTTATCCTTTATGAAGTTATATTTGCTCACAGAGTTTTATGATGGAATTTAAAATAATTTCATCTGATGCATAAGTTGTACCTCATTAAAAGGGTTCAGTATTCTGACAGTATGATCCAAAGGGATGTTGAATGTTGGAAAAGATGGGTAAGATTATGAATCTCTTACACGTTTCCTTCATGAGGCATTGGTGAAAGGTGTTAAATTACTGATGAATATGTTAGAAATTAGACTTTTGGTCTTAGCATGCTTTTCTGAATACTTAACTGGTCATTATTTTAAAAACTGATTTCTTTTTCCTGTGGATTTTTAGAAACCTGATTCCACCTTGCCTTTTTCCATTGTTATATTCTTTAGAGTCACTCAAGGGAAAGGATTAATGCCGGATGGTACCAGCAGATTTACTTGCAAAGGAAAGACAATTTTACATTACATGGGAACCAGCACGTTTTCTGAATACACAGTTGTGGCTGATATCTCTGTTGCTAAAATAGATCCCTTAGCACCTCTGGATAAAGTCTGCCTCCTGGGCTGTGGCATTTCGACTGGTTACGGTGCCGCTGTGAACACTGCCAAGGTAAGAGGTTGGCCTGGGTTCAGCTTCTGCCTTCTAATTCCATTCAGCAGTGCTTTCCTGGCATAGTGAAATGGGCCCATCTGTGTGAAACCTCGTGATTCCCTTGACCCTGGTGGGGTAAGCGCCTTATGGACTGTCTTTATCGTTAGGTGGAGCCTGGCTCTACTTGCGCTGTCTTTGGCCTGGGAGGAGTTGGACTGGCGGTGATCATGGGCTGTAAAGTGGCTGGTGCGTCCCGGATCATTGGCGTGGACATCAATAAAGATAAATTTGCAAAGGCCAAAGAGTTCGGAGCGTCTGAATGTATTAACCCCCAGGACTTCAGTAAACCCATCCAGGAAGTGCTGGTGGAGATGACGGAAGGCGGCGTGGACTACTCCTTTGAGTGTATCGGGAATGTGAAGGTCATGGTGAGTATGCTGGGCTTCACCGCTTCTTTGTTTGTGGGACTGCTTTTCAAAAAAGGACAGTTTCTTTTAGGTTAAAAATTGTTTTGGCAAAGGGAAAGTCTTTTGATAAGAATTCTAATGGGAGAAGGGAAAAATAATTATTTGAACTAAAAACAAGAAATGATACAAGAACAGGTAGGGAAAGATGGAAAAAGATGTTTCTTTGCCTTTTAGTGCATGCTAAATGTATTTCTCACTAAACTGAAAGTCAGAATAACGCAGTTGCAGATAGCATGGGCTTTTGAATGAGATACGCTTCCACTTAATCAGTGACCTTGAGCAAACAACTTCTCTGATCCTCAGTTTCCTCATCTGTACTATGCAGGCCCAGGTTGCACATCCCTAATCCCAAAATACAAAATGCTCCAGAATCTGAAATTTAAAACACTGCTGGTCCCAAGCATTTCAGATAAGCGATGCTCAACCTGTAGCAACAACGCATACTTGATACTAAGTAGACACTCAGTAAAAGTATTGCTATTACTTCTGCCTGCTTTCTTTCATTAAAGTCTTTAGAATTTTGAGCTATGATTTACTTTTAAAAATAGAAAGTAGGCCGGGCATGGTGGCTCACGCCTGTAATCCTAGCACTCTGGGAGGCC
>VBSM01000142.1:3151404-3169158 GCA_008086735.1 Cheirogaleus medius
CCTCCCAGAGTGCTAGGATTACAGGCGTGAGCCACCGCGCCCGGCCTCCCATATTCTTTAAGTAAAAAGATTTTTTTTTTACAGTGAGAAGTCCTGATACCAAGTGATCAAACTTAGCATTAGCAGGTGACAGTAACAGTGTGTGATACAACATGCCGTCTATGCAGTCTTCTGCCGAAGTGTTTATTCTGCACCTCATGAGACACAATCAGATTTTTACAAGCTAACCGGCCTGATTTTTCAAGTGACTATTTCATAAAACATCAAAAAGTTGGGGCGATTGTTCTAAAGACTAGGGATACATGACAATCAAATGTCACAGTTTTGGATAGCAGATTTATAAAAAGGAAGAAAAAAAAAGCTTTAAAGACTATTTTGGGGAAAGTTGAAAAATTCTGAATGTGTACTATACATTAAATAGTTCTGTATCAATATTACATTCCTAATTGTATTATGATCATGTGGGAGAATATCCTTATGGTTTAAGAGTTACACGCCGAAGTGGTAATGGGTGATGCTGCTGCTTTGAAAAGTGCTTAAAGCAAAGGTGGCAAAATCACTTGTTAAATATAGTTAAAAGATATATGATCATTTCATTACACTATACTTTCCACATTTCTATAAATCTGAACATTTTCAAAATAAAAAATTGGAAGTAAAAAAATGAAATTTAATTTAAAAAGGAGGAAATAGTTTACATATGCCATGAGGGTGCATTTGGAGGCTTTAGCAAAGTGAGCATCCTACTATCAATTTTGGCCAAAGCCAAAGAAAAACCAGAAGTGGGTAGAGGACAAACTGAGGAATCACGTGACGATGGCAAAGAAATTCCTAAACCTATTTATTCAGACATATAGGTGGCAAGTGGTATAAAGGTGTTGGTGAACGGGGTCTAATCCCATTAATCCATTTTATCAGCAAAACACATAAAATCAACATAAAATGCAAATATGTTTCTCTTCTTCTAAATTGTAATTCCAAAGGTGTTGGAGGACAGGCAGGGAAAAAGAACATTACTTTAAAAGTTAATATAGGCTGGGCATGGTGGCTCGTGCCTGTAATCCCAGCACTTTGGGAGGCCAAGGTGGGAGGGTTGCTTGAACGCAGGAGTTGAGGCTGCAGTGAGCTACGATGATGCCACTGCACTCTAGCCCAGGAGACACAGCCAAGACCCTTCTCCAAAAAAACAAACAAAAAAAAAACCATTGACTTACTTTGTAAAAAATTGACAGAATTATGAAACTAGGTGTTCTCTCAGCTAAGAAGTGGAATGTCTATAATTAAATATATGCAATTAGACTAGAGCCCCTATTGTTTTAAAATCTCCCAAGCTGAAAAAAGCAGTATCAGCATGTTTCATCTTTGAACCAAAGACTATCCCACCAAGGTTTTATTCCCTTGAGTTTATTTTCTAATGACAGACATTGAATAAGCCCACAGTGTTAATTCTACTATCAGTACATAAAATGCTCCCCTAAATATTCAGCATTCTGTCTTCAAAGCTCTCAACAATATGGCTGCACCTGCAATACTGCCGGCAGACTCCGGAAGTACGCGCAGCACGGCAATTACCGGACGGGCATTAAACCTGCAAAAGCGTTTCTACTCAAATGGTCACGAGCTGATTTTCAGTTATGAAATCAGCCTCCCCATTCCCACCTCTCCCCTCTAAAATCCCAAAGAAATGCAGCAACGTTAATGACTACAGGGTAGGATAATCATTCAAACTTTTTAATCTCCCTTTACACATTATATTAACATTCATATTGCAAGGCATTCCATTCACAAATATTACAGTTTGATAAAAATTTCACACACATACCCCCAAGTCTATACCGGATTCAGTCACTTCGCTAAATCATTAAAATAATAAAAGTAATGAAAACATTATTATAATTATTTTAAAGCAATAAGGTCTGAGGCACTCTGGGAAAGATGTTTTCTTACAAGTATAATGTCAGTGGTATCAAATTATATTACAAGAGAGTCATCGGATTTGGGTAATCAAGTACACTCTAATGACAATGACTTGAGGATCTGTTTTTATCGGATACACTCGGATTTGGACAACGGCTGAAAGGAATGGATACTGGGCAGCTAAGGTCAATTCTAACGAGGTGCCCCCTACGTAAAGGTGAGGTGTGTTCAGCACACCAGGACGGCTGTGTCCCTGCTGCAAGTTACAGTACAAAGGTCCTCTCTCATCACTCCCGGGTTTACTGCGGGTCACAATCCAGCAGCCCACTTGACACTGCGCTGGCGCTGGCGACACTGCAGAGCCCTTCCCCGCCATCCTCCGCAGTGCTCCCCCTTCCCTGGGCGTCTCCAAGGCCTGGCCTTGAGACAAAACAGAGAAGGGAACAGAAGGGACTTTTCCCTCCCACTTCTGTCCAAGCACGGGTCTGAAACAGAGTGGATTACGAAGTTCTCACGCCCTGCAACAGCCGGCCACCGCTTGGCGCACGGTCATGTTTTGCCAAAAACTAGACTTTTAAGAGCCTGATACCCTTCTTCCAAAGTGAATTTTATCACATTCGTTCACTGACACACGCGGAGTGCACGCTGGAGAAAGTCTCAGTGCGTGAGCGCGTCCCTACACGCCACTGTGAGCGTACATAACCAGCATGGAGGGGGGGACAATTCCCAACCAGGAATTAGATCACTGCAAACTAAGGGTCCGTTTGTGACGGCACATCGCCCGGTCAGAGCAGAACCAACGCAACCCCAGGGCACGTCGTGTCTGGCAACTACGTACATGGGATTTAAAATGTACACGTATATATATCTCCATATATATAATTTTAAAAATGTGGTGCAACACATATTGCTGAAGTTTCGAGGCTTCTCATCTCCAGCGTTCACCTGAAAAGCAGCTGGCTCCTGGCGGCCGGTGTGTGGCAGTGATAAAAGCAACTAGAAGCAGGTTTGGGTAACGGTGCTCAGAGGGCACACGAGGAGAGGGGCACAGAGATCGGGGGCGGGGGGCAGGCAGTGACAAGAGCTGAGCGACGTTTCCTTTACTCTTCCCAGCTTTTCAGACCCAAGCCAAGTCCTCGAGGACACATGTTGAATGCTGTGGTCCTTCCTTACCTACGGTCAGAACAAAACAAGTGATAAAAAAGGTTCCTCTGGCTTTCTGTACTGTGGATAAAATGCACAGTACAGCGAGAAGGTGTCACTGAGATGTGCCATCGCAGGAGAAATTAAAACTGGGACATGAAGTGAGGCCGCGCGTTATCGAGCCGCTGGGTGAGGATCTCGCAGCCGGTGTCCGTGACCAGCAGGGTGTGCTCGAACTGCGCCGACCGCTTCCCGTCTCTCGTCACCGCGGTCCAGCCATCCGGCCAGGTCTCGTCCTGCCAGCCACCTTAACGAACAGAACAACGTCTCAATCCGATCGCCCAGTGTTCTAAATAAGCTCTCTAGGTAAGCGCGTATTAATAAGAAAACCAAGCAGAAAATTTACTACTAAGATCCTTATTCACACTTCCATTATTTTAGCTAAGGCCTTTCCAACTTCATTTTTGTCCGAGTACCAATAAAGTAATGATGATGTTTAAATGGCCTCAGGTGTGTTACAGCTTCACATTTTTTATATTTCCCAAATATCAAATCAAGACAGAATTTCCAGGCCAGGCGTGGTGGCTCACGCCTGTAATCCTAGCACTCTGGGAGGCCAAGGCGGGAGGAATGCTTGAGCTCAGGAGTTCGAGACCAGCCTGAGCAAGAGTGAGATCCCATCTCTACTATAAATAGAAATTAGCCAAACAACTAAAAACAGAAAAAATTAGCCGGGCACGGTGGCACATGCCTGTAGTCCCAGCTACTTGGGAGGCTGAGGCAGGAGGATCACTTGAGCCCAGGAGTCTGAGGTTGCTGTGAGCTAGGCTGATGTCACGGCACTCTAGCCCAGGCAACAGAGTGAGACTCTTGTCTCAAAAAAAAAAAAATTAATTTCCAAAATAAAGGTGCTGCATTTCATTTTAGATAACACACTGATAACACTCATCACACAACTATGAGTAAAAACTGGAATCAATTTAGCTCTTTCCTGGTAGAACTCTGGCATCTGACTAGCTAGTGTATACTGTGAAGGAAATAACATACATTTTTATACTTTTATTGTAGCATTTAATTCCTGATACAATCAGATGGTGAGAACAGATTACAGTGTAAAACTTTTGTAGGCCACAGCCCTGAACCAGAAAGAAGGAAAAGAGAGAGACTGGCAGAGAGGATGAGAAAAGCATTATGTAGCAGACTGGGTCGGAGGAGCTTCAGCCAGGGAAAGAAAGGGGCAGTGAAGGCAGCTGGGAGAGATGAAAGAGTGTGTGTGTGGGGGGGGGCAATGCAGGGACGGCAGAAAGACGAGGCCCAGAGACTCAGAGGCAGAGGTGGAATGAGAAAGTTCGGCAATTCTGGATACTGCTATAAAAATATGTATTTACAGAGCTTTCGGGTTTCAAAATTAGATGTCAAAAAAAATCAATACGTCCTTCATTGTGAGTAATCTTTAGGTGAAACATATTACTTTAGGACTCACCGGCTCACTCAGACAAATCCCAGCACATAAGGTCTGTGGTGAAGCCATCTACCTGTACAATATTAACTCCCAGGCTGAAGAGAAAGTATGAGGCAGCTTAAAGAAAGTTAACTCATGCCTCATCAAACATCTCAAGATGAGTAAACACATATTTTTCAATGTAATGACCTTCACATAAATGGGTTTAAGATATTACTATTCTGATTTTATTGTGATCTGATCAAACAGGATTTTTAGTAATGTCAAGTCAAACATATCTGGCTACTCTTTTGAGCAAATTCCCCTTTAGATAAGAGACTTTCCATTCCACAGCTAGAATTTAACCTGACTTACACTGAAGAACATCTGCTATAAGCTGATGATCATCTCTACTGGCTCTACAGAACATTATTTGATTACTCCTGAAAATACTAATACACCTGCTGCCCTTACAACTAGTTGCACATGATCAGAACTTTATTCTCAGTCCACTAGGGTGACAAAAACACTACCTCGAATTTGTGAAGTCTTTTAAAGCTGCGGTGCACAACCCCTGGGCTGCGGACCAGCACTGGTCCGTGGCCGGTTAGGAACCCGGCCGCACAGCAGGAGGTGAGCGGCGGGCGGGCGGGCGAGCGAGCGAGCGAGTGAAGCTTCACCTGTATTTACAGCCCCTCGCCACCTCCCCACCGCCCACCCCCGGCCATGGAAAAACTGTCCTCCATGAAAACCAGTCCCTGTCGCCAAAAAAGGTTGCGGACCACTGCTTTAAAGTGTACAAAGTGGTCGATGTTAATAATACAAATCATCTCACTTAATTCTCACAGCAGCCCTGTGTGTTGGCAAGATAAGGATCATAATTTACGTTTTACAGAAAAGGCAGTAATAGGCCAGGTGCGGTGGCTCATGCCTGTAATCCTAGCACTCTGGGAGGCTGAGGTGGGAGGATCACTTGAGGTCAGGAGTTCAAGACCAGCCTGAGCAAGAGCAAGACCCCATCTCTACTAAAAAAGTAGAAAGAAATTAGCTGGACAACTAAAACTATATAGGAAAAATTAGCCGGGCATGGTGGCGCGTGCCTGTAGTCCTAGCTACTCGGGAGGCTGAGGCAGGAGGATTGCTTGAGCCCAGGAGTTTGAGGTTGCTGTGAGCGAGGCTGACGCGACAGCCCTCTAGCCTGGGCAACAGAGTGAGACTCTGTCTCCAAAAAAAAAAAAAAAAAAAACAATTGAATCATATAACTGTGTTTGCCTCAAAGCAGGTGGCTCAACGAATGCTTTTTCCCCCTCCTCTTCCCCTCCTATGTCAAGCAAGAACTACGCAGGCTTCACATGGCTCCTAATTATTACAATGCACCCTGACAAGATCTTTATGACTTTCTTGCCAACTCTTAAAATTTTCAGTTCTCTACATGACAGTGAATCAAGTTTGAGAAGGAACAGGGAGTGGGAAAGAAGCGAAAGAAAGCAAGAACAGATCACTGATCTGATGAATAACCTAAAATAAATAAAATTCAGTTAAAGAATATTACTGCATCTTTTTTCTCACCTTCACAAATCATTGGCTCAATTGTAAATACATGGCCCGACTTCATCACTCCAACTGCTTTATTTTCTGAAAGTAAAGGGAAAAAAAATCTCAAAAGATAGCAAACCAATAGTGCCTTGTTGAATAGCCAACTGGAGAGAGTACACAACTTACATTCCCATCAGTGATTCTCAAACTGATCACTTCCTCTTCTCCTGATTCCATTAAAGTATATTATTCAACAAACAGGTATTACACTGGCAAACTACCCACTCTGGGGCACACATTGTTCTAGGCACATTTCATTCTGCTTATGTTTTCTTTAGGAAAATACATATATTCGTAGGCTGGATTTCAGATATGATTACCAACTTCTATAAAAGGAAAAGTGTCACCATTTATGTTACTGCAGGGTTAGAACTGCAATCCCAGAACCAGGCAAAGTTCCATTATTCACCCAGGTACAGAAGCTTAAAGGAGAACAGCGAATGTTTCAGATCATGCCGGAAGTCTCCTACCTCTTTGGGGGTCTATGTATTTTTGCGCATAGGGGTCCAGTCCGTAGAAATAACTACATGATTTTCATAACATTTTATTAGTTGTCTTCTTTTTCTCATCTTCAAAAGGAAATAAACCTACTTTTGACACTAACTTACTTTAAATGCCGAGACTATTCGTTTTTATTTTGAAAAAAATTCCATTTCTCATTCCAAATAATTTTTTACCTCTTTTTGTCCCAGTTCGCTAAGGAGAGTATTTTCAGAACCAGCATGAGAAACATAATTATGCATTAAAGCATCCAGGCTTGCCATTGCCCCCAAAAGGCCATAATTTTTTATAAATAGGTATGGGACTTTTTAGGCAATTTCAGACAAAAATGGAGAACCAGTTTAATTTCACCCTAAAAAACAAGAATCAATACGGTGTCAGCTAAATGAACGCCTGCGCTGCTCGGCCTGACCACCAGATGGCAGATGCACCAGCCCTTCTGGGTTCCTTTGTGAGGCTGTTGGGATTACAGCTTTGCTAACGAACGGCACAAAACTCCACTCCTTCTAGGTATAGTCTAATCTCACCTTCGCGTCTCTAATCCTGCACATCTTCACTGATGAACAGGTATCGCGCTACTTTCCACTGTCTTAGGTATTGCTAAACTATGCTTACTGCAGGTTTCAAATCTAGAGTTTCTAAACAGTTATAAAATCTCAAGGACAAAACATTTTTGACTTTTCATTTCTGATCTCACAAACTTTCTTTCAAACTGGCATGCAATTTAATACATAAACTGGGAGATGGGATATCAAAAAGGAAATATCAAGAGTGTCAGTGTGGTGTCACAGAAAGAAAAAAGGACCAAGGAATCTAGAAGCGTGCTGTCTGCCTGTGGCAGCACTGGCCACGTGCAGCTATCAAGACTTGAGATGGCCTCTCAGTGCAAAAACACTCTGATTTTGAACACTGAAACACCATGAAATATATATCTCAATAATTTTTATGTGGATTAAATTTTGAAATGCTAATATTCTGAATGTACTGTGTTAAATACACCAAAAAATAAATTTTAGCTATTTTTTACCTTTTTAATGCAGCTACTAGAAAATCTTAAATTATATGTGTGCCTCATATTTCAACTGGACAACACTGATACAGAGATTCTAAGTTCCACTACTGTTTCTGCTACTAAGTCATTATTATCATAGCAAAGTTACAACTCCTACTCATTTAGACCATTAAAAGTTTCAGTTTCTCAACATAACTCACTCAATAATAATATATATTATCTGGGGGACTATACTATTGTTGACACAATGGTGGGTACTTTTTAAAAAATTTGTACCTCTTTTACTGTCTAGCTCACGTAATTACTGCAATATACAGGCATACCTCATTTTATTGTGCTTCACAGATATTACATCGTTTTTTTTTTTAAACAAAGAAAAGGTTTGTGGCAACCCTGCACTGAGCAAGTCTATCAGTGAACAGCATGTGCTTACTTCATGTCTCTGTGCCATACTTTGGTACGTCCACAATATTTCAATCTTTTTCATTATTATATCTGTTACAGTGATCTGTAATCAGTAGTCTTTGATGTTACTGTTGTACTTGTTTGGGGGCAACCCGAACCACGCCCATAAGACAGCAAACTGAATGGATACACGTTTTGTATTCTGACTACTCCACCATCAACCTGTCTCCCTCTCCTTGGGCCTCCCTATTCCCCGGGACACAACAATATTGAAATTAGGCCAATTGATAACCCTACAATGGCCTCTACGTGTTCGAGTGAACTTAGGAGTTACATATCCCTCACTTTAAATCAAAAGCTAGAATGATTCAGCTTAGTGAGGAAGGAATGTCAAAAGCTGAGACAGGCCAAAACCTAGACCCCTTGTGTCAGTTAGCCAAGTTGTGAATGCAAAGAAAAAGTTCTTGAAGGAAATTAAAAGTGATTCTTCAGTAAACACTGATAAAACACTGAATAATAAAAAAGTGAAACGGCCGTACTGCTGAGATGGAGAAAGCCATAGTGGTCTGGACAGAAGGTCAGACCAGCCACAACATTACCTTGGCCAAAACCTAATCCAGAGCAAGGCCCCAAATCTCTCGATTCCATGAAGGCTGAGAGAGGTGAGGAAGCTACAGAAGAAAAGTTGGAAGTTAGCGAAGGTTGGTTCACGAGGTTTAAGGAAAGAAGCCATCTCCATAACATAAAAGTGAAAGACGAAGCAGCAAGTGCAGATATAGAAACTGTAGCAAATTATCCAGAAGATCTAGCTAAAATAATTGATAAAGGTGGCTCACTAAATAATAGATTCTAATCTGTTTGTGGATAAAAACAGCCCTCTGTTGGAAGACGATACAATCTAGGACTTTCATAGCTAGAGAGAGGTCAGTGCCTGGCTTCGAAGCTTCAAAGGACGGGAAGACTTTAGTTAGAGACTAGTGCAGCTGGTGACTCTTAAGTTGAAGCCAATGCTCATTTATTACTCCAAAAATCCTAGGACCCTTAAGAATTATGCTAAATCGACTCTGCCCGTGCTCTACAAGTGGAACAACAAAGCCTAGATGCCAGCACATCTATTTATAGTATGGTTTACCAAATATTAAGCTCACTGTTGAGATCTACCGCTCAGAAAAAGAAGACTCCTTTCAAAATACTACTGCTGGCCGGGCACGGTGGCTCACACCTGTAATCCTAGCACTCTGGGAGGCCAAGGCAGGTGGATAGCTCAAGGTCAGGAGTTCGAAACCAGCCTGACCAAGAGCGAGACCCCGTCTCTACCAAAAAAAAAAAAAAAAAAAGAAAGAAATTAATTGGCCAACTAAAAATATATAGAAAAAATTAGCCGGGCATGGTGGTATATGCCTGTAGTCCCAGCTACTTGGGAGGCTGAGGCAGGAGGATCGCTTGAGCCCAGGAGCTTGAGGTTGCTGTGAGCTAGGCTGACGCTACGGCACTCACTCTAGCCTGGGCAACAGAGTAAGACTCTGTCTCAAAAAAAACAAAAACAAAATACTACTGCTAACTGGCAACGCACCTGGTCACCCAAGAGCGCTAACAGAGATGGACAAGGAGCTGAATGTTGTCTGCATGCTAGTCTACTAACACAACAGCCATTTTGTAGCCCATGCATGGATCAATAAGTAATTTCCACTTTCAAGTCTTGTTACTTCAGAAATACATTTTGTAGCCAAAGCTGCCACAGAGAGTGATTCCTCTGATGGATGTAGACAAAGTAAATTGAAAACTTTCTGGAAAGGATTCACTATTCTAGATGCCATTAAAAACATTCATAATTCATAGAAGGAGGTCAAAATATCAACATGAACAGGAGTTTGGAAGAAGTTGATTCCAACCCTCATGTTTGACTTTAAGGGGTTAAAAAATTTCATTGAGGAAGTAACTGCAGATGTGGTGGAAATAGTAAGAGAACTAGAATTAGAAGCAGAGCCTGAAGATGTTACTAAGTAACTGCCATCTCATGATAAAATGTGAATGGACGAGGAGTTGCTTCTTATGGATGAGCAAAGGCAGTGGTTTATTGAGATGGAATCTACTCCTGATGAAATGCTGTGAACATTGTTGAAATGACAATAAATGATTTAGAATATTACATAAACCTACTTGATAAAGTAGCTGCAGGTTTTAAGAGGACTGATTCCAATTATTAATATGAAAGAGGTTCTACTGTGGCTAAAATGCTATCAAAAATAGCATCACATGCCACATAGAAATCTTCCATGAAAGAAGAGTCAATTGATGTGACAAACTTCACTATTATCTCATTTTAGGAAATTGCCACAGCCATCTCAACTTTCAGCAACCACCAACATCTACGCAAGATCCTCCACCAGCAAAAAGATCACCATGTGTTAAAGGTTTGACAGATGATCGTTAGCATTTTTTAGCAATGAAGTGTTTTTTATTTAAATAAAATTATTTTATTTAAGGTATGTACATTCTTTTTAGACAATGCTACTGCACGCTTAACAGACTACAGTATAGTGTAATCATAACTTTTATATGCATTGGGAAACCAAAAAATTCATGAGACACACTTTATTGCAGTATTTCCTCTAATTTACTGCAATGGTCTGGAACCGAACACGTAGTAGCTCCAAGGTATGCCTGTACATTCTAAATGTGGGATGCTACCGTCATTACTTCCCAACCATTAATGACTTAAACAAAGAAGCAAATACACTCACACCTAACAAGCATTTCTCTTACATAGAAAGGGTAGAGGAAAGTTACACAATTTCCTGGTTCCTTCCTCACTGGGTTAGGAATATAGAGTTACAAACCAAAGAACAGATTATTTACATTTCAAAAGGTATCTCTGCCATACAAAAAATCCCTCAGCCGTTTCTTTGAACACTTCCCTAAAGTGATCACAGCATATTTTGACTTACATAAACCAGATTTACACTTGACTCTTCACAGACGTATCACATATATAAAATGAAGTACACCTGCCTGGTCCTTGCTTCTTTTTTCAGAATTGTTTCTGGCATCTAATTAAATGCTTTACTAGGAAGTTCAGGTGGCATCTTTTGTATATCAGTGGCACAGTATTTTGCTAACACCACCGCTGCTGTCCATATCCCTTTCTACCATAAATGCTACTGTCTTCAGTCAGTCTCTCTCTCTAGTCCATCTCTAAATCCAAGTTGTGTTGTCTCTGCTAGGGGACTCTTTTCATTCCCTCCCCTGCACTTTCTCTTATACAAATACACCGCTGTAAGCAGAACAGCTACTTCCATTCTTTCAAAGGGAATAGACATTCAGGTGATTACAGGGCTTATCAGGAAGGAATGAAGTGTTACCTGTTTCTGTTCCTAGCTTTCATTTCAAGCATGATTCACAGCTTAAATAGGTTGGTGCAAAAGTAAATGCGGTTTTAGCATTGTTGAAATTTGCTGTTTCATACTGGAATACATTCTTAAATAAATGTGGTTACATTATACATCATTTTAATGCGCATTTCTTGCTTTATGTTTTTTTGCTAGTGACTTATTACTTGGAGTTATTTATTTCAAACTGTGGAAATGATGTTAGACAAAAAGCAAATTTGAGTGATTTTCTCTTTTTTTTAATTTATTTTCTTTTTTAAAATTTCAGAATATTATGGGGGTACAAACATTTTGGTTACATATATTGCCTATGCATCAGCCAAGCCAGAGCTACAAACATGCCCATCCCCCAGAAAGTGTGTTCTGCACTCATTAGTTATGAATTTACCCAATCCTTCCACCCCTCTCCCACCTGCCCAGCACCCAACAAATATTACTTCTATGTGAGCACCTAAGTGTTGATCAGTTAGTACCAATTTGCTAGTGAGTACATGTGGTGCTTGTTTTTCCGTTCTTGTGATACTTCACTTAGTAGAATGGGTTCCAGCTCTAGCAAGGATAATACAAACGTATTAGTTCACCATTGTTTTTTATGGTTGAGAAGTATTTCATGGTATACATATAACACTTTATTAATCTACTCATGGATTGATGGGCATTTGGGTTGTTTACACATCTTTGCAACTGTGAATCGTGCTGTCATAGACATTCGAGTGCAGATGTCTTTATTATGACTTTTTTTTCCTTTGAGTAGATGCCTAGCAGTGTGACTGCTGGATCAAATGGTATTCCTATTTTTAGTTCTTTGAGGTCTTTCCAAATTCCTTTCCACAGAGGTTGTCCTAACCTGCAGTCCCACCAGCAGTGTGTTAGTGTTCCTATCTCTCCACATCCACGCCTACATTTGTTGTTTTGGGACTTGATAAAAGCCATTCTCACTGGAGTTAAGTGATGTCTCATTGTGGTCTTGATTGGCATTTCCCTGACGACTGGAGATGCTGAGCACTTTTGTATACATTTGCTGTCCATTATTCTGTCTTCTTTTGCAAAGTTTCTGTTCATGTCCTTTGACCACTTTTTAATGGGGTTGTTGGATTTTTTTGTTAATTTTCTTAAGTTCTATATGAATTCTAGTTATCAGCCCTTTAACAGATATGTAGCATGCATATATTTTCTCCCATTCTGTAGGTTATCTATTCACTCTAATGATAGTTTCCATGGCTGTGCAGAAGCTTTCTAATTTGATCAGGTCCCATTTATTTATTTTTGTTGTTGCTGTGATTGCTTTGGGGTCTTCTTCATAAATTCTTTGCCTGGACCGATGATGTCTGTAAGAGTTTTTCCAAATTTTCTTCTAGAATTCTTAAGTTTTCATATCTTAGGTTTAAGTCTGTTATCCATTATGAGTTGATTTTTGTGAGAGTTGAGAAGGGGGGATCCAGTTTCAATCTTCTGCAGGTGGCTATCCAACTTTCCCAGCACCATTTATTGAATAGAGATTCTTTTCCCTAGTGTATATTTTTGTCTGCTTATTGTCAGTGTATATTTTGTCCCCATTATCTCTAAAATTGATCACATCCTTGGCTACGAAACAGATCTCAACAAATTTTAAAAAATAGAAATTATACCATGTATCTTCTAGACCACAGTGGAATAAAATTAGGGATCAATTCCAACAGAAACACTCACCTCTACACACAGTCATGGAAATTAAACAATCTACTGCTGAATAACTATTGGGTCAAGGAGGAGATCCAGATGGAAATCAAAAGATTCTTCAAAATCAATGATAACAGCGACACAAGTTATCCAGCAATTTTCTTATTCGAGTTCAAAATGGGTCATAAAGCAGCATAGACAACTCACAACAACGCATTTGGCCCAGGAACTGCCAACGAACATACAGTGCAGCGGTGGTTCAAGAATTTTTGCAAAGGATACAAGATCCTTGAAGATGAGGAGCACAGTGGCCGGCCATCGGAAGTTGACAACAAGCAATTGAGAGCAATCATTGAAGCTGATCCTCTTACAACTACACAAGAAATTGCTGAAGAACTCAACATCGACCATTGTATGGCTGTTCAGCATTTGAACCAAATTGGAAAGGTGGAAAAGCGTGAGAAGTGGGTGCCTCATGAGCTGGCTGAAAATAAAAAAATCATCATTTTAAAGTGTCATCTCTTATTGTACACAACAACGACGAACCATTTCTCAATCAGATGTGCTAGGCGACGAAAAGTAGACTTTACACAGCAACCTGCAATGACCAGCTTAGTGGCTGGACCGAGAAGCAGCTCACCTCCCAAAGCCAAACTTGCACAAAAGAAAGGTCGTGGTCACTGTTCAGTGGTCTGCTGCCAGTCTGATCCACTACAGCTTTCAGAATCCCAGCAAAGTCATCACATCTGAGAAGTCTGCTCAGCAAATCGATGAGATGTACCAAAAACTGCAACGCCTGCAGCCGCACTGGTCAAGAGAAAGGGCCCAATTCTTCTCCATGACAACGCCTGACTGCACACCTGACCACACGTTGCACAACCAGCACAACCAACACTTCAAAAGTTGAACCAACTGGGCTACAAAGTTTTGGCTCATTGGCCATATTCACCTGACCTCTCGCCAACACTTCCTCAAGCATCTCGACAACTTTTTGCAGGGAAAATGCTTCCACAACCAACAGGATGCAGAAAATGCTTTCCAAGACTTCTTCGAATTCCAAAGCACAGATTTTTAGGCTATAGAAATAAACTTATTTCTCGTTGGCAAAAATGTGTTGATTGTAATGATTCCTATTTTGATTAATAAAGATGTGCTCGAGCCTAGTTATAATAATTTAAAACTCACAACCTGAAACCACAATTACGTTTGCACCAACCTTAATAAAAAGAATTATGCGATCTGCTAGTAAATGCTTATTGGCAGACATCAGATGCTGTGCTCTGAGCTGCTCCATCTTCTCCTGTGGAGGTTTCTCAGTGACTGCACCCTCTCTTCACAAAGATGCACATGGAGAATTTGACCACCTCACACACATGAAGTATAGGAGAAAAGACTGACTCCAGACAGCCAGACAGAATCCAGGTACCAATGCCAGCTCTGGCATGTAATCACTAGTTTGGGGACCTAGAGCAAATAAATCACCTCTGTAAACACAGAATTGTTTTTAAAAACAGGGCTAAGAAATTATCCATAAAGTTGTGATGACCAAATGAGATAATGCATTTGATCACTGTCATTCTGAAGTCAATATTAAAAGCTTTTCAGGTACTGTTTTTATGCAGAGTTCAAAGTGTTTTCCATGTATTATCTCACTTAATCCCCATGACCATTCTAAGATAGGTACCATTTCCTACTATTGTACAGATGAGAACACTAAAGCACAAGGAATACATGAAAGTGTTTACCCAGCCGTGGTTCAAAATATAGGCTCAATTCCTTCCTAGGTCACCTATCGTGGACAGTTTTCATTTCTGGCACTAATTAACAGACTCACTCCTGCACATGTCTTACATCTCCAGAGAAAAGGTTTCTGGAAGACACTATCTTAACTTTTCTTTGTTATTCTATCATATAGCACTCAACTTGATGAAAGGTACTTTGTTTATTCCCCTCTATTTATACTGACAAATAGCACAGTGTCTGACATACATTAAGAACTCAAACCGAGCAAGAAGAACTTATTTCACTAAGGAATCAGTGCAGTTATGGCTAGACCTGTGGCAGACTGTTGACTGTTTACCAAATGTAATCCAGAGTACTCAGCTACGTTACATTTCCCAACCTCCCTTGCGGTCACATGCAGCCACGTGACTGAATTCCTGCCAACGGAAAATAACCATAAGTGATTTATGCCGATTCCAGGCTGACTCATCATTCAAACCTCCCAAGCATACCCCTTCAAGCTTTAACCCTTGCTTCCCCAACTATCTTTTGACTTGAAAGGCAACTTCCAAGGTGACCCTGAAAGCCACAGGCTGAAGATGACAGAGTCTAGGTTTCAGAATAACTGCCCTGCCCCCACAGTGACCAAACACACCTGCCTTCAACTGTTATGTGAGCAAGACATGAACATGAATTATGCTTGAGTAAATAAATGTACATTTGGGGGTCTGTTACAGCTAACAGATTAATGAATAAAAAATAGCAGTCCTATTAAATGTATGAATAAATATTTGTTAAATAAATAATTAGCACATACCAAAGCTTTGGATGGTACTTACTGGCATAGTGGGGTACGTTGGGGGCTGTGTGAAAAAGCTTGTGGATCCCATGCCCACAATAGCTGCGAACAACTGAAAACCCATTTGCCTGGGCATGCTTCTGAATAATGTTTCCCAGCTCTCTGTATCGGACACCAGGTTTCACTGAAAGGAAAAGAGAAGATTCATGACAACTAACATTTATTAAGCAATTACTATCTATGTGCCAGGAGCCTTTCTCAACACTTTACATGCCTCCGTACCCAAACTTATAGGTGAGGAGGCCAAGGCACACAGAAGCCATGCAGCCAGCAAATGGCAAAGCTCTGATTCAGACTAGGAGAACCTGCAGTTCTTCCTTTGATGCCAAAAAAAAGAAGACCCTTCACAGTATTAAGGGGTTGGGGACAGGCAACTTTTGCTTTCTCTAACAATAAAGAATAAACAATAGAATGGAAAATATACTTTTCTTCTCATCCTTCCCTAAGGTCAAGTGTTCTATTCTAGTCTACGGAAGTAAGAGGAGGAGACAAGAAAGTGCACCAGGAGAAGAAGGAATGTCCAAAAAGCAACCTACTCCTACTCTGCCTCTCTGATTTCCAAACTGAGGTTCAGGTACAACATATCTTCCCCATTCATTTCTCAATAAAAAGCTGAAGGAATCATTTTAATTAACATCTTTACTTGCTCTTTACTATATGTCCCAGCTTGATTTTGGGAGGGAGAAGGGAGTCTTTCATTCCTATCCAGACCTTCTTATCAGCCCGGGGTGGGGGGACAATAAAATTTTAATCCATGTTGCATGGGGAGGGTGATGGGGAGATTCTTCCCTTAGTTCTCAAACTGGGGGCAATTTTGGCCCCAAGGCTACTATCCAGAGACATTCTGGTTGTCACACAGAGGGTGGTGGTGTAACTGGCATCCAGTCATTAGTGACCAGGGATGCAGCCAAGAATCTTACAATGCACAGGACAAGCCCCTGCAACCAAAAACTATCAGACCCAAAATGCAGTAAATGCACAGATTAAGAAACTCTACTCTAGAAGGTTAATTTCAACAACTTTTCAAACTCTCTAGTGTTCTACACCAGGGTGAGCAGTCAAATTAGTGGAAAATAGGGGGCAAAGATGACATATACAAAGGTATTAATAGCACTTTCCAGAGATCAAGCAACTTTGATTCTTTCCTGGCTGTTAGGAAGATGCTACTTCCTGGTAGTTTCTTGACAAGTTCTTCTAGTCACGTGTCTTTGTAAAACAACATTCCAGCTGTCTGCTTTTTTCAATCAAAAAAGAAAAAGAAAAAAAAAAAGAAAAGAAAAAGGATATAAACACTGAACATACTACCCGGGGGGAAAAACCCTATAACTTATTTAAAACTGAAGCTTTCACAAATAAGAAACTAAACACTAAAATTCTTATCTCACAACTTTACCTAACATACTAAAATAATTAATGATGGCTGATAAAAAAATTTTATATATTGATAAACAAAAATATATTCTTATTTTCATTCCTCCAACTTTATTAAATAAAAACTTTATCTCCCATGCATGCTAAAGAATGAACTAAAAACAATAAAAATAATGGATCAATGTTACTAGAGATAATTCCATGTTTGTCTAAAAACTCTGTCCTGTTCAATATTCTGCTGATGATGTATCAGGGTTTCCAGGGGGATGGTAGGATACAGATAATACACTGAATAATAAAGTGCAAATAGTAATGATTTAACTGGCAAGCTGTTTGCCTTTTTATTAACAGTCTGTTAACAACTCCAAAAAGCCGTTGTTAACAGCTTTCCTTTCCTTCCCTCATCCACAAATGACAGATTTTTTAAAAAGCCTGGATAAGTTGTTTGTATGAACAAAGACAGACAGCCTGAGAAAAATCCTACAGAAATACTTACACCTCTACCCAACACATAATTAGCAAGAAATCTGGAAACCATCAAAATCTAGTAGGGAAACAGGTACAGAAATTTTGATACTATGGAAATAATACATAGCCATTAAAAGAATGAGATAGATCTGGCCAGGCGCAGTGGCTCATGCCTATAATGCTAGCACTCTGGGAGGCCGAGGCAGGCAGACTGCTTAAGGTCAGGAGTTCAAGACCAGCCTGAGCAAGAGTGAGACCCCGTTTCTACTAA
>VBSM01000142.1:3171186-3205685 GCA_008086735.1 Cheirogaleus medius
AAAAAGGCAACCAATATGCACAAAACCATAAAGACAAGGATTCTGTAGATTTTAGAGTGACACTGAATTTTAAATAGGAAAAGTCTCAGTACAGGAAGCAAGTTGAAAAAAACACAAGTCACTAACAGACTCCCCAAACCTTGTTGTTTCTTTGCTCATGATGACAAAAGTCACTTACACATTTCTTACCATTAACGATGTCACCTTCTTGCAAGGGCCGTCTGTCTGGAATTCCATGGCAGATGACTTCATTTACTGAGGTACAACAAGACTTTGGGAAATTATAATAATTCAAGGGAGAAGGGTAGCAATTTCTTCCAATGCATGCCTATAATAAATTAAAACACAAAGAAAATAACTTGGAATGTGCAAAAGGAAAAAATCTACATACAATGAATAAATTGAAAAAATGTGAAAGAAGTTGAACAGATACTACCATAAAGAATTTATTTAATATCTTATTTTAGAAACAGTAGTGGATTATTACCTTAAACATTATACAATAGGGCTTGTGCCAGTCAGACAGACCGTATGCAAACCATCTTACTGGTAATTTCGCCAAGGAAGAGCAAATTCACATCAGGTTGAATATTACTAATCTGAGAATCCAAAATGCTCCAAAATCTAAAGCTTTTGAGCACCAACATGACACTCACAGGAAATGATCATTAGAGCATTTTGGATTTCAAATTTGCAGATTAGGGATTCTTAACAGGTCAAGCATAACTCAAATCTTCCAAAATCCAAATAAATCTGAAATCTGAAACACTTCTAGTACCAAGCATTTCAGATAAGGGATACTTAGCCTGTATTATAAACATACAAATGTTACTTTAGAATTAACTACTCCTTATGAAAAATATGTTATTTGAAGTAAACAGATAATATTTAAAATAAATAATAAGCATTCTGATGTAATTATAATTTCTAATAGAGAAACAATCTTATATCCCTAGGACCAAAGAGTGAATACCAGTATAATTAAGAAATGGCAAAGTACTCCCCAGAGATACTTTAATCACTACATTCAGTGGAACAAAAATGAAATTCTTAGAGAAAAAATGGTCTGGTTTCCATAATAAGCCTTATTTTACTTGGATGTTCTCACACAGTGGTAATCACAGCATACAGATTTCTGGTTCTATATTGCCACAGTCTTTAGGCTGGTAATTTTGTAATGGTTACATAAAATACCATTTGTGAAATATGCCATAATTATACTACTAGCATAATTATACTACTATTATTGGAAATCTAAATTAATGTGAAATTTCCTCAATTACAAAAAAAAAAATCCTACAACTAATAACTACACATCCTGAGGCTTTTCCCTTATTTAGGGAGAAACTTCTATACTTCTTATAGCAGTATAAAGAATAGTTGAGAGCATACAGGATCAGACTGTCTTGACCGAAAATGCCAACTCCATCACTTACAAGATGTGCAACTTTGGAGAATTTAATCTCTCTCTTTCTCAGTTTCCTTATCTACAAAATAGAGATAACAGTACCTCCTCCTAGAGGTCGTTGGGGAGACTAAATGAGTTAATGTAAAAGCACTTACAAGAGCACCTGGCTCCCAGACAGCACTCAACATGCTATTACTGCAAGCTCTGCATTTTATACTAACATATAGACCAATATCCCCAAATCAGGATTTATAAAATTCTGAATAAAAAAATTTATAAACATTTCCATAGCTCAAATCCTTTGTCAAATCCTTTCAAAAGGACTGACCCAATTTACAATACCACCACCAAGCACAAGATTACCAGTACCAGTTTCATCATCTCCATACAAGTAATGGACATAAACATCTTTAAAAATACTAATTTACTAGGTCTTTATAATTTGCATTTGTTGGATTACCAGAACAAGTCTGGTCCATTATCCATGTGTTATATTAACTAGTTATCATTCTTCTTTTGTGAACAATCTGTTTCTATGTGTGCCCTCATCTATTAAAGTCTTATGGTCTCTCTTTGATGGACAGGCAGTCTTTATATTTTTAAAAAACACATATCATATTTACTATAAATATTTACCTAGACTATTTATTACCCTGTTACTGTAGATATGAAAGGGAACATTTGTTTCTACTAATCTAGCTTCAGAAGTCATATTCTTTTATTTCAGAATATTTGATGTATGTAGTGGCATGATTTAATTAAAGCCCTGATAAAATTATTTTATAAAAGCTGAAGTGACATGCTTACAGAATGTGAGCTTTCATAACCAAGATGTTTCAAGCTCACCTCAGACCTTACTATTACAGATACTTAGAGATGGGAATAAGGATTATTGAATGTTTTCCATAGTTGAAACAAAGCAAAAACTTACATTCAAGTTAGCTCAGGTTACTTTAGAAATTCTTAAGTTTCCTTAATTTTGAAGCTTAAAACATTTAATAATATGAAAATTTTTTCCAAAGTAAAAAAGTAAAGTTCTTACTAAGTGTACAGCATGATCTATTTCTTCAGTAGTTACACCTGGTTTAATCATCCCAGCAGCAATATCCAAAACTTCTCTAGCAAGCTGTAAAAAAGGAATACTTAATATATTCAAAAGAAATGAAATACAAACACAAATGTGTATCTTCTGGACTGTCTTAGATTTTGTGGAAGATTAGTAAAATGACTCTTCCTTGAATATTATAATTTTATAAGATATACAAATATACTATATAATATATAATATAAATACATAAATAAAATATATAGCTATATAAATTTTATATAATAATTAGCTAACTCGCAAATAGCTTAATAAGTAAGCTTAACTGATTTCTATATGAAAATGTACATCCTCAGTAATCTAAACAATACTCAATTGTGGACACTGAGTCTTCACACATTTCTATAATGAGGTAGGGTTGAAGGAAATAAAATAAATGAATGAATATCCTCAAAGAATCAGAGCAAATAAATGAAAGGAATATAAAATTTTCTAGATGACCAAAGAAAATCAATATCTAATCACTTTTAAAGCACTGCATAAAAATCTTAAAAATCACATCTAAATGAACAGTATCAATATATCAATTATTTTTCTTTAGAAAAATAGAAATTCATGAGTTCATCTGTTAAAATACAACCATTACTACCACATATCATAGGTACTTCACAACAGGACCTTTAGTGTTATCTCTATAAGCCTTAAACTTTGTCCTATGTTATGACAATTTGAGAGAAAAAAATGACAAAGTATCATAAAAGCCTAGTTCATAAAAAAAAAATACAAGGGCTAAAAGAAAATGATTGTCATCTAAATATAGATTACCTACCAAATTAATTTTCAAATAGGCTATTTAAGTATTAATGAACTATTGGCTAAAATTATATTCTAACAAAAGTTTAATGAAAGGCTAATCATACATAGTCTTACAATGTAACATTTGATACCTTTATCGATCAGCAAATCACTAAGTGCTAAGTACTACTTGAACATGTACTACTCCATGGGGGAAAAAAAAAGTTCTTACCCTACATACAAGTCTCATCCCTTCTATATCTTCAGATGAGAGTAGTTTAATTTGCGAAGTACCTTTAAGAGCCTGTTCAGATTCAGACATTCCTGGAATAGAAAATTGGTAAGTAAAACTAAAATAAATGGAAAGGTGTATTTATCAGCATAATTATATCCCTGATGACATAATAATAGTCAAGTCTCACTGTCTCACAGAATGGTTATTTCATAATCTAGTAGGATCCAGGTTAGATTATTTTTAAAATATTTTCAACATGAAAAGAAAATGTGCTAAAGAAATTGGAGAAGATTCTAAAGAACAAATTTCAGATCTATTAGAAATTAGTCAATATTTATGGAGTACTTATTATATTGCCAGGCAATGTGTATTTATTCAGTAAATAAATCATATTTGAACAGTATCATACAACTGACAAATTGTTTTCATGGTCATCATCTCATGAAGCAACTATATTGCAACAAATGATTAGTCAATTACACTATTTTTTGAAACAGGAACCTAAGTCAATGTCCTTCAAACTGCAGTTTGTGACCTTTTGGTGGGCTACAACTAACATTTTCCAAAAAGTAAATAAATGGAATAGAAAACAATAGATTATATTATATATAGAATAAGTGCTGCTGTGAAATATTTGTTAATTTATATATACATGCACATATGAAGATCATGTTATAAAATCCACTTCTCACTCTGGGTCATAGTAAAAAAAGTTTAAAAAATACTACCCTTAAGAACTTTCACTAATAAAACTTGTTACTTAATTCAAATTTTAAATGAATTTAAAAGTAATAAAGCCAATATAGCAATTACTTTAAAATCTTACAAAAATAACAGAATCACCAACTAATCTTGTTTGTAAGTAGTAATGGCCAAATAAAATATTAACAAACAGAATCCAATAAACACATAATAGACCATGAGGTAAGTGAAATTCATACCAAGAAGGCAGGAATAGTTCGATATTAGCAAATCTATTTATCTAACTCATCGCAGTCATAAATTAAGGAAGGAAAAACAAATAAATGATCATCGAAAAAGAAAGATAATTCTGATAATGTGACCAGCTACCACCTTAACATGATAAATATTAATATAAATCTCAAACCAAGAACCAACATCACAGAATGTCCACTATCAGCCCTATTATTTAACAATGTTCTGACAATACTACTAGCACATGCAATTAAAAAAGAGAAAGAAATAAGACATTTAAAATTAGAAAGGAAAAGAGAAAATTCTTATCAATTTCAGGTATGATTATATACCCCTAAAACAAAAGAATCATCTGGTAAATGACTAGAAGTAAGAATTCAGCAAGTCGGCAGATTATAAGGTAAATATAACTAAATAACTTTCCCATATACATATAATGAGCTAAAAAATACAGAAGATACTAGTCACAAAAATAACTAAAAAGAAAGTACTCAGGAATAAACTTAACAATAAAAGACACATGAAGAAAATCTGAGAACACTAATGAAAGACATAAAAAGAGACTTAAATAAGATAGAAAAACATACCCTGTTCTTGGATAGGAAGACTCAATATTGTAAAGGTGCCAATTCTTCCAAAATTAATCTATAAATTTAATACTATCCCAATAAAAAATGCCAACAGGATAATTTTGGTAACCAGACAAGCTGATTCTAAATTTCACATGGAAAAACAAACATGCAAGAATAGCCAGGAAAATTCTGAAAAAGAGGAAAGGTGGGGGCAAACAAGGCCTACCAAATATTAAAACATTGCATAGCTAGAATAGTTTGGCAACGGCACATGATTAGACAAATGGATTAATGAAACAGAACAGAATCCAAAAACAAACCCAAAGAAATATGAGAATGTAATATAATGATATAGGTTGCATTTCAAATCTATAAGGAAAAGATTGATTTTTTAAATAACCAGTGATATGATAACCAGGTATTCTTCTAAGAAAAAAATTAAGTTGCATCCCTATTTAACTTCCAATACTAATAAACTTCAGCTAGATCACAAATTTTTATCACACACACAGAAAGACTGAACCCATAAAAATAAAGAAAAAGAACACAGGAAAATAATTTTATAACTTCTTGAACCAGAAACGTTTTTCTAAGTCATAAAACCATACACACCTTAAAAGAAAACACTGATAAATTTTTATAACAAAATATAAATGGTTAATTGGGGAAAAACATTTTTAGCACATACATCAAAGGATCATTTTCCTTAATATAGAAAGAACACTTATAAATTATAATAGAAAAAATTAGTAACCTAACAGGGGAAAAAAGGTAAAGGATATGAATAGACAAATCAAAAGGAAAAAAAACCACAAATGACTTTTAACACATACAAGGATGCTCAACCTTACCCATAATTTTAAAATGCAAATTAAAATGACATCAAAATACCATTTTTCATCTTTCAGATTAGCAAAGATCATAAAGCTTGATAACACACTATGCTGGGACAAATACAAGAGAAAGGAGATTCCCATACGTTTTTAATGGAAATAACAACTGGCAAAAATCACTGAAATCTGTAGTAACTCTCAAAATCAAAAATGTACATATCTTTTGATTCACCTATTTTACTTAAAGCTATTAACTTACAAAAATACTCTCACACACAAAGATGTAAATACAAAAACAGTTACTGCAAACTGGTAGAAGCAAAAACCTGGAAATAATCTAAACACCCATTAGTAGGCGTCTAGTTTAATAAATTATGATACATCTACACAATGGAATACTTCAGTCACTAAAAAGAAAGGGTTTGCTTTATATGGGCTTATATGGAATATTTCCAAGACATAGTAAGAGAACACAGAACGGTGTGTATATAGTTTGTTCCCTTAGTGTATAAATGGGGGGGGATGGCACCCTAATGTGTTCACACATACAGAATATCTCTTTAAAGTTCTACAAGAGACTGGTAATAGTGGTTACCTCGAAGGAGGAGGACTAACTTTTCACCGTGTAACATCTTATTCTATTAGAATTTACCTTGTTTATATAGATTTTTTAAAAATACAAGTTAATATCATACTTAAGAATATTAAATAGAGTAATAATATTATACACCCTTAAGAGTCTTCTATCATTCAGATTGTCTTTTTCTTCAATTTATCTGTAATAGCGGGGTTTAACTAAATTTTAAAATTATATCTGTAAGAACTTATAAAGCTCTCCACTTCTTAGACAAAGCAAAGGTACTTTCCTGGATTAAACCACATGAAACTGCTGATATTCAACTATTTTCGACAGTAAAATCAGTAATTTCAGACAGTCTGATTTAAATTATGTGTACAAGCCCTAAGGTCAGAGACTACTACATTGACTTGGTTTGCAAATCACCTGTCTTCTCTGGATGTCTCACTATTATCATCTATAAAATGGAGAAGACAACCGAACCTACCTCAGGAGTGTTGAAAGTGTTAAATGGAGTAACATATGGCAAAGAACTTAGCACAGTGCCTGACACATAGTTAAGCAAAAACAAATACCAGTTACTATTACAGAATCATCATCATCACTACTATCATTATCACCACCATTATTACTATTTCTACTACTGTTGCAGCCCAAAGTCTTCAGTTAGGCAGGCCTTTACAACCTACTTTTATCTAAATAGATGATGTTTAATTTAGGTAGGAGGACATGTTAAAAATCAAAACTGCTTTAAATCTGGAAGTTGATGTAACAACACAAATACAGTATTATTTTTGAATGCAGTCTTTAACAGCTACGTAAACAATATTTTCAGAACTGGGTAGGATTTCTGATGAGGGGAAAGAATTTTTAATTCCCTTTAAGGGAATATGGCTTGAAAACACAATGTTTACATTTATTAGAAGCCCAGCACTGAAAGATTTCTAAAGCAATCCTTCCCTTTGCCGTAATCATCAAGCCCACAAATGGAAAAACGAAGAATCAGAATAGCAGAACTTACCTAAGGGATGATCAGCATAATCTGGTCTTTGAATATAACTTGGCACTGGCCTTGTTGGCATCTGAAAACATCAAAGAGAGTTAAAACTGATTTACTAAAATGAATGAATGAATAAGAAAAATTGAGGAAAAAACACTAAAAAAGTTCATTCAGAAGTTTTTGAATGAAAAAGTTTTAAATGACAATTTATCATAATAGATATCTATTTCACTAAGATTAAGCTCTCTTAGTGTTAGTGCCAACCCTTTCTTAGGATATTTAATAAAGGGGAAAGTGGTCAAGGCCACTAAGGATTTAAGATTAGATACACACTACAAGGTGCCCATGTTGTTCCAAACTGGCAAGCTAACAACAATAAAATGTCTCAAAGTAAATATATACCAACATGTTCCTAGTCATTACCTCTGGAAGGTAGGATTAAGGAGACTTTATGTTTTTTATATTTTTCCAAATTTTTAAAATTCAAAATATATTCCCTTTATTAAAAGAAAATCATGAATAAAGAGAATTTAAATATTTAAGGATGACAAATAGATTTCAACTTGAGTGAATACCTATGTTAAAACTGAGACTCCTACTTGTCAAGAACATAGGAAGGAAAAAAAGTGCAGAAAAGCCATATCTAAATTAAGTTAGAAGTACATCACAATAAAAAACTTTAGAGAAGTGTGACACAATCAGTCCTCCCTATCTGCAGGCTCTGCACCCTGGATTCAACCAACTGTGGATGGAAAATATTTATCTCCGGCCGGCTGAGTACACTAATACAGAATCCATGGATGCACAACCAGTGGGTACCAAAGGCTGACTTTAAGGGACTTGAGCGTCAGGAGATTTTGGTTTCCGCACAGGGGTGGGGGACTGGGTGGGGGTGTACCAAGAAACAACTGTATATACCATCATCATGCTGGTCACAAAATAGCTATTCCACCTTACCCCATACTTTTTAAAAGTTAAAAAAGTTTTAGTCTTTCATTTAAAATTTTTTCCAATTCTTCCATGATTGCCAGTTATTCCTATAAGCTTCCAAATAATGCACCATAAGAGCTCAAGAGCTAGAATGCAACTTCCTTTGCAAACTTAATCCTGATTATATGATTCACTATTGGAATATAAATTACAAGTATCATTTTTAGGGAACTGAAAATTGTACTGTTAAATTCTTATTACCTTATTTACTCACCAGAGGATAATGCGGTCTGAGTTTACCAGTATACCGATAACCTGCCCATGGGTCAGTGTTAATATCACCTTCTACCATCCAGGAAGACACTTCTCTCTTTGCCTTTTCATCTTCTGAGAGATGGATGGATAGACGTGAGAGAAAGAGGAAGAGAGAAAGGAATGTTTCAGTGGTCAAACTACTGAGCTGCAGGATACTTTAATTAACTTGAGTTAAATCCAAGCCCAAGATCCCAGGCACAAAAATCCAGCAAACTTCCCCTCTAACATAAATCACCAAAGCTATTACTTTACTGCCATATTCACAATGTTTGTAACTCCTTTTAGATCAAAGTATCTTGGAAGAAAAAACCCTATCTAAACATATTCTGTGTTTTTACATAACATCAAACAGGAACAGCTTATAGACTGCTTTTCTCAAGTAAATGCTAAATGCATTCTCACTACAATGCCAGCTTATAGGAAGCCCATTTCAAAATATGAAATACAAGCCCTAGCAAAACCTTCCCACCTGAGATCAGATGTTACAAACCAATTGTATTTTTACTAGAAGAACAGATCCTAAGTAATCCCAAAGGAAATTTAAAATAAAAAATAATTATGACCAGCATTTGCCTCTTTTCAGAAAGGGGTAATAGAAGGAGGCAGGAAAAATGCAAAGATGAGGGGAGGAAACAATCTGCTGAAAGTTACTGAAAACTCAGTAGAGAAATTAATAATCACAAACATTCATTTTAGTTATTAATATATAATGTTATTTTACTAAAATGCACCTAAGAATCTTATTCTCACAGAACAGATCCTCTATGGTGTCTGAGGCCAGCACACTGAACACATTTCTTACCCACAAAGTACTAACTTTCACTAAAATAAAGTACTAACTTAAGACTTTAAATAGCAGGAATTCAAGTCCCTCCCAGACCAAGTATTGCCCTAGACACCTCCCAATGCATACAGATCTTTTCCTGATTACTGCCATGTTATCATAGGTTTTATTCTTCCCCCCTAGGAATACTGTTGAGATATAGGTTTTAAAAGTCAGGCTTCAAACTAATTTTAGAAATGTATGAGGAAAACAAAACTGCCTCCTTAAACAATCTATTAAGATACAAAATGAGGGAAAGTAGATGCAATCATATGATGTTAAGCTAGAGAGACTCTTAATGACAATCTAGGCTAATTTCCTTATCTTACAGAAGAGGAAACTGAGGCAATGGGCAGTGATACAAGAATGCCACTTCCCAGTCCAGTGCTCCTTCCTCAGAGCATGTGGCCAACTTTGGATGGAAAAGCCCTTGAGGTACAACCGACAAGAATGCAAAGAGACAGAAAATCCATTCACGTTACTTTGGAGGAGAACACATTTATACTATTACATATGAAGTAGAGGAACAGAAGAGAGGGTATGCTACTGAAGTTTAAATATCTTTCTCCCCTCTGGAGTTCAAGAAAGCCACTGTGAATTTTAACATCAATAGGAAAACTGTTTCTCATCACAGGACAAAAATGGACTCCATTCATAGCCACTAGGGTCAAACATAACAGAAAATAGCTCAAAGTGGAGGCCACCTGAGCCTGCTTCAGCTATGAATTGCATTAAGTGATTCTGTCTGAAACATGAACCTCAAGGATAATTTTCTCCTGAAACCTAGGACAGAATAGCAATCAAGATGCAAGTTTTTTGCTTTAACACACTCCTGGGGAAGGGAGCAGGAAAGGGTGTAAAATTTTTCAAGGCTTTCTGTTGATCTGAATTCCTACCTGTCCACAATCTATATTCAAAAGAGAATTGAAAGTAGACAAGTATTATAATATAGCCCGAAAGCTATCTAGACAAGGTTGAAATACGGCAAGTTCTTTTCTGATCTCTAGATATAATTTACTTGTGGAAATATACAATTCAAAAGTAAGTTAGGTTACATTTTAGGATCAATGTGATCTGAGCCTTAAGTGCTAGACACATAAATCATCTAATCTGAACTGAGCTGAAGTTTGTAGCAAAATTGCATAATAACTGGTCTTTTTGAAAAGGCCGTGAAAGCACAGGTTAGTGTAAATATACACCCATAAGCTTTCAAATATCACAATGCAACAGAGGCCCAGGTAAGATGCATGCTGTGTCAATGAGCACCTGATACATGCAAGGTCTGGCCCAAAGTACGTGACACATCCAGGCTTTATTCTTCAAAAGGTTCTATGCAGGCTGCCTCTTCTAGGCAGCTGACACAAAATAACTGCACCTGTCTAAACTCTGCCTGGGACAGGATTTTCTAATCAAAATTCTGACTCAATTCTTCCAGAGATGATAACAGTTGTTGAGCACTTACTATGCATGGTCCACATGCTAAGCACTTTACATGGAGTTGCTTATTTAATCCTCACAACAAACCTATGATTTCAGCATTTTGGAGGTGAGGCTTAGAGCAATCCACGGTCACAAAGCTGGGTGGAGCCAGTTCTCACATAGTACATAACATTTTCAAGCACATTTGTGTGGTGGGGTAAGGGAGCAGAAGAAAAAGTATTCTTTAGAGTTCTTATATTAAATGGACATTTTTATCATATTTTTGGCTATTCAAAAGGTATTTATCAAATTCTTCCACCTTTTGCTTCAGAAAAATGACAAAGAAATACACTTAATATGTCAGAGATAAATAAAAAAGTGTAGAATCATATAGTCTAGAGATGTAAAGTACTACAACTTATACAGATCAGACTAAAAGTAAATGCTACTTAAGTACACTCAGTACCCAAGAATCAGCATATGTGCTTTTAATTTTAATTAAGGGATTTACAGTCTGACTGGTCTTCTTTACAATGACACATAAAAAATAAATCCTGCCCTTGAACCACTTTCCAATATCATAATCAGTCAATGATATTAAAAGCAAATTACAGGGCCGGGCGCCGTGGCTCACGCCTGTAATCCTAGCACTCTGGGAGGCCAAGGCGGGAGGATAGCTCAAGGTCAGGAGTTCAAAACCAGCCTGAGCAAGAGCAAGACCAAGAGCGAGACTCCGTCTCTACTAAAAATAGAAAGAAATTAATTGGCCAACTAAAAATATATAGAAAAAATAGCCAGGCATGGTGGCCCATGCCTGCAGTCCCAGCTACTCGGGAGGCTGAGGCAGGAGGATGGCTTGAGCCCAGGAGTTGGAGGTTGCTGTGAGCGAGGCTGACGCCACGGCACTCTAGCAGGGGCAACAGAGTGAGACTCTGTCTCAAAAAAAAAGCAAACAAATTACAGACCAATATCCCACATGAACATTGATGTAAATCAGGCATTCTTATCAGAGATTAGTACACATTACACTTGAAAAAGTCTCAACGTATCTTCATGACAAGAACTCCTTGCTAGATGTGTTATTTCACTATTATTATATATATATTATTACTTATATTATATATATTATAATATCTCACTATTATTTCTTGGAATGAAATGCTAACTTCTAAGATGCCCCGGTTCCCTCCTAGCTCAGCACTCCTTTCCCCAATGCCTTCCCCCAGACTCTTTCTTCCTGGCACTGGAGATCGCCCTTCCCCACACCACCCTCCTCTGGGACTGCCACCCACAACCGTGGACGTGTACTTGGGGTCACTTTATTAGGGTGTGAAAGATACAGGGCAGCCAGCTGAGGGCTCTCTCTCTCCAACACAGCCCACAGGGATTCAGAACATCAGGTTCAGGGCGGGCGCGGTGGCTCACGCCTGTAATCCTAGCACTCTGGGAGGCCGAGGCAGGTGGATCGCTCAGGGTCAGGAGTTCGAAACCAGCCTGATCAAGAGTGAGACCCCATCTGTACTAAAAATAGAAAGAAATTAACTGGCCAACTAAAAATATATAGAAAAAATTAGCTGGGCATGGTGGCACGTGCCTGTAGTCCCAGCTACTCGGGAGGCTGAGGCAGGAGGATCGCTTGAGCCCAGGAGTTTGAGGTTGCTGTGAGCTAGGCTGACGCCACGGCACTCACTCTAGCCTGGGCAACAGAGTGAGACTCTGTCTCAAAAAAAAAAAACAAAAAAAAAAACCAGAACATCAGGTTCACCCACTGAAGATCACCCCAAAAGATCCAAGAGGGCACCATCTACAAGAGGTACTAGAGGTATAAGTAAAACCCAAATAGCCTAAGTTCAGTGTTGTAATAATTACGTTCTTTTTACACAGGAAACACCTGCTGTTTGATTCCCTGGTAGTGGAGGTCACAATGAAAGAGCTCTGCCTTAGATATCAAGTATTAAAGAAACAGGACACGTCAGTGAGTTAGCAAACCTGAGGTAAAGACCCATTCTAAGCTCTTTTACTAACATACTGTTTAACCTCAACCCTTTGTACTTCCCGATGCTTTACCTTCCTGGGTATAAAATGCTAATAAATGGCTCAAAGAGCTCTGCAAAATGCCCAAAACATTATAAATGCAGTATGTAACGTGTGAGTGAATTAAGTTAAATGGCTTTATTTGAACCCATCTCTACACTTTAAGGCAACAAATCAAAATCAATAAATCCTGTCTTTTATGCTTTGATAAACTTACATTTATTCACATCACTTTTCCTCCCTAACCACATTTCCTCCCATTTAGTACTTCAATTAAATGTAGATATCACTTTACACAACCACAGAAAATATATCTTTTTAAAATTTGTATTTCCTTTTCCTTCGAATAGTGGTTTGGCTGACCTCAATTAGATTTGTTTTGGTAAAAACAATCTATAAAACTCATTAAATCAGCTAATGCCTAAAACATACACAAGTAGATGAATACAAGATACCAAGATCAAACATTACAATAAGAGCCATGTGCTGTCTGCCAAGCCTTCATTTATGAGGATGGCAATGCTATAAAGAACAGAGAGCCCTTGTCAATTTCCAAGCTGACTTAAACAAGCCACACGAATGACATGAATTTATCGGACAAATTAGGTGGAGCGGGAAAGGCTATTTGAATCATAGCTACATCAGTGTGACTGACAGCAATATAGCTAAGAAGCAGCCAAAAGTTTTATTTTGTGATGTCACATACAATAACCTCAAAAAAGAAAATTAAAGATTAGATTGTAGGTAATAACATTAAAACACCAAAAAACAAAGTAATATAATTTTGAGTAGAAAAAGCAATATAAATTGAAACTAAACAAAAGCAAAATGGATCTGGCTAAAGGAAACCAAGTAACTCACAGGTCCCCAGCCTACATAGGCAACCACTTCTAGCAAAGACAAGAGGGTGCAAAAGATAAGGGCGCGACCAGGTGTTGCTCAAGCAAGATCCACCTGTTCCAACAACTACCTACGTGTTCACGTTAAATATGTGATGCAAGATTAACCGCATTTTATTTATATGATTATGTATCACAGACAATTAAAAATATGTCATAATTCTAGCTTTCAGGATTATACTTTCAGGACATTCACACATACACTTTCAGAACTTGAAGAATTCTTGTTTTTTGGCACAAAAGCTACATCTAGAACAAATATATAAAAATATGTGATTTCACTTACTTGCTTTCTTATGTAGTAACTTGTGAGTAGCCCAACTTCCCTTAAAACATTCCTAAAAGAACAAAAAGGAAAATGAATGTCAGGCCTTCCTTAATTGGAAACATTTTAAGAAATGTTGTATATAAGAAATAGTTACTGGAAACTTTATTTGCAAAAACCAAAATCTGTTACTGTGCAAATTAAATATTTAGGAAAAGCTTAAGAAATTATGCCTATTCGAAATTTCACTTCAAAAAGTAATTAATCTAAACTTTACTTCAAAAAACCAAGAACCCTATATGTTAAATAGTCATAGTTATATTTCAGTTTTATGTCACCAAATTATTTAAGTATTTAAAAGAGCCATTACCCAATCAATCAATCATACACTGGGAAAAATCACAAAGAACATTTCTGCAGTAGATTCCCAATCAGTCACACATCATCCATCTGAGCAGCTGCTATGTTCATCATATGCCGACAGCCCTAAAGCTGTAAGCTGGGTGGGGGAAGGACTATATGAAGTTTACCACATTCGCCCAGAGCCAGAGTGCTTGGCACATGGTAGGGTTCCAGTGAGTACCTGACAGATCAGAATGAATAACTAAAAAAATGACCTTTCATTTTGGAAAATAAGTTCATGTAACATTTCAGACACTACAAAGAAGTAAACTGGGAAAATGAATTCAAGTAATAAACTGAGGTCAACTAAAAAACTCAAAAATTAAATTAGAAAATTAATTCAACTGAACATAGGTCTTATTTATACTCTGATTTTTATAATCTCTTCTTCGAACAAGGTTACTCAAATAAATCCTTAAAAAATATTAAGAAAATCCACAAATTCCTACAAATGTTTTATCTTTCCAGACGTAAACTAAGACATGGACAAGAGAAAAGCTAAGAAGAAAAGAGGGGAAAAGATCCCTAGGATTATGTAGCAATCAAACCACACTGCACCAGCGACACTAAAGCTGTGTTCCCTAAAGATCTGCCCAGGGGCCCCTGAGGGGTCAGTTTCTCCCTCCTGGGCCAGGATCCTCACTACGTTCCCTTTACCCTCCTTGTATCCTCCACGGCCTGCAATAGTGGAGTCAAGAAAATCCAATTCCTTCCTGCTACAATCTACAACCTGGACAAACTTCAAACGTATAAAAAGGTATCCACAACATTAAAGATTTTTCAGTTTTGAAGCTAAAACTGAGCTGAGTCTTCCGTGGAGGACGGAAAGTGTAGCAGGCAGAACAATGGCCTCTCAAAGATGTCCATGTCCTCATCCTCAGAAAGAACCTGTGGAATCTGTGAATAGGTTACATGGCAAAGGGTTTAAGGTGGCTTCTCAGCTGACTGTGAGATGGGCCCACGTAAAAACATGGGTCCTTAAATGGTGGAAGAGGGAGCAGAAGAATGAGTCAGAGAATGATGTCAGGACAGAAACAAGGTCAGAGAGATGCTGGCCTTAAAGATGGAGGGAGCTGGCCACAAGCCAAGGGACGTGGGCAGCCTCTCAAACTCGAAAAGGACAAGGAAATGGATTCTCCCCTCCATTCAGAGAGGAGCACAGACCTCTCAACACCTGATTCTTGCTGAGACCTCTGTCAGACTTCTGACCTACAGAACTAGAAGACAGTAAATTTGTGTTGTTTTATGCCACCAAGTTTGTGGTAATTTGTTATGGCAACTATAGAAAACTAATACGGGAGATAAAACAGAGTTTATACCTATTGTCAAACTGGCAAAAAGATCAGTTCCTCCCCTGCCCCACAGTTATAAGAAACTGGCAGAAAAACAGATATGTATGATTCTGCCACAAGAGAAGGATAATATGGTGGATAGTCCCAATAACTGAAATGGGAGTGATTTCTTCAGCATTGCCACACCCACAGAACAAGAAAGGAAAAGGCAGCATCAAACCATATGATGAAGACAACAGTGACAGTAACTGTAACAGTCACCATTTGCGGAATATCTGCACCATCTCATTTAACCCTCACAAAAAGGCAGATGGCATTATTCCCACAATACAAATGACAAAACTTAAGCACAGACAAGCTAAGTAATGTGTCTATCAGAACAGAACCATAACTGGCAGAACTAGGACTCCAACCCAAAATTACCTGACTAAAAGCCATGTTTTCTCACTGCTTTACTGTGCGTGCATGTGCGTGAGTGTGTGTGTTTGCACGCGCATGCGCACACACATTCAAAGCATCAAGTTAGCACTAAATATGGAGCTAGAAAGCATGGGGTCTGATTAAGCTCTACCATATGTTACCTATACCATTATAACTTCTAAAATTCTATCTTCAAATCTAGGAAATGATGATAATAACCACTCTCATGGTTTCTCAGTTGCCTCACCTATTAAGTGAGATTGAGACCACCTACAGTGTGATGTTATCTCCTGGAGAAGATAATACAGCAGATTAAATGAGACAACATAAATAATGTATATAAAAGCAGCTAAGGTGATGCCCTAATACCATGCCTGGCATTGCAGAGGTCCTCAATATATGCTGGAGAATAAATGCAGATTAATGGGATCACATACACAAAAGCTTTTCCCAGTTGTAGATGGAAATGCAAACTGTTTTCATTATTACCTTCTGGAAGAGACTGCAAACCGCACACTGCATGGCCATCCTCCCCTTTCCTTAACACCAGCACAGTCCTACTGCAATTGGAGTTGAAAGGTACCTGCTAAAAACATTCCCAGCCTCCCTGATCATATAGGTGGCCATGTGACCTAGTCTGGACAACAAAAGGTAAACCCAGTGTGGGTGGGGCTTCTGGAAAGCTTCTTAGAAAACAGGTAGGTTCATGGGATACCCATTTTCTACTCTTTGCCATTTCCCTGCTTCCTGCTTCAAACCCAGCGGTGCTGCCAGAGGCGAAGCAGCAGCCGTGTGACCACAGAGCAACAAGACACCCTAAGGAGCCTGGGTCCCGCGTGCCTGCGTGAAGCTGCCATTCCAGTCCCAAAATGTCCACCTCCAGGGACATCAGGAAAAAGTCCACACTTTTATTTTTGGAAGATGTATTGATTATAAATTGTACTGGGTTATGAGAAACAAAAACTCAAAGAACAGTAGCATAAGCAAATCTGCATTTTTACTATTTTACCAAATTTTTACTATTTTACTATTTTACTGTTAGACCAAAAACAGGTGGGGAGAGAAGGTGACAGTGGTTAACTATAGCAGGTTGAATAATGGCCACCCAAAGATCCTAAATCCTGGAACCTGTAAATGTTACCTTATTTGACAAAAGGAACTTTGTAGACATTACTAAATTAAGGATTCTGTGATCGGGAGATTATGCTGGATTATACAGGTGGGGACTAAATGTCATCAGAAGTGTCCTGAGAGAGGAAGAGGGAGGCTGTACACACAAAAGAGGAGAAATAATGTGACCAGGCGGCAGAGACTAGAGTAACAGAGCCACAGCTCAAGGAATACCTGCAGCCACAGGAAGGGAGAGGAGGCAAGGAATAGACTCCCTCCTAGAATATCCAACAGGCTCCATTTCGGCTCAGTGAAACTGACTTCAGATTTCTGGCCTCCAGAACTATGAGAGAATAAATTTCTGTTGTTTTAAAGCACCCAGTTTGTGCTAGCTTGTTATAGCAGCCACAGGAAACTAATACAGTGACTAACAAGACATCGGGGCTACCAGAATGAATCCACTTACTGCACTGAAACAGGGTGAAGGACTAACTAGTCTTTCTGAAGCTTTTCCCGCTTACATGCACTTATTTATAGAGTCAATTTCTAACGATTCCTGGTAATTTTTAAATAGGGAGGACAAAGACATGTGATTTTAAGAAACACAACTTGAGCCAGCAATTTCAACCTCTTCTCTTCCTTCCCTTCCAAACTATACCTCATCATAGATATGATTGACTACAAGGATGAGACACACTGGAGTTTCACTTGTTTTTCCTTCTTCCAGTCTAACCTATAGCACAGCTGTTTATGGCACTAAGACTGTCAACAAGGAAAAGAGCTGGGAGAGGGAAGAAAGGAGTGTGAAGTGTAGAGCAAGTCCTAACGCCCCAGTCCAGGTCATTTCAGAAACCCCATTGGCTGCTGGGGCCAGAGGTGAAATCCCACCATGGCCACATGTCAGGTGCACCACTGCTTTTATCAATATAAAGTTAAGGAAATCTCCCCAAAAGTAGAGCAAAATGACAAAAAGTTGAAACTAAAGAGATGCTATTAGAGGACTAAGCCAGCAACTCTAACATCTGAATAATAAAAGTTTCAGAAAGAAAATGAAGAGGGGAGATCAAAGAAATAACTTACAGTTTTCCATAACTGAAAGACAGGAGCTTCCAGATTGAAAGAGCCCACCAAGGATAAACATCAATTTACTAAAAGTATGCAACATGAAATTCTGTAATACTGGGGAAAAGGGGGAATACAACAAACTTCCAGAGAAGAAGGGAGAAAATGACAGTATACAAAAGACTATGAATCGCAATGGCATCTGTCAACAACACTGGAAGCTAAAAGAAAGTGGAGCAACAAGATAAAAACATTGAGAAAACAATTTCCAAAGGTGGAATCAATACCCAGCCAAACTGACAATCGAGTGTCAACATTTTTACATATGGAGAATCGCAAAAACGTACCTCCCACACCATCTTTCTCAGGAAGAGATTACATAAAAACAAGAGACTAAATCAAGACAGAGGAAGACTGGTACAAACAAGACACGAGAGAAGCGAAGAGAATTTCCAGGATGATGCTTGAAGAAAGATCCACGGAGAAGTCTATGAATTCAGCCCAAAGATCAAGAAGTTCTCACTGGAGAAAGCCAGAGAGTTCTGAGATGTTTCTAAGATAAAATTAATGAAATAGCAAAAGTACTTAAAAGTATTGTGAGAAGTTCAATACACTTGTGGGAGGATTTGGGGGATGAATCAGTAAATGACCAAAGGACTAAAGGCATAAAGGTTCCATCTAAGAGACAGTTTTCTTATTCTGAGTTAAGGCATCTTGTCACTTGACCCTGGCATTAAACTAATTAGTAAAGCATTAATGCAACGTATTTACGCTTTCTTGCTCACAGTGTGACTGGACAAGTTATTCTCTGCCTTGTAACTGAGTATCCTCCCCCACCCACCCACCAGCCAAAATACACAGCTCTCCTCTTCCAGCCCCTTCCCTGGGGGACACCATCAGCGCTGCCAATCACCCTTCTGGCAAGCTAGGCTTAACAGACTGGGGGTAAGAGAAACAATAAAGTGGCTCCTTTCTTTCACATCAGTCTCATTCCCTAAAACTTAAGGCTGTCCTCTTCAGTACCCCTCCCTTAGTGAACAGATACGTCCACAGATTCACCATTACCTGTTCATCTTTCCTAGGTTCTCCTCTCAGAAGGGGATATTATTTACAACATGACAGCATCCAGAACGCTATGCCCAAAACTTCTTAAATTTTAATAAACAATCGAGTCTATCAGAGTGGGTTCCTAATGTTTTGTCTGTTTACCCCTCTTGATCACAGAACTCTTGTGAAAAGAAATCTAGAGACATCTTCAGTATTTAAAAGAGATAAAAGAGTTGCTCTAAAAGTCAATTTTGCTAGATTAGGTCATATTAATATGACACAGGAGTAGGGAGCTAGTGCCCCTTACACTTGTGCCCAATTTCATATGCATCTCTCAAAGCAATTAAGCTGAAATAATCAGATGCTTCCTTCTCCTCCATTCAAACCTTACCTCATCTTCAAGAGTGTAGAAAATAACAATAAATGATTTTAAACACCATCCTCCCTGTAAAACTCTTCCTGTCCCCCAGTGGGAAATGACCTTTCTTCTAAACCCTTTAGAAATTACTGTCTCTACAACTCAGTTAATCTATTCCTTTGTGATCTCTACTGTTGGTTTAATATTCAGATAAACTCTGAACTGAAAGCAATATAATTTTTTTGTTTTTTTTAGACAGAGTCTCACTCTTGTTGCCCCAGCTACAGTGCAATGACCACCACAGCTCACAGCAACCTCAAACTCCTGGGCTCCAACAATCCTCCTGCCTCAGCCTCTCGAGTAGCTGGGACTACAGGTGTGTGCCACCACACCAAGCTAATTTGTCTATTTTTTGTAAAGACAAGGTCTCATTCTTGCTCAGGCTGGTCTCGAACTCCTGGCCTCAAGCAGTCCTCCTGCCTCAGCCTCCCAAAGTGCTAGGATTACAGGTGTGAGCCACCGCGCCCAGCCTAAAAGCAATATAAATTTTAAGAGGTACCATATTCCAAAACTCTGCACCTCCATCTTCAGTTCAAAATGGGCAGAGTAAAAAATGCAACATAATGTATAAAGATCAACAAATTAGGACATACCTTAACTATTCATGGAAAATTATTTTTCTTTTCATATCCATTCTGAAACGTCTTAAGCTATGAAGCGATTACGAAGATTGAAAATAATCATTCTTAATTCTATTTTAGCAGAAAACACTTTCAACAAGATTATGAGCATACTCCTAGAAAAGCAAATGTTTTACATTTTTTGGACTATTTGGTATTCTGAGGAAGCTTACAACACACTGTATAACTCTGTCCCATATCAATTCTTCTCCTGACTCTGTTTTCAGTGTAGCTCTTGGGGTTCAGAAACATATCCCAAAATATGGCATTTGACATACGGAACTAAAGAAGCCGCCTCAAGGTCTGACACACACACCATCCTGTGTCACTGTCCCTGTCCCTCACCCCCATCTCTCACTCCTCTGTGTCTCCCAAAGCACAGGATGAAGTTGTTCCCTAAAGTTCCCTTATCTGCCTAAAGTCTGGACCCACTAAAAAAGAAAATCACCTCTGGTCCCTCGTTATTCATTAACTGAATTCCTACTGCAGGAAGAAAACTTATGTCTGTCAACACACCTGGACAGACTTTTGTCACAAACCACTGTCCATTCTGTGTGCCCAACAGACTTTGTCCCAGGCCACACTGTATGTCCTTCAAGGCCACTGAATTCCCCTAAAAATCATTTACTAGCCGCCTAAAATCACTCATACTTCTCGATCTCCCTTTCTCCTAGTAGGGTATACAAGCATCTGTAGCCCCTTCAGGATACTGGGCAATGACTCTGTGATCCTCCCACACACACACTAATAAACTTGTATGCCATCTCTCCTGTCAATCTGCCTTTTGTTGAGTTTACTTCTTAGAAAGTCTTCTGAGGGTGAAAGGGAAGTTTTCCCTTGCCCCCTACGTAGCCATCATTAACTAACATTCTGAAATTCTGCACACCCATTGAAAAGTAGCTACTCAAATAGCCTTATATGTTCCTCAGAGGATTTCAAAATGCTTTATATTTGGTTTATGAAACTTATGTCAAACTCAGCTTTTTAATGAGAGGGCTCACAGGATTATTCTCATTAAATAAACTGGAGAACTGTTTCACAAAGCAGCTTAATTAGCTTAAGGGTTGTATTTCAAGATATAGGAGCATAAAGTAGATAAGGTAGCCAAAATATGCATAATAAACACCCCTCACCTCTGTAAGAACACCCACCTTTGTCTTCCTTGCTGAGGCCATGAGGTGACCAGGTCATGGTCTTCAAAATCATTGATGATGTCAGAAACATTCCCACACTTCCTAACAACTCGCTACGTCTGAACAGCACTCTTTTCCTAAACCACAATTTCATTCTTTTTCTTCCTCCTATTTATTACCGAGCGAAGGCCACTCAAAACGCTGAGTGAACAATGTACCAATGGCCTAACTAAACCAGACTTAAGAGTTCCCTAGACTAACATCACATTTCCCAACCCTCTTCCCTTAGTACAACCTGGCCTATCTGATCCTGACACTGACTTTACAACAGCGACTCCAAAGCTTTACCCATTCCATTAGGTCTATTCCAAATGCTACTTGCCCCCAAAAGTACCACCACAGCTTGCCACTACGCCTCACCCCCAAGACTAACAGGTTACATGTACTTATTCATTACTCATTTGAGAACCCTTTGTCTCACTATTTTCCACCTACTTAATAACACCCAAGTACTATCTATTATCTATTAAAACAGGTAGGTAAAACTTCAGTTTTCACCCCCAAGAAAACACTTTTTCTTTAGCATCAACTGGCTTCTACTAGTTTTAGGAGCTAATATGGGATAGCGTGGTTCTTCGTCTTGGATACTCACTGAAATCATCTGCTAAGTTCTTCTTTAAAAATAAATACCCATGCTATTCCCCACCTCAAATTGAATCAGAATCTCTGGGGATTTGTTACATAGGTAATTCTTATTTATTTCCAAGACTGCAAATCAATGGAGAGTGAAAAGGTACCACCAGAGTTAAGAACACCGTGTTCTCACTTCACCGCTAGAAGTCATTTCCTGTTTTACTCTTCTTATCTAATATCTAATATCTTCTTATCTAATATCTACAATTCCCATCTTATTTTAGGCCCACTGACTTACCAAACTACAACACCTTCACAAAATGTCTCCCTATCCTGAACCTCTCTAACCCCTTCCTCTTTCAAACCATCCTACAAGTATTAATACATAAAATGGAGTACTTTAAGAAGGAAGCAATTCCTGTCACACACAACATCATAAAGGAAACTTGAGAGCATTATATTAAGTGAAATGAGCCAGTCACAAAAGTACAAAGACTGTATGATTTTACTTGTGTAAGGTATCTAAAGTAGCCAAATTCATAGACGTAGAAAGCAAAATGGTGGTTATGAGGGATTAAGGGAAGGGGACTAAGAGGGGTTGCTGTTTAACAGGGACAGTTTCAGCTCTGCAGGATAAAAGTTCTGGAGATCTGTTTCTCAAACAATATAAATATACTTAACACCACTGAACTGTACACTTAAAAGTGGTTAAGATGGTAAAGTTGACATGCTTTTTACAATTTTTTAAAAAGACACATTAAAAAGAGACAAATTACAAAACTGTACAGCTGTATACAGAGCAATGATCCTACTTCTGTTGTGAAAGAATAAAAGCAGCAGCTAACAGTTAAGAGCTTACTATATACCAAGCACCCAAAGAAGTAGGTACTATTATTATAAATATCTTGTTTTATAGGTGAGAAAACTAAGGCACAGATTAATTAACATGTCCAAAAAACACAGTTTATGATTGGCAAATCCAGGTTTTGAATGCAGGCCCTTCTGAGACAGCATCCATGCTCTTATCCTCTGTATCAGCAGTCCCCAACCTTTTGGGCACTAGGGACCAGTTTCATGGAAGACAATTTTTCCATGGACCCAGGAGGGGTGGGGATGGGGCTCAGGCAGGGATGCCAGCGATGGGAAGCGGCTATAAATACAATACAAATGAAGCTTAGCCCAATTCCTAAGTTTCATAGAAAACAATTTTTCCTCAGGGTTGGGGGCGAGGTGCATTCTCAGGCAGTGATACACGGCCCAGTTCCTAACAGGCCACAGACCAGGAGTTGGGGACTGCAGCTCTATAGAAAACATACATAAAAATCTGGAAAGATAAGAAACTAAACTATTCAGATCCTTTTAGCAATGATAGTTTTTACTTTATACACTTCTGTTTTAAAAATCTGCAAAGATCATATACTGCTTTTTATAATAAAAAGGATATTTTTTTTTATTTCAGCATATTATGGGGGTACAAATATTACGGTTATGTATATTGCCCATGCCCCACTCCCCCCTTGAGGCAGAGCCTCAAGCATGAAGGATATATTTACATTTTGAAAAAAATATACTCAATTGAGCAGCAAGGCCTCTATCCCTAACAGTTATTTCATTTCCTTATTCCTGCACTTAGATTCTTCACCCAAGTAAAGCTAATCTACTTGCTACTACAAACATGCCTCAGCTTGCTCCTACTTCCACAAATACATCCTTTCCCTGGAGAGAATGTCCTATCCTTCAACTCAAGACACACCTTTTTATTTACCTCCTCATTTATTTTATTTACACTTTATGTTTATCAATTTCCCTTCTTAACTTATTTCTTTCAGGAGGACTTTCAGAGCCTGTCTTCACTGATATCATTTTTCACCTATTTAATGTGCGGCCTTGAAAAACTGCCTTTGGCTGTTTTATTTGTGTCCTCCACATCAGCAAAGTCCTTGAAGATGTCACTACCCCTTCCAGAGGCAAGGCTACTCCAGCAAGAAGAAGCATACCTAGCACCCAGATGTAGATGTCTAAAGACATTCCTACCGGAAGCCAGGAGTGCTGAGAAACAAAACTGATTCCAGATCTGAGGTAGGGAAAGTGTAACATAAATATGATTTGTCCTGTATGCAATGAGAGACTAATGGAGGAGACTCAAAAGGACATATTAATAAAAACCACTTTAAAGGTGGTACCCCTGATCAAATTTGAGACTTGAACATCAAAAAGAAAAAAGTCCTAGAGTCCTTAACTGAAAAATGAGAAACCACTGAAGTGACCAGTATACCATACCATCATCACCTACCTTCTTAGTAGGAATACTTTACTATTTTTGGTGAAACACAGTTCAATCACCAGTTGATGAGGGGAAACTCTTCCTTAGAGGAAAAATAAAATCAGCTATTAAATGAAAGAATTAGGGGGGAAATCATCATTTGCAACCTCCACTGAAATAATTATTAGGCAAGGATCATCATGAATGTTAAGACCACTGGAGAAAAACTTGAGGAAATGCAAATTCTCAAAGTGCCAGAGGAGCATCCCACCGACTACATGCTAACTGGGAGGGAAAAAAGTATAATACATTTACAGTGGTGATCTGCTAGCAACCTCCTTAACCAAGTGATCAAACTGAGTACCACCAGGAGTGGAACTATGCCTCCTGCAGTGATGCAGTATGAGGTACACAGCAGCACCTATGAGCCTTGTCTTTAACAGACAAGTGTTTAACAGACTAGTGTTTAACAGAATCTAATTAGGCATCTGGACTTACAGATAATACAGGGGATAAAAGAACAACTTAAAGATACTATGAGGAAATAATTAGATAATCAAAAATGTGTAACAGTCTCTTCAAAAAGTCAGCATCATGAAAATAAGGATAAGAGGACAGTTTTAAGTCAAAAGAGACTAGGCCGGGCACAGTGGCTCACGCCTGTAATCCTAGCACTCTGGGAGGCCAAGGCGGGAGGGACTGCTTGAGCTCAGGAGTTCTAGACCAGCCTAAGCAAGAGTGTGAGACCCTGTCTCCATAAAAATAGTAAAAATTAGCCAGGTGTAGTGGTGTGCACCTGTAGCCCCAGCTACTCAAAAGGCTGAAAGGCAAGAGGATCAATTGCTGGAGCCCAGGAGTTTGAGGCTGTTGTGAGTTAGGCTGATGCCACGGCACTCTAGCCTGGACAACAGAGGAGGGAGACTGTCTCAAAAAAAAAAAAAAAAAAAAAATTTTTTTAAATTAAAATAGACTAAGAGACATAACAATCCAATGCTCTATGTGAGCTCTGATAGGATCCTGATTCCAAAACCAAAAAGCACAACACACAAACTTTCATAAAAGATATTTGGGGTATAATAGAGAAATTTGAGTAAGACTGGCCCATTAGATGACATTAGGGAATTCTTATTAATTTTCTTAGGTGTAGTAATGGCATTATAGTTAAGAAAGAAGAATGTTCTTGTCATTAGAAGATGCATGCTGAATATTTACTATATGCAGTGTCTTATTTAATATATGCAGTTGAATTATTCTCAAATGTTTCAACAAATACACACTCAATACACACACAAGCACATGTAAATAAAACAGAGCCAAATGTTAATTTAGGTGATGCGTATACTGCAATTAGTTATACTATCCTACTTTCAACTTTTCTGTTTTAAATTTTTCACAATAAAAGCTAGGGAAACAAGTCGTAAAAAATTTGAGGAAAAGAATAACTCTTTGTCTGTAACTTTTACTAGCACCACCTTGTCAGTTACCTCTTTTTTCCCAGTACTTCCGGGTCATTACAAGTATAACATAAGCCCCTTGAGGAGAGTTAATCTCCTGTAAATTTTAACAAGTTTACTGATATGAAAATAGTCCGGTGAATGCTGCTATTCATAAGTAGCACTAGATTGGCAAAAATTAAAAAGTCTATTAATATCAAGTCCTAGTCAGAATATGAAACAATATAAACTTTCTGATGATGGGAGTATAGTACAACCACTTTTTTTTTTTTATTTCAGCATATTATGGGGATACAAATATTACAGTTATGTATATTGCCCATGCCCCCCTCCCCCCTCGAGGCAGAGCCTCAAGCATGACCATCCCCCAAACATTGCACATCTCACTCATTATGTATGTATATACCCATCCCCCCCAACCCCCTCCCACCCGCCCAACACCCGACAAATGTCATTCCTATATGTCCACTTAGGTGTTGATCCGTTAATACCAATTTGCTGGTGAGTACACATGGTGCTTGTTTTTCCATTCTTGAGATACTTCACTTAGTAGAATGGGTTCCAGCTGTATCCAGGAAGTACAACCACTTTTAAAAACAAATTAGTATCATCAAAGTGAAGCTGAGCACATACTACAACCCAGAAGTTTCCCCCTAGGTGTATCCAAGAGAAACTCTTATGCACAGGCACCAAGAGTTAGGGACAAAAATTGTTTAGAGAAGCACTGTTTATGATAGAAAAACCTGGAACAATTCAAATTTCCATTAACAGAATAAATTACGATACATTAATTGACTGGAATACCACATAACAATGAAAATGAATGAACTAGAGCTATCTATATGCAACATGGATGAATCTCAGGAACACACTGTCAAACAAAAAAGCATGTTGAAGAAGAGTATGTGTAGTGATTTTATTTACAAAAAAATTTAAAAAACATTAAAATTAAGCAATATAGTATTTAAGGAATCAAACATACAGAAAAGCAAATGAATGATACACACAAACTTCAGGATATAGAGTACCTCTTTGGTGACGGACACAAAGGAGCCTTTTGATTTCATTTATTTTCCTGGTAATGTTCTTTTTAATAAGTTAGATGGTAGGTACACAGGCATATACTGTATCCTGTTTCTTTAGATCCTATGGATGATTTACTAATAGTTTTTTACTCTACTCAATATCAAAAACAATTTAGAAAAAAATACATATATAGATCCTGACTTTATGGCCCTTAAAAGTTCAATTCAAACACAATACTCAATTATTCATATAACTGCCTTTACATTTTTCCCTACCATTTGTTTAGTAGTGAACAGTGCGAAGTTATCAGTATTCAAATAGTTCAACCCATCCCTATTACCAACTGCCAAAATAATCAGTAATAAAATAAATCCTCATTCAGGAAAAAAAAATTCATGTCATATCTAAAACCTAATGGCACTTGCATTTACCTATTTTTAATGAATGATTTAAGCTCGTAAACTGATGAATAAGGCAGGGTTAATCTTCAGAATATGATGTAAAGGCTTGCCCTTTTGCATTTAAATCAAGGCAGAATCATTAAATACAGGTTCACACAATATGAAGTCACTGTTGCCTCCCACTTTATTATTTTATAAATTGCTAAAGTAATTTCACTTATCATTTATATCCTAACCACTCTTTTTTTTTTCGAGACAAGGTCTCGCTATGTTGCCCAGGATGGTCTCAAACTCATCAAACTCATGGTCTCAAGGGCCTCCCACCTCAGCCTCCCAAAGTGGGCTTACAGACAAGAGCCACCGCACCCGTCCCCTAACCACTCTTTAGAGCTCGAGCCTATGACCCAGATACATGCCACACTAGCAGACAGCAGACCCCAAGTGACAGGGTTTTCAGGACTGTTTTCCAACAGACATGGCACAGCTCTGGTATATCAGGAAGAAGTCTCTACTGAGCTTTGCAATAAGACAGGTTACTGAAGACAAACACAGGAAAGAACTTATTTATAACTTACAATGTGGGGGGTAAGTTTCACGGGGTCCATCTTCTGAGTTCAACTATTGCTGCCAAAGACACACATTGAGGAAGGCAGGCCTGGCTTACTGAGTGTTTTGGACTGATCTTCATTCAAAGCCTGATGACTGATACTAACCAAAGAAATGAAAATAAAAACACTTACAATTGTTGAGCTAGGAGCAGTACCTCCCCAAACACGAATATAAGAATGCTTCATGATAAAACTGTGAGGTCAGGAGAGATTCAGGATCAAGCAGGAAAGGTTATAACTATATTTATATTCCATTACATTAAAACTTTAATACAAAGGGAAGCCCAATGGTTGCTCTATAAAGTATTCTTTTCTATATTATATCTATCTAAGAGGGTCTGCTATCATAGTAACATACAAGCAGTTAACATGCCCCTGCTTTCCCTCCTAACAACTAGAAGTGGGTATGTGCTAAGCTATGCACTATGTCTGTCACTCCTACGAAATTTACTAAGCCACAACTAATAATTTTGCAAATATGCCAAATCTGAAAAAGACTCACCTAAAAAAAACTAACTAAAACTTTTCCAATCCACAAAATAGGTGAACAGTATAAGATAACATTTATTTCCTATAGCCCTCCAATTTCCAAAAAGGTAATTCCAAGTTAAGACATATAACTTTTGACTACCTACCAAATAATGCTTGTTTTTTTTTTTTTACAAGTTCTACTACAGTGTAAGTATAATTCATAACAAAACCCCACTGACCCCCCAGACGGCTCTCAAACCAACAATGACCCACTAACTACACTGTGAGAACTGTTCTGAACAAGGATGTAGAATCAGCTTGGCATGGTTCAATTCTGGATTCATGTACCAGAACTATCATTATTCTATGTTCCTGAGTAAGTCAAAATGATTTAAATTTCCAGGAACATGTACTGAAGAGTAGTTAAAAGAGCAGCTAAAAAATTGAAAAGAAACTAAATTCAATCATAACTGAATAAATGGCAGTACATCCACAAGAGTTTTTACAAAGGATAATATAAATGTAGTTATGACATGAGACTCCCAATATACTAGTTAAAGCATAATGGTAGGAAAATTCCCTAAGATTAAATGTATTATGGTGCCATGTTTGTAAAAACATATACACGTATATGCACATACATGTAAGAATATGTAAATATGCAAGGCTGGGCATGGTGGCTCACACCTGTAATCCCAGCATTTTTGGAGGCCGAAGTGGAAGGACTGCTTGAGGCCAGGAGTTTGAGACTAGCCTGGATACTGCCACAAGAATCTGTCTCTACAAAAAAACTGAATTAAAAAAATAAAAAAATTTAAGAAGAATATGGAAATATGTTCATAAGAATATATACCAAAAGTTTCACAGAAATTACCTCTGGGTAACTAACTGTTTTCACCTCTATTTCCTATTTTTCTATGATAAACAATTAGTGAAATTATTTTTGTTGTAAAAAGAATCATAACCCCTCTATACCTTCATCCTATCCTTTTGTTTATAAGAAACTACAACGTTTGTACCCAAACTCAATTAACTTACAGCAATATCTAAGGGTGGTCTGAAGTAATGTGAGGAATTTAAAAGAAAGTTCTCACACTGATAAATAAAAATTTATAAATAAAGCACAATATGGCAATATCTCCAGTGACGAAGATGAATTCCAGAAACACTTCAGGAACTTTGTTACTGAAGGAGAAACAGTTTCAGAGGGCAGGACTCATTTCACAGACGCTGTGTATCAGAATGGCCATTCCTTCCTTACTTTCCTACTCCAACCTAACAAGATGCTCAACCAGATTTTCTTCCTGGAGATTCAATCCCATTACCTTGCCACCGCTTCTCTGAAAGAACCTGTTACAAGAATTTGTCCAAAATGATTATAAACAAATAATATTTCTCCTCAAACATTTTTAAACCTTCCTTAGAACTCATTTTAATTGTACTATATATAAGGCTATATGCACAATAAAACCATTTACTGCAAACTGTGCGAGGCAGTTTGCATGCTCAACTTCCCCTCCCCCCACGAAGCGAACGCTCCACTTGCCCTCTCTTACAGACGAAGTGTCCTCGGACACAGGAGCAAAGATTTAAACCTAGGTCTCCTTCCACTCACACTAGCTTACTACCTTTTAAGCTGTTGTACCGGGGGAGGGGGGGCATGGCAATACACGTAACCATAATATTTGTATCCCCATAATATGCTGAAATAAAAAAAAAAAATCAGATTGCAAACTAAAAAAAGAAAAGAAAGAAAGTCACCGGAGCACAGAATTTCTGTGTGGGTGGCTCTTATAAACTGCTTCATTCAAGGGGTAGAACCTGTACCACAACCAATTCTTTGCTTTCAGTTTGGTGCACCTTTAATCCTTTTTTGTTTCTCATATAATTCTGACTTAATATCTATTACTTATCTTAAAAATTAAAATAGAGCATGTAATGGTGTTAAATCATGGTAACAAATCAGGTTGTATATACTGCTCAAAAGAAAAAAAAAAAGCTGTATACCTACACACCCAAATGGCTGCGGATCACTCAGGCACTTCCCAGCCGATCCTTGAACACAGGACAAGGTAACAAACGCCTTATGCTATTCGCTAATGTAATCAGAGGCAAAAAAAAAAAAATTGAAAAACTAAAGTGAACCGTAAGTGAATGAATAAATGACAGCACATCCATAATACGGTATACTACTCAGCCTTCACAAAGGATAATGTAAATGGAGAGTTTCTTTGCTTTCCATCGAAGGCCCACTGATCTCCTTTCATTTAGTGAAATGAGTGCCTACTGTGCCCAAGGCACTTCAGAAAATATCAAAATGAGTAAAGCGCTGCCTCCATCCTCAAAAACCTCTTACACACAACTGAAGATAAGACATACACAAAATATTAAATAAGAAGGGACACTTCTACAAAGAAATACAATCGAATATCAGGAACTCCTGGAAAGCTCGATTTTCAAGTAAAACGGGTTTTACTCCTTGAAAGAACCAAAACTTTCCTTAAAATTAAGCATCTGAGGTAAAAATAGTTCTACTTTCTCAAATATAAAACACAGTATAACAATAAAAAGAGCTAACATTTATTTAGTTTACTAATGTACTAAGCGCATTTAGTCTACCTCAAAACCCTGAGGTAGGTTCTAGCTATCTATTTTTGAGATAGGGTCTCCCTCTGTTACCCAGGCTGGAGTGCAGTGGAGTGATCATAGCTCACTGCAGCCTCAAATTCCTGGGCTCAAGCAATTCTTCTGCCTCAACCTCCCAAGTAGCTGCGATTATAGACCCCTGCCACCACACCCAGCTAATTTTTCTGGGGTTTTTTGTAGAGACAAGGGCTTCTCTATGTTGCTCAGGCTGGTCTTGAACTCCTAGCCTCAAGCAATCCTCCCACCTTGACCTCCCAAAGTGCTAGGATTATAGGCGTGAGCCACCAAGGTAGGCTAAGGTAGGTAACTATTAATGGCCCCATTTTAGATGTAACTTGGTAGGGCAAGGTGCCTCATGCTTGTAACCCTAGCACTCTGAGAGGCCCAGGCAGGAGGGTCACATGAGCTCACCAGTTAGAGTTACTGACCACCTACTGCATAGGAAGCAGAGTACTAGGAAATGAGGATACAGCAGGGAACAAGATAAGATAGCTCATTTATGAAATTCATTTTCTGATTGAAAGATATTTGTTTTCTAACAAATGAGCTAATCACAGTTTTATAATATGCTATAAAGGAAATAAACGAGGTGGTGTGACAGTAACTGGGAATGGCTTACTTCTGTTATGGTGTTATAGAAAGGCATCTTGCAGTATTGTTCTGTTGTTCCCACAGACCCATGAGCCAGACAGCCAGCCAGGAGAGCACAGGCATGAGGGCTAGAGAGAAGACAGACCACTCCTAGTGAAAATCAGAGGAAGTGGCCAGGAAAACCAGAACCTGGCTTAGGAAAAGTTACAGTGATTTGATCGAGGTCTCAAGGTGGGACTGGAAGAATATCTGTGCTTCCAGAAGCTAGGTGACATTTTGGGTAAACCTGAATTTAGGGCTAAAATCCTGAAAGCAATGGGACTCTTTTGGGGGGAATAAGCACAATCAGACTACGGGAAAAATAACTTATGGTTTTGTTTGGTTGTTTTTTTGTGGGTGTTTGTTTGCAAGATAAGGAATTACAGTAGAGAAATGAATTAAGAGACTACTACAAGTGACTTGGTGAGAAATTTTAAAAACTGACCATAGGAGGTGGCAATAGGAATGAAGAAAAACAGACAGCTGTGAGGACTACCCTGGATATATCTGACTGCAGGTACAGCCGTGGTACCAGAAATGTACCTGCAGAATCCAACATGTAATACCCCAAATCCTATGACACGGAAAAAATCGTGCATGTTTTCACAAATGTGTCTCGCATCTTTCCACAAACCCCAGCGATTCTTTCTACCGAATGCCACTTATGCTTGATGAACATGATTTTACGGTACGTTTTTTAAATTTTAGAGAAGTGTGAGTACATATTAATTCATTCATCACTACAAAATGTCACCTAATTTTAAACAGTGTAAACCACATTATTCAACTCAGATGGTGCACAATTTCCAAAAGCAAACTACAGTTTTTTGTTTTAAGTCCAGATCCCACATAGGCCTCAACAAATTAGAATTTGAAAATGTTAAAGAATCAAAAGAACCTGTAGCAGGTTTAACATGTTGAGTAGTCCCAATACTATTTTTAGATCAAGCAACACTTCTCCACGTGCAACTTTTTCCAAATGATACTAACAAGGTCAAGGATCATATCCTATCTAAATACAAGACCTATTTAACAAAGTTAAAATTTCTTACAGTAGCTTATCTACAAGTGTTGTGACCTTAAGGATTTTATTTATGTTTTATATTTATAATCTTTTAATATTTTTAATATTTGAAAATACTTATATTATCTGTAATCATTGTGTTAATATATTTGCTTTCATTCTTACTTATATATTTACATGTGGCAGGGTTAAATTTTACTTGCATCCTTTAAAAATAAAAAGCCTTACATTTCATGTTCCTTAGATAATTCAGAGAAACCTTGTGAACTACACAAGGAAATCCATCAGCATTCCCTCTGTACAGCATAACACTGAAGCTCAGAAAGATTAAGTAACTTGACTAATTCAAGATCACATAGTAATTGGCAAAGCAGGGCCCTGACCAGGCCTTCTACCTTCACGCCTCCTTCCCTCAGGACACTGCCAACTCAATACTGGAGTACTGGAACATTCCTGTGCCTCTCTTCCACAAACCTGGACAGTAAGCAACTAAGAGCCACACTTTTGCTCCCTGCATCATTCCGAGTCTGGAAACGCAGCAGCAACTCAGCACTCTGGTAAACACAAACGCGAGCACACGCTCCAGGCAGACCCCACTCAACGCTGGGTTTGCTCCACTGCACGAAACTTACTAAAATACACTATGGCCTTAAAGTACGACCTCTGATGAAGCTGTCCTTTGCACTCAGTGGGACATTCAGTGACAGAGCCAGATGACTCATCCCGTTAACTTACAGCTTTCTAAATTAATTCTGGACACCCAAGGAAAAGCAGAAATTACACAAATCCTCTGTATCCCCACCCTCAAAGTTGCACAAGTGTCAAAGCGCAGCAGTGAAACACAAAGCGGCGGGCTGGGACTGCGGCTGGCGTCCCTCCCTCCGCGACCCTCAGCGGCCACCCGGCAGAGCCCAGCGCGTCGCTTCCGCCCCGATCCGGCCGGGACCGGAGTGACCGCCCGCCCGCGGGCCCAGGCGCCCGGGACCCGAGCCCCGCCGGGAGCTGCGGCCGCGGCGACTCGGACACCCGGGCCGCCCCTCCTCGGCGGCGCTACCTGCCGGGCACCGCGCACCTGGCAGCCCCGCGCGGGCGGAAACGGCACGACGGGAGCCGGCGCTGACGCGGAGCCCGCGCGCCGCGGGGCGACCCAGGACAAGCCCGCCCCCGCCCGGCCCACACGCGGCAGCGACGCGCCCGGCCCGCGCCCGCGAGCTCCGGGACCCCAGGGCGGGCGGGGCGGCGCGGGCCGCGGAGGGGGAGCGCGGCCGGGCGGGAGGAGCGCGTCCCGACTCGCCGCAGGGGCGGGCGGGCAGGGAGCGCCGGGAGGGTCCGCCGACGGCCGCCAGCCGCGAGGGCGCCGGCGCCTACCTGCGAGCAGAAGTACGAGCCCTGGATGCCCAGCTTGATGCAGGTGGGACACTGCAGCTTGGCCTCGCGGCTGCAGCCGGCAGTCTCGCACACGCGCGTCTCCACGGCCGCCATGCTGCCGCCCGCCGGAGGAGCGCCGCGCCGAGGGAGAGCGGCGGCGGAGGGCGGGGCGCGGGCGGAGGGCGGAGGGCGGAGGGAGGCCGCGCCGGGGGAGGAGCTCGGTCCGCCGCGGGTCCACGCTGCGCGCCCGCCCCCGCCCCCTCTCGCCCTGCGCGCGCACACGGCGCCCCGCCCCGCCCCGCGGCCCTCGCGCCGCGCGCCCCTCCCCTTTCCCCTTCCCGGCGGCCGCGCGCACGTGGGTCCGGCGGGGCGGGCGTCGACCTCC
>VBSM01000142.1:3207632-3228107 GCA_008086735.1 Cheirogaleus medius
AGACTCTGTCTCAAAAAAAGAAAAAAGAAAAAAATGTTGTTATGAAAATCAAATTTGAGTTGGTGCCTATGAAAGCACTTTGTAATAAAGTACTATACAGATGCAAATTATCACTATTAACTGTCTACTTCCCCTCTTTAAGTTATGTCTCGTGAGAGCAGGAACCTCGGCTCTTATTTGTTTCCTGTTGCATACTTAGTCCCCAGAATAGGGGTTGGGACAGGCATTGCATGTGTATTAATCAGGGAAGACTAGCTGCTGTAACAAACAACCCCAAAGCTCTCAGGAGCTTAAGAAAATCAAAGTTTATTTCTCTCTTATGTCAGAGTCAACTATAGGTCAGTCAAGGAAGCCCTGCTCTAGCAGTCGGACGAAGATCTTAGATCCATCTTGTGGCTCCACCACCTCCAAAGTCCTTGGAATCCTCACCCAAGGATAGGCTGGCAGGTGAGTGTAAAGGACCATGCATGAGATTTGCCAGGCCAGACCTGGGAGTAGCGTGCTTCCCTCTCCTCCATTCCACTGGCCAGGATTCAGTCACTGACCACACCTTACTCCAAGGGTTGCTAGAAAATGTAGCTCAACTGTGGCCTTGGGAATCAAAGAAAATTGGTTTGATCGGCATCTAGCCAGTCTTTGCTACAGTAGTTGACAAATATTTGTAGAATAAATACATCAATAAATGAAGGAAATATACATATCCCAATGCAGCCTAATATCCAGTTGATTTTTTTTTTTTTAGCTTCTCAATAATGCCTTAAGATTGAACATAGGTCAGCTAAAACGCCTAAAGCATTTTCCCTGTGTTTGCTGTTAAGGTTCCATTGATAACCTAGAAGTTTTTCAAGAGTCCCATTTCCCAGACATGGGGGTTAGAGGGACTGATCACCAAATGCTGCTTTCACCCCATTGCTATACGCATTCTCTAACCACCTCACGGACTAGACGCATTCTCTGAGAAAATTGTGGCAACATCTAAGGTACCTGCCTTAGTAAACAGCCAATAGCTCTTTATCTTGAAACCCTGCTTCCAAAATCCCACTTGGATTGCTTGTCATAGGGACCTGCTGGCTGGGAAACTGGCCCTTTTCTCTACCATTCTGCAGCAAATACGGCTCCATGTGAGGATTTGCTGCTTCTCCACCTCAATCTTTCCCAAGTGCACAGCCCTGCATCAAGTGAATTTTAAAACTTCTGAGCTTAGGCCATAGGAGAACTGTAGCTTCAACTGTGACCCCTCTCAGGACACTCCCTCTGTGTAGGTCCCCAACCCCCGTATAAGAGGCCTGGTTACCCTAAGACTTTTGTGTAGGGGTCACATTTCTTTCCTATATGGATAGCTACATAAAAATTTGATTTGGGAGGGGATGTAGATATACTTGTGAAAGGTAAAACAACACAGCTTCTAGATAATAACATTGGAAAATATCTTCACAACTTTGTTGAAGGCAATGATTTCTTTTCTTTTCTTTTCTTTTCTTTTATTTTAAAGAGATTTATTCTGGGCCAAATTTGAGGACCATGACCCGGAGCCACGCCCAAGAAGCCTTAAGCAAGTGGACTCCAATGATTTCTTCTTCTTTTTTCTCTTTCTTTCCATCTCGCTGAATCCAATGATTTCTTAAAGAGGACAGGAAAGCTGCATTTATGGAAGTCCACTCTCTCCCCTCTGCTCTGCATGCCATCTTTATCTTATATCAAGTGTCCATGTATGAGTGGATTCGTGTCTTGACAGTCTGTATTAGTCCATTCGGCTACCTCTTGCCTCCATATGGCATTAGTTACTGTAGCTTTGGAAGTTTTGATGTCTGAAAGAGCAAGTCCTCCCATTTTGTTGTTTTTTCAAGAGAATCTCAGTCTTTAGCACCAAGGGAGGGGGAGGATGTCAGAGCTCAAGAGTGGTGAGGAAAGGGTTGGGGTCCAAGCAGCAGCTCAGAATAGAGTATCAGAAGCTAAACAAGGTGTATGTGGGGGTCCTTCCAAGGAGGTAGCTCGGCACCGAGGCTGAGCATCAGAGCCGGACACCCCGTCACTTAGCTCAGATTCCAACACTTGCCCCAGGCTGCCTGTCTTTGGGAATTCCCTCTTCATCCTGTTCAGACTCCAACACTCAATGTGAAGAGGGTGTCCGCCTGCAGGGGATGGCCTGGAGTCCGATGTCAGAGCCTCAGCACGGTGCTGAGGTCACCTCTGCAGCATGATGAGCCTGGCTGGGATGTCATAACATGAGTAAGGTGACAAGGGCATCCCCACAGAGGAGCAGCCTGGCAGGGGAGTCAGCCCCTGAGTGTGATGAGGAGGGTGTCCACGCACGGGGGAGCTCAGCATGGAACGTCAGAGCCTAATGGGGTAAGGAGATACAAATATAGACAACAAAAACAGATTGTAGTATGGCACTGGAATTGGAAGAATTGGCATGAGCAGTGGTTTGCAATATATATAGATGGATATAGTCCTAAACATAGATGTGAACGTGTAAGTACGTGTTTATATGTGTGTATGTAAATACATGCATTCCCTACTGCTGTCGACTGAGCATGTCTGAGACCTGAAACATCTCATTAACAAGGATCATACCTAGTGCCCAGATCTCAGCTTCTAAATATCAGACTTTGCTTAAAGGAACCAAGATACTTTGGAGAAATGACTGGTCTCTCAGCTGGGGTCAAGAAAGTACAAAATCTGGAACATCTTATGCCAGAAAGCAAGCAAGTGCTCAAAGAATTTTGGGGACATGTAAAACAAAGAAAAGGACCAGGAAAGTACACTTTAAGTGGCTCTCAATGTCTGAATCACAGAGAATATTAGCATCAAAATAAATAATGATAATAATAGATTACAGTCCATTGAATAGGCTATGATTTCGTACAGGAAATGATGAGTCATACAGATATAAAATGATAAATGAATGCATTGACAGTTTAATGAAAAATAGAATATTTACATGATTCCAAAGTACTTCCCCACAAAATGTGTATTAATTATAAAGGGAAAAAGTAACTCCAGAGTTGGCAGACCACACAGACACCACCTTAATCAAATAATCAAAGTAAACATCACCAATGGGACAAATTTAAATTTTGCTCTCTACCTGACAGAATAAGATGAATGTAGCATCACTTCTGTGATGTCCCTTTCCAAAGATGCATAACCTTCATCCAATCGTGACGAAACATCAGACAAACCAAAATTGAGGAACGTTATACAAATAACTGCCTTGTAATTGTCAAAAGAGTTGAGGTCATGAAAATAAAGGAAAGACTAAAGAAATGTTTTGGATTTGTTACGGACTGAATGTTAGGCATCCTCTCGCCCAGATTCATATGTTGAAATTCTAACTCCCAATGTGATGATATTAAAAGGTGGGACCTTTGGAGCCGGGCGCCGTGGCTCACGCCTATAATCCTAGCACTCTGGGAGGCTAAGGCGGGAGGATCGCTCAAGGTCAGGAGTTCAAAACCAGCCTGAGTAAGAGCGAGACCCCGTCTCTACTAAAAATGGAAAGAAATTAGCCGGACAACTAAAAATATATAGAAAAAATAGCCGGGTGTGGTGGTGCATACCTGTAGTCCCAGCTACTCAAGAGGCTGAGGTAGGAGGATCGCTTGAGCCCAGGAGTTTGAGGTTGCTGTGAGCTAGGCTGATGCCACGGCACTCTAGCCTGGGCAACAGAGTAAGACTCTGTCTCAAAAATAAATAAATAAATAAGTAAATAAATAAAAGGTGGGACCTTTGGGAGATAATTGAGTCATGAGTGTGGAAAGAGACATGATGGCTTGCTTCCTCTCCCTGTCTCTCTCCCCACCATAGGAAGATATAGCAAGAAAGCAGCCTGTCAACTAGGAAGGGTGCCCTTACCAGAGGCCAGATCTGTGGGCACCTTGATTTTGGATTTCTCAGCCCCTAGAATTGTGAGAAATAAACGCTTATTGCTTTTTGTTGTTTGTTTGTTTGTTTAGACAAAGTCTTGTTCTGTTACCTGGTCTAGAGTGCAGTGGTGTCATCATGGCACACTGCAACCTCAAAATCCTGGCCTCAACCATCCTCCAGCCTCGGCCTCCCAAAGTGCTAGGATTGCAAGTGTGAGCCACCACACCGGGCCTTAAGATTTACTATTTAGGCCACTCAGTCTGAATTGACTAAGCCAGGGCTGAAAGAGAATAAAGAGACATGACAAAATTAAAACATGATTCTGAACTGGATCCTCTTGGGCTCTAAAGGACATTATTGAAACATCTGGTGAAACTTGAAGAGGCTCTGAGGATTAGATGGCATATAATGTAACAAAGGTAATTTCCTAATTTTTATGGTAGGGTTTGATTACATAGAAAAATATTCTGATTGTAGGAAATACACTCTAAAGTATGAGGGGGTGATGGGCACTAAGTTGGCAATTCACCCTCAAACAGTTTAAGAAAAAATAATTTTTGTACTATACTTACAACTTTTCTATAAGTTTGAGATTGTTTCAAGAAATGCTGCTTCATCCTATGCACAGTAGTTATAAAAAATATTTTATGTATACTAGTTAATGCATTTTTCTAGTGCATAGTACAATAAACTATTTTTTTTTAATTATGGGCAGAGCCGGTGCCTGACCCACAGACATTATAAAAATTGCCTGACTTACTTTGAGGAGATAGCTTGATGTTGATTGAAATGCTTTAATTTTAACATAAACACAATATAATTCCACTAGAAAGTGATTTTTACAATTAATATTAACAAACAAATGTATATACTTGTACATTTGTTTTTATATGTATATTGTACAGAGTAACAAAATAACAGAACAATGAGATCACACAAATGCACATTTCAGCTATCAGCTACATAAACTGTATCCCTGCATGTCCAAACACTCTATCCATGGGTTCATTAGACAATGGATATGGTAAATTGTATCTGCAATCATAGTTTTAACTTATGAAATGCAATAGAATTAGCATGTTTGGCTGAAACCTCTCTAAAAGTCAGTATTTCCTTTACTGTATTGCCATAGTGACTTTCCACAATATACTTTTAAAATTTTCTTTAAAAACCAGATTATGACAGGCTGTTTATAATTCTAGGCAATGACATCTTGTTTTTATTAAACTATAAAGAACTAAATACATTTAATAGATGCTTTGATTAAATTGTATGAATAACAAAATTTCTGTTGTCCTTCACTTAAAAATGTGTATGTGGAATCATTAGGGAGAAAAAGACTCCCACACCTACCTTGCATAGAATTACACAGGTTCTTAAAATACCTAAAATACAACATTTGCATTTAAAACCATATCACAGATGGATACTTAATTAATATTAGCTGATGAACATCTGTTAGTTGCTTTTAAGAGGATGATTTTCTTACTTTATTAAGAACATCTACTAGATATAACAAACTAGGAAATATAACAAAAAAGATTTCTTATAATTGCAGTTTAACAAATATCTACAGGTAGCATGTTGAGTAATGTATTACTATCAACATGAAGAAATTTAGAAAACTTTACTGAGAGACTTAAGTAAGTGGAAAGACACATAAATATATGTGTCTTTTTAAAAAGTGTCTTTTGGTCCCAAGTTAATACATAGGTTAGTTATAATTACAATAATGGTGAGATAGATATGTCATTATTGTTTTGTTACTTATAGTAAAATAATTTTAAATTTTATTTTTTTAAATCAAGCAAAGATAGCCACAAAATTATGGAAAAAAGTAATAAATTAAAAGAAAAGCCTAATTCTACCATATATGGAACTATTGATGCCACCATGATGATGATATAGTCCCTGGGGACAAAATAGTCTAGAAAACAGAGTGATAAAGTGGGAAAAATAAGAATATTTGAGTTCAAATTCTGATTATCCCTTTGCAGTTAGTTTCTCCTTCTCATATATGATGTATGATGAAAATATTACAAATTAATGTAAAAGGGAAGAATGATTGAATAAATAATCTTAAGAAAATTAGGTAGCAATTTGTAAAAAATTTTAAAATTATGAATTAAAGAGCAAAAGTAAAAAATTAAAGGTAATAGGGTTAGCTAAAGAATAACTGTGAAAGAAGTAATATCAGATATTTAGAAGACCTATGAAAGGTTTTCTAAAATTCTATGTCTAAAAATTATTAAAAACAGAAGAACACATCCAAATTCATATAGAACCACAAAAAAACGAGAATAGCCAAGGCAGTCATGGGCAGAAAGAACAACGCTGGAGGCATCGCACTACCTGACTTCATGATATACTACAAAACTATAGTAACCGAACAGCATGGTACTGACAAAAAAAAATGGACACATCAACCAATGGAACAGAACAGAGAGCCTGGAAATGAACCCATACATATATAGTCTATCAATTTTCAACAAAGATACCAAAAATATACAATGAGAAAAGAATAATCTCTTCAATAAATGGTGCTGGGAAAATGGGATATCCATATGCAGAATAATGAAATTGGACCCTGATCTCACACCATATACAAAATCAACTCAAAATGAATTAAAGACCAGAAACTGTAAAACTGTTAGAAGAAAACATAGAAGAAAAACTACATGACATTGTTCTAGGTAATCATTTTTTAGATTTGACCCCAAAAGCACAGGCAACAAAAGCAAAAGTAGACAAATGGAATTACATCAAACTAAAAAGCATCTGTACAGCAAAGGAAACAATTAACAGTATGAATAGTTAACCTACAAACTGGGAGAAAATATTTGCAAGCCTTGTATCCAATGAGGGATTAATATTTGAAATATATAAGGAATTGAACTCAATACAAGAAAACAAACAAAAAAAACTTTTTTAGATGGACAAGGGACCTAAGTAGACATTTCTCAAAAGAAGATGTAAAAATGGCCAAAAGATATATGAAAAAAATGCTCAACATTGCTAATTATTAGGGAAATGCAAATTAAAACCACATTAATAAATAAATAAATAAATAAAATAAAACCACATTAAGCTATCATCTCACACCTGTCAGAATGGCTATTATAAAAACGACAAGTGTTGGTGAGGATGTGGAAAAGGGGAACTCTTGTACACTGTTGGTGGGAGGATAAACTAGTACAGCCATTATGGAGAATTGTATGGAGGTTCCTTGAAAAATTAAAAATGGAATTACCATATGATCCAATAATGCTACTTCTGGATATTTACTCCTCAAATTTGAAATCAGCATGTTGAACAGATGTCTGCATTCTGTTCACAATAGTCAAGTTATGGAATCATCCTAAGTGTCCATTAATAGATGAATGAATGAAGAAAGTGTGGTGCGTACTACACAATGGAATACTATTCGGCATTAAAAAGGAAGGAAATTCTGTGACTTGCTAAAGCATGGATGGAATTGGAGAACATTATGCTAAGTGAAATAAGCCAGGAACAGAAAGACAAAATACTGCATGTTCTCACTTATGTGTGGGACTGAAAACAATTTAACTCGCAGAAGCAGAGAGTAGAATGGTGGTTAGAGTCTGGGGGGTGGGGTGAATGGGGAGGTGATGGCCAAAGAGTACAAATCTCAGACAGGAAGAATGAGAGTTTGTATTGAGTGAGATCTATTGCACAGCACGGTGAATACAGTTACTAATCGTGTATAGCACATTTCAAAATTGCTAAGAGAAAAAATTTCAAATGTCCTCGCCACAGAAAAATAAGTATTTGAGGTGATAAATATATTAATTAGCTTGATTTGATTATTCTATATTGTATTCATAAATAATAACATCACTTTATACCCCCTAGATATGAGATTATAAATTGCCATTTTACAATAAAATTAAAAATAAAATTAAAATAAAAGTTAAAATTCCAATTACACATATATTTCATTTCTTCTCCATGTACCATATGGTTTCTATGCTCTTTTCTATATTTTCTATCCTTTCTCTTCTCTAAGTTTCTATTTCAGACAACAAGCTGATTCTTATGTTGGGAGCCCGAAATATTATTATTTGGTAATCTTTTCTCTTGTTCTTATAATTCAAGAAAATAATTCTATTTCATGCCGAAAAGTTATATATCTGACTACCTGTGTTCTGGAAAGGCAGGGCTAGGAGTCCCAGCAAAATATCTATATATTTTCATTTTATTCTTCTCAGCTCCTAAAGTCTCAGCTTTCTTTGCTCCAAATCTCGTGTTTTCACTCCCATTTCTTTTATCTTATGGATTTGTGTTTATATTTTATTCTTTTACTGCCCCTTTAATGAAGCTTGAGTAGAAGAGAAAATAAATACATATAGTCATTCTTCCATGTTTAACAGGAAGTCATATATACATATACGATCCTATTCAATGCTGGCAAGAGTGCCACAAAGCAAAGCATTGTCATAGATTTCTGACCGTAGTCTCTTTTAAAAAAGGTCTTTAAATCTTATTTCCCCTCTGGGAATAAAAAGCCTAAATAAATACTCTAAAATTCAAAATTAAGAATATTTTCCTTGCATAAAGATGCAGTAGCATACTTTATGAAAGTGAAAACTTCAGATCAACCTAAATCTCTAATGATCGGAGACTAGATAAATCAATTATGGAGCCCACAATTAATGGAAAATTGAACTATCCTTTACATTTTTTGCAGAAGTATGCATTAGCATAGAGAAATGCGATTATATGCTGTTAACTAAAAAGGCAAAAATTTTTAAATTTTATTAAAAAAAAACACAACACAGAGCTGGGCACAGTGGCATGGGCCTGTTCTCCTAGCTACTTGGCAGGCTGAGGCGGAAAGATGGCTTGAGGCCAGGAATTCAAAGCTGTAGCACGCTGTGATCACACTTGTAAATAACCACTGCACTCCAGCCTGGGCAACATAGCAAGACCCAGTCTCTAAAAAAAAAATAAGATAACAAAAAGTAAAATACAAATAAACAAATGAATAAAACACAACCAAAACCAGAAGCATAAAAAATATAGAGAAATCATATGCAAATACAGATAATACCTATCCTTGGTGGGACAATGACAATTTTTTTTTCTTTATACTTTTCTGTGTTTTCCAGTATCCCTTAATGAATACATGTTTTCTTAAAATGAAGGAGTTGATTTTATCTTTATACATTGTATACCTGAATCAAAATATCACACTGAACCCCATAAATATGTACAATTATTACATGTTAATTAAAATAATTTTAAAAGAAGGGAAAACGTATATTAAAAAATAAAATATTATTTCTTTAACTTACATAATATGCTATATATTTATAATATTAAGCCTACATCATGTGTCTAAAATTTTCTATTTCTTTTTAATTCATTATAAGTTCTGGATTTCAGTTCAGTTATAAAGATGGGGAATTTCACTTCATACATTTCTAAATAGCAGTGTTAGAAACAGTTCTGGACTCCCAAGCCTAACAAATTCCTGGGACTATCTTCTCTATTTTTCATAGAAAACATGTTTCATTCTCCAATTTAGCCTTCAAATTAGTTGAGTCAAATTTTGTACTAATTCAACTCTGCTATCGAAAATGCAATGCCTCAGATAAACATCAACCAAGCACTACAAAGTGTAATTGGAAATATGTGTTCCACATCTGGTTTCCCTCAATGCCATTTAACAAATTAAAATGGCAAGTGGCATCATCTGCCACCCCTTTGACGTTAGCAAGAGATACTGAAAAGTAACTTGAATTGATTTCTGCTGACACACCGTACAATGTATTACAAAATTTTTCTAAGATTGATTACCTAGACAAGTTGAACTAAAAGGAATTTTTTAAAAGTGGATTTGGAGATGTGGTATAATATAAGCACCATTCTGATTTTCTGTCTTGAGTGCTTGTGATAAATTTAAAAGAAGTGGACACTTTGAGTAATCAGAGTTAGACAAATATCCATAAATTGTAGAATATTTGACATGGACATTAACACCAAAGCTTCATTGCAAATTCTGAACTTTATCTCTCATTTGAACTGTGAAAATAATGCATTATCTACAGGCTAGCAGGATCTAAAGATGGAAGCTTGATTACCCAAGATCATAACATTGATATGGAAAGAAATAGCCTTTTATATATTTCACCTCTGTTCACAGCAAGCCTTTTCGCAAAGAGAGAGGCCCAGGAAAGAAGCAAGGAGAGGTACTTTCATGCCTTCCAGTTTGGGCTCAAATTAGACAGAATGCTCTGTCATGTCTTCTAAGTAGGTAGCCGGGAAGACAACTACGCTACCCCAAACCAGTTTGGAAATGAAAGAAAAGCATCCATTTGATTTATAAACGTATCAGCTTTTTACAAGTCCGTCTGCAGCTGCCATTTCACATGGCTTGGTGGTACATTCACTCACACGACGTGAATTTACTGACTTCTGTTGCTGCTTTTCTTTGCAAAGTGATCCTTTTATATCAGTGCATTCTGGTGACTCCATTTGCATATTTATGTCTCCCAAAGGAACACACACCACGTAGCATTTAAATTAGCAATTTTATCACATCCATTCATGGGCCTTGATTTATGGCAAGGCTCCAGCTCTTTGCCGGGCATGTCTGGAAGCAGTGTGAGAGGTGAGCTCCACAGGGGCTAGCAGGAAGACCCCATGGAGGGGTCAGACGTGCTACCAAGGTCAGGATGCCTTTGTTCGAATGTCACTTCATCCAGCTGTGAGTACAGCTGCCACTGTGAGAATGACCATGGTGACTGGATGATGCTATTTAATCAAATGCCTCTTGGTAATTCAAAAAGTGGCAATGTGCAACCTGGGATTGCTGAAGCCATCTACTTTGAATTATCCCAGTCTCATCAGCATGGAAATGAATAATGCAATTCAGTCTCTTTCCATAGCATGCAGGTAAATCATATTTCTTCTCAAAACACTTGCAGCATTTAGGCAAGTTTTTTTCAATAATAGTCTTTACTACAAAAATAATAATGCATCTTTTGGGATTCTCAATAATTTTATACTCATTACTGTTGATTACATGTATTTTGATATTTTTTATAAAGATTAACAGGATAGGCGTCCAATTCCTAACATCATTTCATCTTATTTAAAGCATTGATATTATCTCTACATACTTTATTTTATAATTTATAAAAACCAAATAGGACATGACAATAAAATGCTTTTGGAGAGCTCTCTGAAAAGTCTGTTATTAATGAAACCATTCTTCTAAGGCCTCTATTCTCTTTGAAAATAAACAAAAGTAGAGGCCCCTGAACAGAATCCTGTTATGCTCCTGATAATCTGGAATATTTAATAATATTGAAAGAAAATATTTACCATAATAAGGTCTCTCTCTTCTGTGTCACTTAGGAAGAATATATTTTCTGAATTTGTGTAATTACTTAAAGAATCTTCCTTACTAACACTGTTAGAGATATCCAAAGATTGAAACGCAATCAACAGCATAGTGGGGATATCCCTGATTTAATAAAAGGGTTAGATTATCTGTCTCAACTCAGAACATAAAGGAGCAGCTCCTAATATTAATACAAAGGGATTTCATAAGATACAAGCAGGGAGCTCTTGCTCACAGAATTAGTAAAACAAAAAATGTTTGTGTTCACCATATTTACGAGTCAGCTTAGATATAAAGAAAAAAAATATTATATAAGAAATGGGGCTTTACATGGTATATTTGTCAGGGTAAGCTAACTGCCATAACAAAACAGACCCCAAATTTCAATGCCTTAAATTTTTTTTTTTTTTTTTTGAAACAGAGTCTCACTCTGTTGCCTGGGCTAAAGTGCCGTGGTGTCAGCCTAGCTCACAGCAACCTCCAACTCCTGGGCTCAAGCGATCCTCCTGCCTCAGCCTCCCAAGCAGCTGGGACTACAGGCATGTGCCACTATGCCCGGGTAATTTTTTCTATATATTTTTAGTTGTCCAGCTAATTTTTTCTATTTTTTTAGTAGGGACAGGGTCTCGCTCTTGCTCAGGCTGGTCTCGAACTCCTGACCTGGAGCAATCCTCCCGCTTCGGCCTCCCAAAGTGCTAGGATTACAGGCGTGAGCCACCGTGCCCGGCCAATGCCTTAAATTTTCTTTCTTCCTCATACAAAGTCTAGTAGATGTTCCTGATTAGGCAGCTGTTCTGGGCAATTCTTCCCCAACTGGTCATTCAAGGAAACAGGTATTTTTCATTTTATGGAACTGCCATCTGAAATAGGTGGGTTCCAAGGTTTCCATGGAAGAGGAAGAGAGCATGAGGAAGGCACAGCGGACCCTTAACTTTCCTTGATCTGGATGTGAAGCACATTAGTTCTGTGCACATCGGCTAGAACCAGATTTCTAGCCCTTTAGATTCTAAGGGGGCTGGAAAACATATAGTCCTTAGCTTGATAGCTGCTTCCCTGTCGCAAGCCTACCCTGAGAGCACAGAATTGGAATCTCTGGTGGCCAGGAACACCAAACCCTGCTACACACAACAACTGCAATAAAAGTTTCCTTAAATTAAGTTCAATTGGAAAGGCAATGGTTGAAAGCCAGAATGCCTGGCTAGCATCTTAACTCTGCTGCTTACTTGCTGTGAGACCCTGGAAATACTGGTTAATTCTAACCACCCCATTGGTTTCCTTTTCTGTAAAGTGGGAATATTATTTGAAAGGCTGAACAGAATAACTGTAAAGCACTTGGAACAGTATCTGGCCCACGGTTAGCACTCTATAAGTGTTAGCTATTCTTCTTCTTCTCATGGAGTCTGCCACAATCACAGCTCCTTGTGAAGTAGGCTCAGAAAGGCTTGAGACCCACTAGCCCTGGCTTGCAGCTTGGACAAGGCTAAGCAAATGATTCAAATTGAATGAATGGACCAATATTCTCTCTTGCAAAGCTGAGTGTATAACACACACACAGAGTAAGTCAGCAGTTTATTGTGGGGGTAGAATTCAAAAAATGAAAAGAATAAAGCCAACCAACGCCCAGAGAAAAGGCAATGATCAGAGGCCATGAGACAATAAAAGGCAAGAGTAGTCAGAAACCATGAATGGCACAAGCTAAGGAAGACAATGGAGAGAAGTCAGTTCATTGCTCAGTAGCAGGAGCAGCAGCTGCAGAGAGCAGCTGAGTCACCAGAATGGCATAGGACAGCAGTAGGGACCCACACAGCAGCGTGAGGACACAATGGCAGGAGCTGGCAACATCCCACGTGATCTTCCAGATTCATTCCGGTGGGGAAGGGGAGACCGGCTGCAAGTCAGACATTTGTCTTCTTTTCTTTACTTTAAAGCCCCATCACTTATGACTCCCTAGCATGTCATTTTGGCACGGGATCTGAAAGAGCCTGTCATTCATTGCAGCCACTGTGATTCATCTGAAACTCAGAAGTGAGTCTCGTTCTTTTTTCTGATAATGCAAGTACAGTAGATGGAAATCACGGTTCTCAGATACAGATGTACGGAAAAACCTTCTACATCAAGATACTTCCTGATTCTGAGCACCCCTCTCCCCCGATTCTACCACACATGGAAATTCAACTTCATTCATTCTTTAAGCTTGATCCCAATCTTTCCAGGGTTGTTCATGGCTCTGGCATCTCATATAGTGCCAGGGCATCAGGGAGGTGACAGAAAGGACCACTGGTCACTGGTCATCTCTTCATAGCTCTGGCCATGCTCTGTCTGCATTGTCCCTTTGGGTCCCGCAGCACTTCCCACCAGGTTTGCAGCATGGATGTTTTTGCCAAGGCTCAGAATGACATGCTCGGGTCCCATGCACCCTGCAGCCATTCCTTTCTGGGGTCTTCATTGCTCCCTCACTGGCAATACTACCCGAAAGCATGATCTGGGTTCCCAGTCCCAAACCCAGGTTCCTATGGCCCTCATTGAGCCTGCAGAATCTTTCTTGCTAAACTGCGAAGTTATTTCACTTCAACTTTCTGCAAGTCATTTTATCTCTACCTGCAATCTCTGTCCCCTACTGAGGCTTAGACTTTTTTTTTTTTTTTTTTTTTTGAGACAGAGTCTTGCTATGTTGCCCGGGCTAGAGTGCCATGGCATCAGCCTAGCTCACAGCAACCTCAAACTCCTGGGCTCAAGCAATCCTCCTGCCTCAGCCTCCTGAGTAGCTGGAACTACAGGCATACACCACCATGCCCGGCTAATTTTTCTACATATTTTTAGTTATCCAGATAATTTCTTTCTATTTTTAGTATAGATGGGGTCTTACTCTTGCTCAGGTTGGTCTCAGAACTCCTGACCTCAAGCGATCCTCCTGCCTCGGCCTCCCAGAGTGCTAGGATTACAGGCGTGAAGCCACTGCGCTCGGCCTGAGGCTTAGACTTTTAAAGGAAAAGCAAGACAGTTTTCCAGGCAGCTTCAGTGGCCCTCCTTACTACAGCCTATACCTTGAAGAGGAAAGCACAGACCCTGCCACTTACTTATTATATGAGAAGAAAAGAAAGGAATAGAAATATATGAGAAATATATTTCTCATATATATATGAGAAATATATATCTCACATATATATGAGAAATATATTTCTCACATATATATGAAATATATATGAGAAATATATGAGAAAGAAAAGAAAGAAAATAAAGGAATATGAAAGTTAAATATTTTAAAATATTTTTCATTCTTACTTTTTTTCTTTTTGCCTTAGACACTTGGAAGCTCAGGTTCAAATTCCATGCTCAGTACACACAGAGTTAGAATATTTACTAATTTATGTTTCTCAAATTTTGATTTCTGATTCGGTCTCATTTTACTAACTTTGTTACTAATGCCTTGTAAACAAATACGTCTTCCTACTTATTCAAACTGATATTGATTTTTTTAAACTGATACAATTCATTGCAGCAGTGTGGGAGCATCCAGAGTTTGGTAGGTTACAGGGGTAGAGATCCACTCAAGGTATGAGGACTCGAGGAGACAGAAATGACTTGTGAATTGGACGTTCCTCCGTGATGTCCTGCAGGTCTAGTAACTGCGTCAGCCTCCAGTGACTCCACTGTGTGCCACCACAATGGGGACTCAACTATTCTGTGTCTGATTGTCTTGCTCTGGATGCCACCAATAAGGTGACCCTCTTTTTTAGCTCAGCATCATGGCATCTATTTTAGTTCCTTTCTTCTTGTCCTTCCCTGCTTGTAGGCTTCTACCATTACCTTTCCTCAATCTCTGTATTTCAATTTTTGCCTTCACTATTAATTGAACACCTTCCAAATAAAGAGAATATTCATCTAATTCAGTCTAATTAGCCACAGTTATCCCCTTTGGACAGAGATGTCATGATAGGTCAACTCATAGGTCATTGACTGCATGATGAGTTGGCTTTTCTTGGATCAGATAACTGCCCTCGTTCATGCTAATTGTGGCTAAGGTGACAGCGCCATTTTACACAAGAAGATAACTGTAGGCAGAAGTAATGCTCTAGAAAAAGACCATAGAGAAGAACTTCCTAGAAGGGGCTGTGAGCAGACAGCTGTCTTAAGGCTTAGCTTGCTCAGTATTGCTGTTAAAAGTACGATAAATAGGTCAACTATTGCTCTTGGAATAGTATAAATGTATCCTTTCCCTTTGGGGATAAAATCCTACCCCAACTCACACAGATGTGATTTGGCCCTATGACTTCCATGAGACAATGACCAAAGTCCAAACTGGTACATTTTCCAAAGTCTGGGTTATTTAGTCTTAAATAAGAACTTATACAACACTGTAACCTGTGACCACCAAATGAGATTACACTTTCTATTTGTATCTAAATTATTATGATGCAAGTTCCCAAGTGGCCCCCTAAATACAGTTTCTAATGACGACTTTTGATCCCTGTATTATTTTATGTACCCATTTGCCCAGCTTCCGCTAGATTGTGGATGCAAATCAGGTCACGCTAAGTGCAATAACCGCATAATCCTAGGCTCTTGGCATCACCTGCATATGCAGGACCTCATCCGCTTCTGAAATCTCAGTTTCTGGAGGTGTTTTAGGCATCGTCAGTGAGTGTCTTCTAGATGCTCACAAAAGCACTCTGAGTCAGCAGCCACCCACCAGGCCGCGCGCTAGCTCACCGCAGCCGTAGTTCTTCCACCCCACCGCCCTGGAGGGCCTGGTCCTGCTCTGTTGGCATGGTGATTTCCGCGGGCTTCTGCGGATGCTCGGGAGGCCCCGCGATCAGTAGTTACGCACTGCAGGCACCAAGCTCCCTGCAGAGTGGCAAGGACTGATACCAGCTCTGTCTCTGCTCTGCCAGGCGTGGCAGTTCCTACTGGTCTCAATCGCTGCTCTGCCTGCCGGTTTCTCCTCAATTCCCTCTCTCACCAGGCACCACGACAAAGGCCCTGAAGGAGAGATGCTTCCCTTCCTCTTGAATTCAATTCCGAAAGGAGGAGTCAGTGGTTTACAGCTTTCAGTCAAACAGCACTTTCTTTTTTGTTGTTGTTTTTGTTTTTGCTTTATTTCAGCATATTATGGGAGTACAAATGTTTAGATTACGTATGTTGCCCTTGCCCCCCTTCCCCACTGAGTCAGAGCTTCCAGCGTGTCCATCCCCAAGACGGTGCACATCATACTCACTATGTATGTGAATACCCATCCCCTCCTCCCCCTCGCACCTGCCTGACACCCCATAAATGTTATTCCTATATGTGCACTTAGATGTTGATCAGTGAAACCAATTTGCTGGTGAGTACATGTGGTGCTTGTTTTCCCATTCTTGTGATACTTCACTTAGTAGAATGGGCTCCATCCAAGAAAATACAAGAGGTGCTAGATCATCATTGTTTCTTAAAGCTGAATAGTACTCCATGGTGTACATATACCACATTTTATTAATCCACTCATGCATTGATGGGCACTTGGGTTGTTTCCACATCTTTGCAATTGTGAATTGTGCTGCTGTAAACATTCGAGTGCAGATGTCTTTTTTATAGAGTGTCTTTTGTTCTTTTGGGTAGATGCCCAGTAATGGGATTGCTGGATCAAACACTTTCAATTTTTACTTATAGCCCACACTCTCCATAGGTCCCAGATGCCCACTCAGGGGACTCGTAAATGAAAAAGAGCTGAATGACAGCCACCAGGCTGACCGCAGAGCGCCATCCTCCTCCTAGGAAGGCTCTCTTACAAACTAAGTTCACTGTTTCCGACCTGGTCTTCTGTAAGGTGACTTCTCCCAAGAGGGAACTTTGTCCTCATACACATGGCTCCTACTGGGCCACACTACCAGTGCGCCAGGCATCCCTGCTGGTGTGTGGAATTTACCTAACTTCAAATTGGGATTCTCCGCTCTGCGTGCACACTGTTTTGTGTGTTGTTCTTTCCCGTTTCTACCTGGTAGATTTGAAGATCTTCAGGTAAAGCTGCACAAATACATACGCTCTTTACATCACTGAAGGAGAACCAGGTGCCCCTACAGACATTAGCAAGTGATAACATAGTGACAAAAAATATTGTAGTAATGAGCAAAACAAATCTCCCTTCTACTGTGTCAAAGCCAACTGCTTAGTCTGTGTAATTAATTACAGATTTGCCAGTTTTCAGAAACCGTGCAGAAATTATTTCACAAATAATAAGTCACTGAAATCGAAAAGAATAATTAAGAAAGTTGTCAGTATTTCACAAGAACAAAGAAAATAAAGAATGAGTCTATCAGGATCACCTGTGGAAAGTGACTAAATTAGATTTCCTTAGAGCAAATTATTTATCCAAATTAAATGGGAAAAATGAAGTTGTGAACATGTTTTGTTGAGAAATATCAAAAGTATTTATTGGGAATTCAAGAACAATTTATTACGAAATAGGTGAAAGTTAACTTCAAATCTGATTATATCACTAATATAATTGATTAAACTGTTTTATTTTGTACTGAATTTACATATTTCTTCAGTTTCTGGAACACTTGTTTGTTATTTGCTTTTTAATGTCTATACCATTCCCAGAAGAGTATTTTTCTCATAGAATATATTCCAAATGATACATTAAGAGAAGGAGCAAATGAGTGATTGACATGTATAAAAGAAAGAATGTCTCTCTCAAATATTAATATTTAGGCTGGTGTTCTAGAAGCAGATGGGGGAGTGGCTAGGAGCACAGCCCGGAAGTTACCACCTTGGTTCATACTCTGACTCTATGTGTTAGCAGTGTGAACCTGAACATTCCACTTAACAGCTCTCTGCCTCAGTTTCTTCCTCTGAAAATGGGGATAATAACAGTGCCTTATCTCATAGGACTGTGGTGGGGATTAGGTGAGATTCACACGTACACCTTTATTTATTTATTTATTTTGAGACAGAGTCTCACTCTGTTGCCCGGGTTAGAGTGCCGTGGAGTCAGCCTCGCTCACAGCAACCTCCAACTCCTGGGCTCAAGCGATCCTCCTGCCTCAGCCTCCCGAGTAGCTGGAACTACAGGCAGGCGCCACCATGCCCGGCTAATTTTTTTTCTATATATTTCTAGTTGTCCAATTAATTTCTTTCTATTTTTAGTAGAGATGGGGTCTCGCTCTTGCTCAGGCTGGTCTTGAACTACTGACCGTGAGCGATCCTCCCGCCTTGGCCTCCCAAAGTGCTAGGATTACAGGTGTGAGCCACCGTGCCCGGCCTACACCTTTAAAATATTGCCTGACATGTAGTAAGGCATAAGTGATTATTATTATGATGCCTGTAACTTCTATATGAATACTTTTCATTTTAAGTAAAAAAAAAGTTAAAGGATTTTGAACTTTCAACATTATCTATAATTAATTTGTTTTACATAAGCTAAAGACTAAAGTTTAAGAAATTTTCAAGATAGAAAACGTTATGCCTGCCAAAGGGAAAAATGTGCCCAGGAGATGAGAACATGAAGGAGGAGAATTCTGACGTCTGGGGACATCCCATGGCAGAAGACAGTGCTGATGGGCAAGGCCGAAAGCAGAGGTGAGAGGTTCCAAACTACAAAGGGGCTAAAGACAACCAAAAACAAACATTACCAGCGGACAGATCGCAGGTCTGCTCATCACAGGAACATGATCTTAATAAAAGATTTCAACTCAGTCTTTTGGAGACTCTTTTCCTTATGGGATGATTTATTCCATTGCATAAGTGGACAGTGTAAACAGGCACCCCTGGTGGCCCACGTCGTGTCCCTGGGCCTCTGCCTGGTCTCTACTGCAGATCTGGTGCACAGCCACCTGCGAGACAGGACTTGGACTCAAAGTCTCACCTGCAGCTCGCCTGTGCTGCTCTTCTGCTCCTGCTCCGGCGCCTCGCCCTTGGGTGCAGGTGCTGCTCTGGCAGCGAGCGCTCAGCCGCCGCCACTCTGTGGAGCGTCCCTCGGGCTCGCTGCCGCCAGTCGCCATGTACCATCATCCCTGTGTCGCCGTGTCCCTCGTGGAAAAGTTCAGAAGAAAATATAACCTTTCTGGCTGGGTGCGGTGGCTCACGCCTGCGATTCCCGCACTTTGGGAGGCCGAAGCAGGGGGAATCACTTGAAGTCAGGAGTTCGAGACCAGCCTGGGCAACATAGTGAGATCCGTCACTACAAAAAAATTAAAATCTCCTCGAATTACTCAACTCAATATGCCATTTGTTTCTTGCTCTCATCCTAATACTATATCTGTGATTACAAGAATAACTTAATGTGCCTCTATATTTTCAAAGTTGTGAAGTCACAATGTATCTTATGAATAATGTGTATGTTCCACACTGACCCAAAAGCTGTTATTAAATCAATGATATGTCTTATATCTTACTGAAGAACTATAGTGTGTAGTGTAAGTCACTTGTGTGTGTGGGTTTTTTTTTTTTTTTTGGTTTTGAGACAGGGTGTCACTCTGTCACCCAGGCTACAGGGCAGTGGCACGATCATAGCTCACAGCAGCCTCAAACTCCTGGGCTCAAGGGATCCTCCCACCTCAGCCTCCCAAGTAGCTGGGACTACAGGTGCACGCCACCATGGCCGGCTAATTTTTTCTTATTTATTTATTTATTTTTTTGTAGAGACAGGGTCTCAGTATGTTGCCCAGGCTGGTCTCAAATTCCTGGCCTCAAGTGATCCTCCCGCCTCAGCTTCCCAAAGTGCTGGGATTACAGGTGTGAGCCGCTGTGTCTGGCCATAAGATATTCTATTAAAGGACTGAAAAAACCCACCTTAGCTTCTTGTGGGAAAAGGACAATTGAATTTTATTCTATAGGCAGCAGGGAGCAATTGTTAGACTTCTGGAATACAGTGCCATAATTAGGCTTGTGATATAAGAATAATACACTTTCAACACTGTGAAGGGTGGACTGAATACAGAGGTCAGAATGCAGGAAGGCCAATTAGGCTGCTGTTGCAATAATTTAGGTGAAAAGCAATGAAACCCAAAGTAGGGCAATTATAGTGGAAATAAAAAGGATGAGACAGATATAACGGCCTGATGAGACTGTTATGGTGGTAAGAAAAAGCAGCTAAATCATGATAGCGCAGGGTGTAAACTCACAGCGACCCCTCTCCTAGGAGCTGGGACCACAGCCCCATCTGTGTGGAGACCTGGGCAGGGGTCTCAGCCTGATACCAAGAACTGTGAGGGGCCGGGCGCGGTGGCTCACGCCTGTAATCCTAGCACTCTGGGAGG
>VBSM01000142.1:3236448-3278472 GCA_008086735.1 Cheirogaleus medius
AGGCTGGTTTCGAACTCCTGAGCTCAAATGATCTGCCCACCTTGGCCTCCCAGAAATTATTTTTAAATGGATATTCTAATGTCACTTAGTGGGAAGGTCTTGCCCTAAGAGGCAGAGGCTATAATTTGGTGGTGGGGATGAAAGACAATAGGGTCAGTATGTCTGAATGCTAAAATTTTACCTGTTCTCAATCCAAACAAAATAGTAGGGACATTATAAATAGCATACAAAGTACAATTTCAGGATTTTAGCATTTCCAAATATAGAATTAAGTAAACTAGAGCCAGATACGGTGTCTCAAGCCTATAATCACAGCTTCTCAGGAGGCTGAGGCAGGATTGCTTGGGGTCAGAAGTTCAAGACCAGCCTGGGCAACATAGCAAGACCCTATCTCTAAAAATATTTTATTAAGAAAAAAAAAGAGAAATGAGTAAGGCATACATTCAAATATAATAACATTCAGCCATATACTCAAATCATATTATCCTAAATAGCAAAAATAAATCTTTAGGTCAGAACATATGAATTCTTGACATAATAGTTTAGAGAAAAATATGGAAATCACAGCTTAATTTGTCAGATAGGTCACATTGCAACTTAAAATCTTTCACTCTTTGATTCATACATTCAACTTAACATAGGTACTCAAAGTTTTATGATAAATTTTGCCATTATATATTTTCCATTTATCCACAAATTGCAATTTAATCATAATCTTCTCCAGGTCAATTCAAATGCAAGTACATCTTTTTAAAATTATGTTTTAAAATTAATGTTTTATTGGTACAACTGCCTTTAGCCTCCTTATCATCTATCATTGATTTTTTTTTTATAATACGAATTGAGTAGTACACTTGTTGGCTGCCCATCTATTTGGCACCTACCATGTCCTATTAACTGTGTAACTCTGAGGGACAGGCCCCCTTGGCTACTACACACTTTTCAACATCACAAATACTCTCACCAATCCTTATTCATTCTTTTTTTTTTTTTTTTTGAGACAGAGTCTCACTCTGTTGCCCAGGCTAGAGTGCCGTGGTGTCAGCCTAGCTCACAGCAGCCTCAAACTCCTGGGCTCAGGCGATCCTCCTGCCTCAGCCTCCTGAGTAGCTGGGACTATAGGCATGTGCCTCCACGCCTGGATAATTTTTTTCTATTTTTAGTTGTTTGGCTAATTTTCTTTTTATAGTAGAGACGGGCTCTCACTCTCACTCAGGCTGGTCTCAAACTCCTGAGCTCAAGGAATCCTCCTGCCTCAGCCTCCCAAAGTGCTAGGATTACAGGCGTGAGCCACGGCGCCCACCCTGCCTCGCCAATCCTTATTGATTCAAAGATTAACAACTAGAGAAGCTAGGTGAACGGTTTACAAGTGTTTGTTGTACGCTTCAACTCTCTTGTAGATTTAAACACATTTCCAAAATAATAGGTAGTAGAACAAAGGTAAAGGCCATGAATAAATAAATATTAAAACAAGTGATAAGAATAATTAACAATACATTCTTTGAATGCCTTTTAATACCCAAAGCTGATAAGTTTGCTGTGACATCTTATGTTGATAACCACACTTTTGGAGAGCAATATGAATTCTAATATGTATAAAGAATCAAAATTATGTTTGTATCCTATAAGCCATTTAATTCTATTGATGTAAATTTACCCTGAATTATCTGAAATATGAAAACATATTTCTCATGAGTTTATACATTATAACATTATTCATAATAGGAGAAAACTGGAAATAACCTGAATATGTAATCATAGGGAATTTGTTAAGGGCATCGTGATATATCTACTTGGTGGATTATTCTGAAGCCACTAATATTACCAATGTTGATGTGATACACTAGGACACAATATTATTTCTGTAATGTTTTCTGCCAAATATGCACAAATTCAGAAGTGCCCTGTCAACATAACAAGGTCATCTACGACCACTGGGTGTTAAACTGTCATGAGGAAAAAAATTAGATAAACCAAATTAAGGGACATTGTTTAAAACAACTCGTAACTTAGAGTGTTCATGTATCAAAAAATGAACAACTGGGGAACTGCTCCAGACTAAAGGGAATTGATGAGACATGACAATGAATGCAATGAATGATCCTGGATTAAATCCTGGATTGGAAAAAAAAATTCTATGAAAGTGATAATTGCAACAACTGGCAAAATTTGATTTCATGATTTTATTTTAGACAAAAGTACCAAATCAATGTTATACTTTGTGATGTTGTTAATTGCATTATGGCTTTGTAAGAAAATTTCTTTATTAATAGGAGGAACACTGAAGTATTTAGAGGTAAAGGGTCATTATGTCTGCAACTTCCTCTCAAATGGTTCAGAAGTAATGAGAGATTGAGAAAGGCAATGTAACAAGTTCTAATTGGTGAATTTAGAAGAGTTTGTGGGAGTTAATATTACAACTATTCTGTAAATTTAAAAATTTTTCCAAAAAAAGTTTAAAAATTGTTATCCACTTATAGACAATGTCCAAAATATTTTCAATAAGATGTCATGTGGAAAAAAACACAGAATTCAAAATTGTTTGTGCCCTATCACTGTAAAAGCATAGAGTGTTGACACGTGGCTATATTAGGACAGTAGGAGAGGTTTTCCTTTCTTGAAAAAGATTTTCTTTTTTTTTTTTTTGAGACAGAGTCTCACTGTGTTGCCCGGGCTAGAGTGCCGTGGCGTCAGCCTAGCTCACAGCAACCTCAAACTCCTGGGCTCAAGCGATCCTCCTGCCTCAGCCTCCCGAGTAGCTGGGACTACAGGCATGCGCCACCGTGCCCGGCTAATTTTTTCTATATTTTAGTTGGCCAATTAATTTCTTTCTATTTTTAGTAGAGATGGGGTCTCGCTCTTGCTCAGGCTGGTCTCGAACTCCTGATCTTGAGCAATCCGCCCACCCTGGCCTCCCAGAGTGCTGGGATTACAGGTGTGAGCCACCGCACCCGGCCATTAATGAGTACTTTAAATACTCTATTCCCCAAGCTTGTCCAGAAAATAGCTATATTTAACATCCCTTTTCCAGCTTTCTTTAAAACAAAACGAAACAAAACAAACAAACAAAAAACAGCTTTATTGTAGTATACTGTGTTTCCCCGAAAATAAGACCTACCCATAAAATAAGCCCTAGCAGGATTTCTAAGCATTTGCACAATAGAAGCCCTACCCCGAAAATAGGACCTAGTGACGGGCGTGGCTACGCAGCGCATCTGCACAACCCATGCATTTTGTTGCAGAGCGGTCAAGAAGACAAGCAGCTCTTCTCATCTGCCCCATGAGAGCTCTAGTGCTCGACATGAGAGATTGGGCCCAATGGTTCTAAAGGAAATAGAGTTGCAAGAAATTCAGGATGGAATTCGGGGTTTGGAGAGTTAGGATGATGTTCCAGAAGACGACTTAACTATATTTGAATAAATGTAGATTGTTGAACCATACTTAAAAAAAATAACACGTCCCCTGAAAATAAGCCCTAGGGTGTCTTCTTGAGGAAAAATAAATATAAGACCCTGTCTTATTTTTGGGGAAACAAGGTAGTTGTAACATTCTTTTTTAAGACAACAAAGTAAGCTAATTTAAATGCTTTCACTCTTAAATATTTTCAATCAAGTACTATTGATTGCCTTCCAAATATTAATTACATTTTGCTAATCTTTCTGTAATTAACAAAACAATAATTTCCCCTTGCTTTTAAAATTTTAACAATGATTATTGATATTTTTTAATTTTCTTATACATTTCCAAAAATCCTTCAGGATGTAAAAAGTAAGTTCTAATAAAGAGATTAGATCATGCATACTCACCTTAACATCTTATTTTATTGTAAAATAAAGAACTAATCATGTTTAACTGTCATCTGAATAAATTCTCTTGACGTTCAGGGATATAAGGAAGAAGTTTTAAGAGAGACAGGGTCTCACTCTGTCACCCAGGCTGGAGCACAGTGGCACAATCACAGCTCACTGCAGCCTCAAACTTCTTGCTCAAGGTATCCTCCCACCTCAGCCTCTCTAGTAGCTAGGACTACAAGTATGCCACCATGATCGGCTAATTTTTTAAATTTTTTACAGAGATGAGGTCTCACTATGTTACCCAGGCTCAGATTTTTAAGGTGCCATTTCCATAAATTGCCTTGCAATTAATCTAACAGTTTGTTTCATAAATCTGCTCAGTATGGTATTTTGTCATTTCTCAGATGTCAGTTTTTTGTGTTTTTTTTTTTTTTGAGACAGAATCTCACTCTGTTGCCCAGGCTAGAATACAGTGGTGTGATCGTAGCTCCCTGCAGCCTGGAACTCCTGGCCTTAAGTGATCCTCCTATCTCAGCCTCCCCAGTAGCTAGGACTACAGGCACATGCCACAATGCCTGGCTAATTTTTCTTATTTTCTGTAGGGTCTTGCTATGTTGCCCAGGCTGGCCTCGAACTCCTGGGAGCAAGCAATCTTCCAGTGTCGGCCTCCCAAAGTGCTGGGATTACAGGCATGAGGTACTGCACCTGGCCCCAGAAGTCAGTTTTTACAAGGTAAATATGTAGTCTGGGTGAGAAGAGGGTGAGGATCATAGATTACCTATCAGGTACAATGTACACTATTCAGATGATGGATACATTAATAACCCTGACTTCTACACTATACGATTCATGATGTAACAAAAAAATGACTTGTACCCCCTAAATCTATTGAAATAAAAAAATTTAAAAAAGTACATAGTCCGCATATCCAGTCTGCTAATACACAGATCTAAATCAAACCCTTCTTTAAAGCTGACTATTTCTAATTTCTGGTGCTGATATGATAAAGTATGGACACCTGTTTCCTAAATTTCCATTTCAGAGCTTTGAATGCTGTTGGTCAATTTGTACTAAATGCATCCGTAGAAAGGACAAAAGTTCTCCCTACACAGCAAGTTTTTAACAAAGATTTCTCATTTTTTTCAACTTATATAAGTGGTATTGTTTTGTATGGTTAAAATAAGGAGACGATCAAAGTAATCTACCTACAAATCATCAAGGAGCTAATATTATAGTAGTAGAGACAATCAACACTTAATCAAATAATGCTTCCTATAATCGCAAGTTTAGAGTTAGGGTTATGAAGTGATCTGAACAAAACCAAAATAGAGCAGGGGGATAGAGAGTAATGGGAATGCTCATTTAGACAGGGTGGTCAAAGATGACATTGGAACAGAGACCTGAATGAAATAGGAGAAGGAAGTATGTGACTGTCTCATTCATTATGTGAATGAGTGCTGGTTAAGGTGCTTGTTAACTGCGTCCTTTTGGTTCTTAGTCACACTTCTTTATATGGGTACTGAACTATTTATATTTCTATGACTTAGTATGCCAACCAGATTTTACAGTCTGGGAAGGAAGTGCCTGTGCTTCCTGTGTCCTTTAAATATCCTCCACTGATGACACAGTTCCCATTACTAACTTAGTACTTCTTGGATGGTTTCTGGTCAGTTCTGTAAATGAACTTGGAACTAGAAGTCCTTTGAAGAGAAACAGGCATTTAAAGACCCTATCGGAGGAAAGCTGCTATGGTATGGAGGAAATAGTCTTGGAACCAAGAAAATTGGGTTTCAATTTCAGCTCACCACTGTGTGAACTTGAACTTGTCACCTAACTTTACAGAGTCTCTTTATCTATAAAATGGGGATGATAATGTTTAATTCACATAACTGATGTAAAAGTCAAATGAGGCAATCAATATGAAAAATGGTATTTTATAGGAAATCAATAAATGTTAGTTGTCTTTTGAGTATTTGGAACCTTGAAATATCCTCAAAGATAACAGGCTAGGGTTGGTTCTTAGAATAAAATATTTCTTAAACCTATTACACTCTACTAAAAGATGGAAGTAAGAAATTTATGTTAATATTACAGTTCATCATGTTAATTATTGGTAACACTGAGTGCTTGCTGTGTTCTAAGAACTCTTCAAAGCATGCTACATGAATTAACTCATTTCTTCCTCACCCTAACCATATAAGACAAATAATATTATTTTGTCTATCTAACTCATGAAGAAAATAAGCCACAAAGAGACTAAATATTACCTGCTTCTGGTCACACAATAAGTGGTATAGCTGGGATTATGAATCAAGATAGTTTGACACCAGAACTCACATTCTTAAATACCAAAGTATGCAATTGCAATTTAAAAGACTATTTATCCTATTATAAGCCATAATGTTAGGTTTTTCCTAAAGGAAAATCACTGTAGAAAATGACAATAACAATAAAAAAAAACAGAGCATAAAGTTAAGTCCAGGTATAACTGAGTTTAAAATAAAAAGTAAACAAGATTTAAAAAATGTGTTAACTAAAGGTTGGTTTAGACTATATCTAAAGTTATACCCACCATTACAATATTAAGGATCATTTACTTTATTATGTAATTTAATATCTTGTGTCTTGAAACCTATAATCGTTTTTAAAAAAAGGTTGCTTCCTACTGATCAGAGACTAAGAAAGGGACCTAATCTAAACAGAATATCTAAAATTCCAAAGCCTGTTAGAAAACAGCAACAAAAACCTAGATAGTGGGCGGTAATAATTTGTGGGATAAATCGTAGCATATATGAACAGTTTGAACTACAGCTGAAAAGACCAGCAAAACAGTAACTTTGGTTATCTAGAAAACCTAAATGAAACTTCAATGACAAAGAGGTAAATAATAAAAGTATAAATTATTAAAATTATAATGTATAAAAACAACTGACATCTTCTATCAAATTATTTAAAGTCTTTAACCATGAGTTAAATCTATAAAGACTAGTAACATACAATTTTGAGGAATATATTATGTAGAGAGAAGATCACGGTTATTTACAGATTATAAATGAAATCCAATCATCCCAGGCTTATAAATAAATTACCATGATGCTACGGTGGGCCATAAGTAGTTATGTATAAACTAGATACTTCAATCAAGTAGAATAGTATTTCAGTGCTACCTCCCATTTCATAAATCTGATTTTTAATTAAACTTCCTTTTCCTTAAGTATAAGCATGAATGTCGTAGTAAGGTAATATATGTAATTTTTCGTGAATTAATAGAAAAATAAAACAAAATTTCTGCTGTGTATATTTAAGATTGGCAAAAACAAAACAAAACAACCACTTACATAACACATACTTACAGAAAAACATAATCACCAAATCTTTTACATGCTAGAATCTCAATTAGGCAGACACATGAATTGCCATAAAACACATGCAACAAAACACATACAAAAATGGAGAGTAATTAAACTATAAAGAATAGAGCATACATCAGTATTGTGAAAGTATGAGTGTTGATTGCCAAGAGTAGGGAGGTTTTTAGTCAAGAGAAAAGTTAATAAAAATGGGAGTTATTGTTGAAAAAAAGTTTCAAGAACATCGCTAGCTTTCATGGGTATTTCCTTGCCAATCTCACTGATTCTTTGCTCTGTTAACGGCTTCATGAAAATAAGACATCTATGTTGTCTCTTTAAACAAGGTAACTGGATACCACTTTTAACCAGAAAAAAATATTTAACATCGGCTGTAATTACTTCGGATAATATTAGTTAACAGTAGATGGTCTCTGTAAGTAGAAATCCATTTATGTTTATTTGTTAGAATTCTACCCACTTTAAAACCTACTGGAGCTAAGCTGACTAGACAAAAGATTTCATTAATCATCTCTGACATCCAAGTAAACCGAAACATGTGAGCGGGCAATGGCTTTGAGTTTTTATACAGCCTCAATTATGTGTTAGTCAACCCCAAGCATCCATTATGTACTCAATAATAGGTATGACACAGCTCTGGACATCAGCAACACCATAAACAGCCAGGCACAGGCAGCCTGCCTAGGCTGCTTTTCCTGGTGTTAACATTCTTAAGCAGCATGGGAAACAGAACAGTAACGAGACAGCGTGTTCCTTATTAGAAGTTCATAGTAGCACTCTCCTAGATAGCTTTCTTCATCTCTGTGTGTTGTATTAACAGCCAGACTGCAGAATAACACTGTCTTGAGAAATGCCAGCACAGTATTTTAGAGGGAAAGGAAATGTAGGATGCCAGCGTGGGGACAAATTTCTCATTGCCAGTGACTGTTGCGAACATAATTTCCTGAACATTAAAACCTCCACTGAGGGCAGCTACAGTTGTAAAGAAACAATGGTCTTGAAACTTTAAAACTGCACTGGTGCACATCACAATGCAACAGAGTAAACATGAGAAAAACTTAGAACATTGTTTTGAAAACCAGCAGAGCAAGCGACTGATCCTTAGGAAGGCACGCGGCTGCTTGCCATGGAGCATTTCTAGAGCCCGATGCATTTTCAGAGCCGGTTACAGTCATTACCGCAGCACACCCTTGTGAGGTAAGTGTCTTACCACCTCGGGTCCATAAATGAAAAAGCTGAAGCACTCAACGATTAAGTCACTCGCCTAAGGAGAGTGAGTCAACGTCAGGAGTCACAGTTGACCGGCCTAGCGACTCCTGCCCGTCAGTCCAGGGCGCAGTCGGCGGGGCCCCAGGCGGCTTCCCTGGCTGGCACCTGGACGAAAGCCACTTGCGTTCACGTTAAAGCAGAATATCGGAACCGACTGGACAGGACTTCCAAATAACTTTGCTTCCACGCAGGACTCGGGACAGGGACGGCTGTCGGCCCCCCGCCCCGCCGCGGCCCGTGGGCGCTGTGGGCGGCGCCGCCCGCCGTTTCCCGGTGATGGCAGCGGGCGACCGCCGGCGCTAGCGCAGCCGGGCGCGGGGGAGGCTCGTCGCTTCAACGACTCTCCGTCGCCGCCTTTTTCTGAAACGAAGAGAAAATGGTAGGAGCGCAGAAGAAAACGACATAAACGCGCAAGCAGCTCGTGCCAGGCCCCAGCTAAGCAAATGAAGCCTGAGTGTGCGTGCTGAGCCTGCGGTTCCCAGCCTTCGGGGAGGATGGGCGGACGCGGCGACGACGCGCAGAGGAGGCATGCCTGGCACTAAGTGCGGCCGCGGCGCTGCGGGCGGAAGAGCAGAGGACTGAAAACCACCCTCCGGCACGCGAGTGTCCGCGACGCTGAGAGCCGCGCACCCTACCCATCCACCACGTGACCAGTTTTTAAAAAACTTCTTTGCCTTAAAAAAAAAAAAAAAAAGGAGAGACTCCACTTCCCAGAAGCCTCTGGTTCCCCACGCAGCCGCAGTTTTGCGCAGGCGCCGCCAGGGCCAAACGGACACGTCCGTCACGTGGACAGTAGCCGGCCAATCCGGTTTGAATCTCATTTTTTTCCTCTCACCCCCCCCTTCAGGAGCGGTTGTGCGATCAGATCGATCTAAGATGGCGACTGTGGAACCGGTGAGTATTGCCTTTGGCCCCCACCCCCACCGGTCCCCGCGCTCCGTCTCCCTCCGGACCCGGGGACCCCGCGGGACGGCGTTCCCAGCGCGCACTCTGCCCGTGGCCGCCCCCTCCCCCTCGTCTTGGACCTGACCTCCCGCGGGCAGCTGGGGGCGTCCCGGAGCCCGGCCGGGCGGCGTGTAGCGCACACGTTCCGGTGGGGGCCCGGGCCGGCGGTGGGGGAGGGGCGGCGGCGCCTCCTGCGGGCTGCGCGGAGTCTGCGGGGCGGCGGGGGCCGGCTGGGCCCGGGCCGGGGCCGGTCTTCTGGCCGGGAGGGCGCGGGGCCGGCCTGAGCGGGCCCCGGATCCGCAGGGCGGTGGGCGGCGAGCCGGCCTGGAACGAGATGGAGGAGGGAGCCTCGGGGCAGCCTTTCCCTCCCGCCCTTCCTCCGGAGGCCCGGCCCGGGGCGCGGCGCGGGGCGCGCGGGTCCTCAGCGGACCGGTGGGCCGGGAGCCGGTGGGCGCGTGCTGCGGCGCGCGCGGAAAAGCTCCGACCTCGCCGCGGGCGCTGCGGGGCGCGCGTGTCACCCGGCGCCGGAGCTGCGGGCTGGGCCGCGGGGGAGGCGGGCGGCGTGGGAGGGGGGAGAACTCCGCGCCGCGGCGAGAGCTCTCGGAGTGGGCTGCGGGGCGGCGGTGGCGAGAAGGGGACCACATTGTCCTCGCCCTGCGTGCTCGGGACTGGCTGTCATGGAGGAGCGAAGGGGAGGAGCGAGGCCTGCCGGCCTGGCTGCCGCGGCCCCGCGGGCGGCTCGCGCCCGGCCCATTCATTCATCCCTCGGCGAGCGCGCACGCCCGGGAGGACGCGGGCCGGTCTAGAGCCGCCCGTCCTCCGAGTCTTTCATTTGCCGTAGCGTTTCCTAGACGAAGTTTACTGGAAATAGAAACTTAACTTTTAAGATTGTTTCCATTTGATTTTTCCCCCCTTTATCCGTGCTACAGGCTTTCCTCCCAATGTAGGTAGGCACCATTTTTAAACTTCAGTGAAGCTAGCTGATCCCAGGGCAAAAAGTTGGTAGTCACCCCTAAAGCAGAGGCTGTCTTTGTCATGATTTGCATTTGCCAGCACTGGCTCACTAAATATCTGGGCCTTTGCTGCCTTTTAGGACTGATACACCTAGGAGACAGTGTCTTGGGTGCATAATGGAGTTTATTAGCAACAAGAAAACCTTTGACACTCTGAAACCAATTCTAGACCTTGCTTGTCAGATACTTTTGTGTATCTTTAAATGGTAACTTGTGGTTTTGCTAATGGTTTAACAGTTTGCCTCTACTCTTAAAGACTTATAACTATCCCCCAAAACTCTCTTATAGACTACAAAAAGGCTTATTTTTCATTACATTGATGTAAACTATCCTTACTTTGTTGCCAGAATTTAAGGCAGTTTTTCTGCTTGTTTACTTGTTCTTTTATTGGCAACCAGTTTTCATTTGTGTTCCTGAGAATTAGGCTGACTGCAGAACTGTCTCTTAAGTTCCTGATACAATTAACTGACTTAAGAACATTAATGTTACATAACATTAATTAAGGATAAATATGTAAAATTTAAATATAAAACCCTTTTGACAGGTTCACTTTTGACCGGATTTGCTCCTATCCACTATGCCAATGTCAGTAAAAAGCATTGCATCTGGTAACAGGGCACAGCTAAAAATCTCTAAACAATAAAACAATAGTGAATTCCATGAAGTTTCAGTAACATTTGGGTCCCTTGGATTTTACAGAGCTATGCAGTTTTATTTTGACAGCACAGAACTACAAAGTTGTGAAGGACTATCTTGAGTCAGTAAATATTTATAGCCCCTGATATGTTTAGGACGTTGTACCAAGTGTTCTTTGGGACACAGAGTTAAACAAGATGTTGATTCTATATCTTGTTGAAATGTAAACTCTTAAGGAGCTTAATTCACAGTGATGTGGTCCGTGATACAGTGTTCTAGTGCTAACGTGGGGAGATTTGGGTAGTGCATTTAAATTTGGGGAGTAGGGGAACCTGAAAACCTAAAGTGTATGATGGTGGGAACCTAGATAGAAACTATAGTAGTTTGAGGATGTATGTAAAATAGTATTGGAGCATTCATTTTTAGTGAGAAATGCACATTTTTTGTACTTTTAATGCACCCTTGTCTCTACAGGCTAGTTATGTAGAATTCTTTTTGACAGTTTTAAATAGTTGGATTTTTTTTTGAAACAACTGATTAAGATTGGATTGTAGTGAAGTACAAGAAGCTTGAAAAGCAAAATTAAGGGAAGCATTTTATCTCTTTACAGGAAATATGGCAAAATTTTGAACATTGAGACAAAATACTCTGCTGTTATCCTATTGACATTTGAATTGTGGCTAGGTCAAAATTAGACTTACCATTAGTCAGTAAAAATGGCAAGGCAGTTTTCCCAGGCCATCTTACCTCCAGTGGGTCATGTTTCTTTGCAGCTTTATCTTCATTCTGCATTCTTCACTATTAGACATTTTTTTAAAACTAATTTGTTCTTTTCAAGGTAAGAGATTAATTTTGGTTACTTTAAACTGAAGGTATGTAATTTTATTTGTTTTTACATTGTATCTCTTAAATTTTTTAAACTACATTAATTTCGTAAGTGAATCAACTTGGACAATCAGCTGACCTAATGTTTCTTTTTTTATACTTTAGAAAGATGCTTTGTATTGCATAGAGTTTATTAACAGTAAATAAGGCTTAGCTGGGTTCAGTGGGATGTGCCTATAGTCCCAGCTACTTGGGAGGCTGACTCAGGAAGGTCACTTGAGTCTAGAAGTTTGAGGCCAACCGGCAACATGGCAAGACCTGTCTCTTTGAAAAAAAAAAAAGAGCAAGTAAGGCTAAAATAAATACTGACAAATATAGGTTGTGTTACATAATTCAATGTATTTGTTAATGAAAAACTGTTGAATGACAAGTCAAGTTTGCAAATGGTCACTTCATTTTACAATCTGAGTTAATTCAGTGTAGACACAGACACAGTTTATACACAAGTTGCAGAGAATAATTTGTAAAATGGATTATGTAATCTTAATCCAATTCGCATAGAATTTTTGTAGGCAAAACTTTTTATTGTTTGGTTTATATAAGGTTGAGAATTTAATAGAAGGACTAGCATCCTTTAACAAGGGGCCTTTGAAATAGTTGTTCTAGCAATGGTAATTTCTACTTTTCTTTCCCTGCTACCACTGGAAATTTCATTAATCTGTTGGTACCAGGGGGTTGCATCATCTTTGTCAGAGACTTTTTTAGAAGTGGAAATGATCATGGGTTATAGTCTCATTTTAATATCTGTGTGACCTGGAAGACTGAAATTTCCAATTCTAGTTGAAAATGGGAATAAGATAATCTTATAGTGATTTTGATTTTTAAATGCAGTATTCAAAGGTGACAATTTGTCAGTTATGAAGAACTGAAGTTGAATAACTCCATGAATGTGTTGCATGCAGGTGTACCCATACATACACCTACCTTTTTCTCTCTTCCGCTAGGAAATTCGCATAGCTGTCTTTTGATTATCAATCCTTGGCCGTTAACAAGAAATGCACGGCCTTTGTAAAACCCACTGCTCTGAGATAACTCTCCCCACTCCTATCTCTACCATAAAAATCACTAATGTTTCCTTAAAAGTCCCTAGTCATGTCTGGAGAAAAAGGATTATTTTTGTCTCTAAAATACTGGTAGTCATTTTTAGATATTTCCAGAACCTGAGAATATAGTCAGAAATCTAAAATTTTTTTGTCAGTTGGAATTTTTGATACATTATTTCATAGAAGCAATAGGAAGCTGAAGTTTAGTCATACTATGTTCAGTAAGTTTCTGTGGAATCATGACAGATCTAACCAGTATTGGATTTCTAGGGGTATAGATTTATAGTTTTAAGCAACTGAGTAAAAAAAAAAAAAAATGACCTTGTAAACACAACCTGTTAGTAACAGCTATTTTTAATGTAGGCAGATCTTTATTTCTTAATAATTGCTACACATGGCATTTACTGTATGTCAGGCACTGCACTAAGTGCTTTGCATATATCACTTCATTTAATCCTTACAGCGGCCCTATGAGGTAGGTGGTATTATTTCACAGATGAGGAAACCAGGGCACAGGGATGGAGTAACTTTGTGTGACTAACTTGCCCCAAATCACACAGCTAATAAGTGGTGGGGTGGAGTTAGAATTAAAGCAGCCAAATTACAGAGTATATGTTTTTAAGCATGACACTGTCTTCCTAGTAGGCAAGCAATGTGCTTTGCTTGGGTGACTTCAGAAGGGGAGATTAATTTTCATAAACTTAACTAGGTACCTTGCTACAACTATAAAGTAACATTTGTTTTTAGGCCCTGTTGGGTAACAAAGGTATAGAATCATAAGAAAATAGGGCCTCCGTGTCTGAATCTGAGGACTAAAGAAGCAATTAAACTGATCATATTTTAATAACTGGTCTAGAACTTTGTGGGTAGATTTCTAAAGAAGGTGAATGACCACTTCCCTTCTCTTTTCTCATTTGATTTCTGGCATTTGCCAGTTAAAATATTTTGCAACTAAAAAAGTTTTAGTAAATTTTTTTTTTTTTTGAGGCAGAGTCAGTCTCTCTCTCTCTCTCTTCTCTCTCTTCTCTCTCTTCTCTCTCTTCTCTCTCTTCTCTCTCTCTCTCTCTCACCATGGTGTCAGCCTAACTCACAGCAACCTCAAACTCCTGGGCTCAAGCAATCCTTCTGCCTCAGCCTCTCGAGTAGCTGGGACTACAGGCATGCGCCACCATGCCCGGCTAATTTTTTCTATATATTTTTAGTTGGCCAATTAATTTCTTTCTATTTTTAGTAGAAACAGGGTCTTGCTCTTGCTCAAGCTGATTTCGAACTCCCGACCTTGAGCGATCCACCTCTCTCGGCCTCCTAGAGTGCTAGGATTACAGGCATGAGCCACTCGTGCCTGGCCACATTTACATGTTTTTATTGTATATTTTAAGCTTGTTGCTACAAAATGCTGTATAGAGATTAGTTATATTTTTTTCTGTGTTCTACTTATTACAGTGATAATAACAGTTTAATTATGTCAACATGCTAGTATTGCTATAAAAATTCTTATGGGGCATTAGCCATAGCCATAAAGTCTGATAACTTCAAGTATTAACTAAGTCAAGAAAATTTGATTTTTTAATGGAAAGATGAAATGTACATATTTCTCTTATAGTTTTTTTAATGAACAAATGAATGTTTTATGTGTGAGGAAGTCATATTTTAAGGGATGTTTAAATTTCTACCAAGGTCACATAGTTCCTATGTAAGAGAGTTGAACTCAAATCGAGGTCTCAAGATTTATCCTGTAAAAATCAAAACTAAACTAAAATACAACAACTGAAGTCTAGCTCTTTTCCTTCAGCAAAACTTGTCCGTTAGGGATAACATTGATGGTCAACCTAATACACAAATAAGTTAAATACAAAATCATATCCCTGAGAAGATATACCAGATGGTTTGGGGATGGTGGGATTAGGAGTGATATGTAATTTTCATTTAAAGTGGTACACTTTGTTTATTTTGGATTGTAAAAATCTCTTTTGGGTATAGGTTTATAGATAATGGCATTCAGCTTTTTTAAAATGTGTTTTCTTGAATTTTTAATACATACTCATTCTAAAATTCAAGTGGATCCCTTTAGCAATCTAGTGAAGCCTACTGCCATGATCTTAGCACATTTTAAAATGCATTAAATAAAATACATAGGATTATAAAGGAAACCAATTATGATGAAGTACAAGGATTGAATTAACTTAACATGAAAAATATGAAGGACACAGTCTGGGACGGGCTAAGTTCTATCTAATGTGAAAAACCTGTCTCCTACCTATCTTCCCCAGCCACCCTATCCCCCTTTCCAAAGTACCTACTGTTACTAGTTTTTTGAGGATCCTTCTAGAAAAGGGCTGTCCAAGAGTACTTTCTGTGATGCTAGAAATGTTCTATTGTGCTGTCCCAATACTTTAGCCACTAGCCACACTTGGTAATCGAGCTTTTGAAAATGTGGTTAGTGCAACCAAGGAAATGAATTTTAAACATTTCCTAATTTTAATAACTTTAAATTAATTAGTCACACGTAGCTAGTGGCTACCAAATTGCACAGGATGGCTTTAGAATCTAGACATATTCTGGTGTATATAAATACTTGTGTACATATCGTATTTAGCTTAACTTTGTAAGATACGTCTGGATATGTCTAGTTTGGTTGAATTAATTATCGTTTAGTTTTATCCTAGAAAAGCTTCTCTTCTGTCTGTATTTTAAACTTTCAAAGATAATTATTTGTCTTGTATGGAAATAAAATTGTCATGGGTTAATATTTTGCTATTTTTTTAATGTGTGTGTAAATAGGCAGTACTTTATATTGTTCAAAACTCAAGTTTTATGTAAAATATGCAGTGAAGTCTCCTTCTCAAATAGATCTCTATCTAAGCAGATCACCTCTAGAGGCAGCCAGCATTGTCAATTCTTTATCTTTCCATAGAGATTTGTGTATATACAAGCAAATTTGATATATATTAAAAAAATAGATGGTATCCAGATATATGCACTATTCTGGCACATTATGTTTCTCACTATGTCTTTTAGAGCGTTATATAATCTCGAATGTTTCTTTCAGGTATGTGTTGTTTAGTTTCGAAAAATCTAAAAACCTAGAATGATGTACAAGGAAAGGACAGGATTGCCACTGTTGGGTGAAGGCTCCTAAGGAAAGATAGATAATCTGAACCCAGTTTCTGGTTTATTGTTTGGTTTCAGCTTCCTGGAATTTCTACTGGAGCCCCGTCTGGGGAAACCAGTGGACAAGATCATGAATGGGTCCTGGGAAACATAAGATTTTATAGTTGTTATCTGGTGGGCCTGTGGTGTGGGAGTAGGCTTCTTTGTGTTTTAAGATTGGACTAAAGCTGAAGTCTTCTGGTGTAAAATTCTTAGCTGATAAAGGAGGGTACAGGGCACAAATGACAGAAAAGGAACTTCATGAATGCATGGTCATACTGAATTAAGTATAGATGAAAGTCTGAGCCAGACACACTAGAGCATTTGGTATTTTTTAGAAAAGGCAGAGTAATAGGCATGTTGGTCATAACAGCCATCAGATCACATTGCTCCAGTCACATTCACCTGAATCACATTGCTCCCATCTGTACTGTTGCTTTTTATATCTGTAAACATCTGTCTTCCTTGGATCTCGATCTCCTTTCACTATGTTCTTGATTGTCTCTCATCTGTCTTTTGGGTTCCACCGCTCTGTTTGCTGTGTGCCCCATCTTCCTCTTATTTGGTTTCTTGTCTCACTTTGGTGGATCACATCTCCAGTACTTTTTTGAGAAAAAGTACATGGGTGTTAAAAGATTTTTGAAACCTTGAATATTAAGCACTGTCACATCTGTAGATTGGCTGGGGCATAGAATTATTATTTTCTTCAGAATTTTGAAGACATTGTTCCATAGTCAACTTCTGTTGTAGCTGTTAATAAGTCTCACATTATTCTGATGGCTCTGTGTGTGTTGAGGGTGGGGGCATGTTCCTCTCTCACCCCCACTCTGTAGAAATTTAGGGACTCTTTCTCTGTCCCCATTTCACAATGACATACCTTATATATGTTTTATATATGTCTATTTTCATCCATTGGGCTTTTTAAATATGGCACTCATGTGCATCACTTCTAACAGATTTGTTGGTGATTTTCCTCTTTTTTTCTCTTCTCTTTGAAACAGCTATTCATATATTGGATCTCTTGGACTAGTTCTCTGGGAAATTTCATTTATTTTCCAACCTTTTATATCTCATGTTAAGTTTCCAGGTGTTCTCTCTCTCCCTCTTTCTCCCCTCTTCCTTCTACCCTCCGTCTCTTTTGTCTTCTGAATGTTCACTTTTATAGATTCCTGTAGTAGTTATATACATGTAAAATCTTAACTTAGCCCTTTGAATATATATGTATATAGATGTAGACCTGTATTTTTAAACGTATTTTCTTTTCCCTGCCTGTTTCCTCCAAGTCACTTATTTTATTTTTGAACTCATGGCATCAAACCTAGTGACTTGGGGTAGCAGAGAGGATTGAGGGGTCTGGCTGCTTCCTGAACAGCTTTCATGGAATTCTCTTTAATTTACGTCCTTTCTTCACTCCTGCTTTTAATTTTTTTTTTTTTCACTCCTGCTTTTAAAGGTGCTGTCAGCTTTTGACTTTAAGGCTCTTGCTGAGTACGTTGATTAGTTTCCACTTGTCCATCTGTGTTCTGTCTCCCTCCCTTTTTTCCTGCTCTTCCTGTGCTTGTGTGTGTGAGTTCTTGTAAATCCCTTTGCTGTAGTTTTAGTGGGATTTTGGGAGGGAGCAACATTAGAATCATTCATTTATGCAAACATTTGAGTGCTTGTTACATGTCAGGCACTCTTCAGTGCTTAACCCAGCTTTCCTTTGATCTTAAAATTACTGAATTACTGAACAGAAAAGAAATAAAGAAATAACACTTACATTTTAAAAGTAACTTGTTGCATTCTGATTATAGAATACTCTGTTACAGTTTTTCTATAAATTGGCAAAAAGTGCTAGGAATAATAAATTTAGCAAGTAATATGCAGCGTTCATGCGCCCAAGTACAAGTGCCTTCCTCAAGTGCTGAGGAATTATAAACCTGACAACTGTTTGCAGGATTCATAAATAAAAGCAATACAGCTGTACTGCGGAATACAAAGGAAGGCTTTAATAAATGAAGAATCATAATTTGCCATTGAAAAAGACAATGTCGGAAAGATGCTAATTCTTACTGTATTTAACAACTAAATTCAATATAAACTGAATCAAAATGCCAAAGTCTTTGCAGGTGAGGTGGTATGCTACACTTTATGCTGGGGTTTGCAAACTGGTCTGCTAGCTAAGAATGGTTTTTACATTTTAAAGGGTTGTTAAAAGAACCAAAGAAGAGTAAGTGGCAAACTAAAATATTTACTCTCTGGCTCTTTATAGAAAGAGTTTGCTAACTGTTGCTTTATGAAATGATTGTGAAGTTTATTTAGAAGTATAAACAAAGAGAATTGGCAGTACAGTTTTGAAAAGGGGAATGGGAAACTTGCCCTACCACAAGGAAAAACATTAGACAGAGGTAACTTTCAAAGATGTGATATTGGTGCAGGAGGGGACTGGCAGATTATTGGAACACGCTGAGCAGTCCAAAAGTAGACTCTGATGTGGGGGCTTTAGTATGATTTTATTATAATAAATTTGGAACATTAAGATCAGTTTAAAGAAAATAAAAATCTGTAATCCCAGCCAATAGGTGTTCTCTGGTAATATTTTGGTTCACATGTTTGTGGACTTTATTTTCCTACCATGTCCCTCTTTGTGCCTTTTTCTTTTTTTCTCTTTAGATTCTTTGTTTTCTTAGAACAGTTTAAGGTTCACAACAAAATTGAGCGGAAAGTACAGAGTTCCTATATGTTTTTTACCCCTACACATGTATAGCTTCCCCACTATCAACATCGTGCACCAGATTGGTACATTCGTTACAATTGATGAACATACATTGACTTGTCATTGTCACTCAGAGTCCATACTTGACATTAGGGTTTACTTTTTTTTAAAAGCCAGTGAAATTTAGCAGTAGGGGATTGTATACCAACGTTAGTGTTATGAGTTAATAATGTTAATAAGTTCTGATAACCCACTACCATCAGACCAGCTTACATTAGAGTTTTAAAATAATTTTTCCAAGCATCACATTTAGTGTCTGCATCATGAACATCCTGATTTATCTGTTACCTTTTGGTTGTTATCTATTGAGATACATATATATCAAGAATATAGATATAGTCTTTACTAATATAAAATATATAAAACTGTCATCTGACAGTTTCTTTGAAGAAGCCTCTTAGAATTCTAATTACTGGGTTAAAGAGTATAGATCTTTTTTTATGTTTGGAAGCTTGAAAGTTCATTCGTTAACTTAAGCTGGTTGTAATCTCTTTAATCCTGGGGACATATGAAACTGACTATACTACTACACTTGGTTTTAATATTATTAAACTTTTAAAAAACCAACACATAGAATTTAAAGAGTTTAACTGCTCATTTGTTGAAACTGACATGTAAAGATTGATTTTCTTAAAAACTAAAATTTAATTAGTGTCATTAAATTTTAGTTGTGCTTTTCAAAATTTTAAAAGGTATAAACTTAAGCAGCAATTAAATTCTTCTTTAGAAGTTTTGCCTTTCAAATATATACTATAAAGCTTTAAAGAATTGAAATAGAAATTACCGTGCTACTGCAACTGACATAGTTTTGTGTAGTGTAAATGCTTGTCCTAATGTCATTTTAGTGTGACTGATGTACTTTGAATCATTTTTTACCTTTGTGTAGTGTTCAACTTATGTAAGTTTTTACTTATTTAATTATAGTTAGTGATGGGGTCTTACTCTGTTGCCTAGGCTGGAGTGCAGTGTCGTGGTGATAGCTCTTTGTAACCTTGAACTCCTAGGCAAGTGTTCCTCTGTAACCTTGAGCTCCTCCTAGGCAAGCGTTCCTCTTGCGTCTGTCTCCCAAGTAGCTAGGACTACAGGCACGCACCACCATGCTCGGCTAATTTTTCTTATTTTTTGTAGAGATGAGGTCTTGCTGTGCTGCCCAGACTAGTCTTGAGTTCCTGGTCCCAAGCAATCGATCGTCCTTCCTCAGTGTACCAAAGTGCTGGGATTATAGGCATGAACCACCATGCCTGGCCAGGAAAATGTTTATTTTAAAATGCAACATGGTGCCCACAAGTCTTATCTTTCTAGTATTATAGTTAAGAATACATCTAAGTTTTTAAATTGTATATTAGAAGATCAAAAATTCAGGCATGAGCTGTAGGGATTTTTTTTTTTTTGAGATGGAGTCTCACTTTGTCGCTCCAGCTAGAGTGGTGTCATCGTAGCTCACTGCAACCTCAAACTCCTGACCTCAAGTGATCCTCCTGCCTCAGCCTCCTGAGTAGCTGGGACTACAGGTGTGCGCAACTGCACCCAGCTAATTTTTCTATGTTTTTAGTAGAGATGGGATCTCGCTCTTGTTCAAGCAGGGCTCAGGCTGGTCTCAAACTCCTGACCTCAAGTGATCCTCCCGCCTTGGCCTCCCAGAGAGCTAGGACTACAAGTGTGAGCCACAGTGCCCAGCCTGGGACTTTTTTTTAAATTGATAAAATGTAGTTAAGTATGGGTTGCTTAGTATCCAGAAATATAAATTTTTAGCTGTAGCCCAACAAACTTAACTGCTTACGTATAAGTTTAGTGCTACTCGTTCATTTTGATAAGGTTATGAGATTACTGTTATTTAAATAGACTAAACAGCTATTGAATTTTTAAAGTATTTTTAGACGTAACACAGTTTGTATAAATTGTCGCAACTCTTTTCTCTCAGTACTCCAGCTACCAGTAATTTTTTGTTATTGTTTAGATGTCATTTTACATTAATGGAAAAGAATATTAAAAGGTACTGTCTTCCAAATCACAATTAATATATGGGGTCTCAGAGTCCTTTACATGAAAAAATTTTTCCATGTGAGCATTGCTCACCTTGAAAGGTTTGTATTTTGCTAAATCTCATCTATTGCTTTTCTACTTAAGCTTTGTAGGTTAGGGCTTGAGTACAAAGGTCATGATTTCGATCCTTTATTATAGACAATACCTACGTTGCCAGGCGCGGTGGCTCACATCTGTAATCCTAGCACTCTGGGAGGCCGAGGCGGGTGGATCATTTGAGCTCAGGAGTTCGAGACCAGCCTGAACAAGAGTGAGACTCCATCTCTACTAAAAATAGAAACAAAAAATTAGCCGAGTGTGGTGGTTCACTCCTGTAGTCCCAGCTACTCGGGAGGCTGAGGCAGAAGGATCGCTTGAGCCCAGGAGTTTGAGGTTGCTGTGAGCTAGGCTGACGCCACGGCACTCTAGCCTGGGCAACAGAGTGAGACTCTGTCTCCAAAAAAAAAAAAAAAGAGGTAGAGTCTCACTGTGTTGCCCCAGCCTGATGTGATCAAAGCTCACTGTATCCTCAAATTCCTAGGCTCAAGCCTCAGCCTCCTTAGTAGTGGGACTACTGGTGTGTGCCATCACACCCAGCTAATTTAAAAAAAATTTTTGTAGAGACAGATCTGGCTATGTTGCCCCAGGCTGATCTTAAAGTCCTGGCCTTAAGCCATTCTCCTGCTTCAGCCTCCCAAAGGGCTGGAATTACAGGTGTGAGCCACTATGCCCATCCTATTTCTTATCTTTATTTAAAATAGTGCCTTCAACTGGAATGTTGTTTTAGTGACTTACAGAGATAATTGCTGCTGTCTTTGTCCTATGTAGCATTTACATTTCTAACATGGCCACAGATGGTCTTTCTAGTTTAACTAAAGAAATAGTGAGGCAAGGAAAGTGGATATAGGCAGTGCTGTTGGTGATGGATTACCAATCATATTGTTATCCATTCTTTTGTGCTAAAGGACTAGCCAAACCTTTGCAAAGTTTGGAAATCCGGCTCTATGTGCCTCATTTACTCATCCTTGTCTTTTCTAAACTCTCAAATTAATATGTCTGAGTACTAATTGCTAATGGTGGCTGAGGGGTTATTGATCACTTAAGTGCCAGACTCTTGGATCATCATTGAAAATCCTACAACACTTTTTACAGATGAAGAAACCTACAACATTTATTATTTATTATTATTTATTTATACATTTATACATTTATTATTATTTATTATTTATTATTATTCATTTATATATGAAGAAACTGATACTTAGACGGATTTTAAGGACTTGCCCTACATCACTTAAACTTCTGTTCTTTACAAATTTCCCCCTATTATACTTATCTTAAAATTTAAAGGACCGATCAGATTAGGGACTAGTGATGGATCCAGGCTGTGTTGATCAGTTGCAGCATTATTTGGAACCACAGAGGATGGTATGTGGGTAAATATGCCTAATCTGCAATTTATTGTTTTCTCTAACCCCTTTGATCTGCTTTATTTTGATGCTTGATTTCAATGTCCTTTATGCTGTTACTTGCTAATAAATAGTTCAGTTCACTCCCACATTGTAGCTATTCATTGATTCACTGAGGCCAAGAGTATGGGTAATTAGACCAAAAGTATGATGCCTTCAGTACAGAAAAGGGGAAATACGGCATCTGAGAGTACCTTTAAAAGTAGGGGAAGGCCGGGCACTCACGCCTGTAATCCTAGGACTCTGGGAAGCCGAGGCGGGCAGATTGCGCTCAGGAGTTCGAGACCAGCCTGAGCAAGAGTGTGACCCTGTCTCTACTAAAAATAGAAAGAAATTAATTGGCCAACTAAAAATATATAGAAAAAAATTAGCTGGGCATGGTGGTGCATGCCTGTAGTCCCAGCTACTCCGGAGGCTGAGGCAGGAGGATCGCTTGAGCCCAGGAGTTTGAGGTTGCTGTGAGGTAGGCTGACGCCAGGGCACTCTAGCCTGGGCAACAAGAGTGAGACTCTGTCTCCAAAAAAAAAAAAAGGGTAAATGTGCTTCCTCACTTGACTTTATATTGTCATAGGTCACTATTGCTCTTGGGGAAAAAGGTGATTCCCTCTACCTGTAAGGTACCTAGATGCATCAGGTAGAAAGATTTTTAGGGAATAGAGGAAAGTGATATATAATTAATTTTTTTTTTTAATTTGTAAAGCATCAAATAGCATACCCAGCACAGTGTCTGGCCGTACAGTCTGCATTGAATAACTATTTGCAGAATGGGAAGCCAAGCAACCATACGGTTACAATTTTTAACTATTCTTTTACAGATACTATTTATTTTGTGTTTCCCTTATACCAGACAATTTAAATGCTTTTTTATTTTTTAACTCATTTAATCTCCACGATAATCCTGTGAGATAAGCACTACAGTGCCCATTTTAAGATGAGGAAATTGAGGCTTACTCGAGGAGCTTAAGTTACTCAGAATTACACAGCTGTGAATGGCAGAGCTGGGATTCCAACCTGCTTAACAGGGCTCTGGAGTGTTTGAGCTGAACCAGTGCATCTCATATTTTCCTGAAAACCCGTTTTGTTTTTAAAACAATTTCCAATCTAATACTTTCGTGAAATGATAAAGATAAGATTTTAAAAAGTATACAAAATGTAAGTCTGAAGTTTGTTTCAGCAGGCATAAGATTGTGAAATTGCTGTATGTTTTCTAAGTGTTTGCTTTTCATTTCTGTACTTACCTTTGCTGTCAACTATAACCAGTTTGTAGACCAGCAGTAGTCTGTGGGCTACACTTTGACTTACTGTTCAAAGCAGTAGTGCCAGGAGAACCACTGATTTTTACATACTTCACATTAAGGGTTAGGTGATATCTCTGGACCTGAGGAAAAAATCCTGAAAGTTCCTTGTAGTAAACATTTGTTGAATGAAGGTAATGGAGGTCACAAATTGAGTGTCCTGAAGGGGAAGACTCACTATCTCTATAGAAGATAGTTTGTGTGTGTGTTTGCGTTGAGAGTTGGTGAGAAATCTTGAATGTTCTCAATGTAGATTTGAACATGGTGAGAAGAATGTAAGCTTTAGTCAACTTTATTAGAGAAAACACAGAACTGTGCTAAATCTGGGAAATACCTACCCTTATAATATTAGGATTGTCCCACAAGGTTAATATTATGCCTGATAAGATGCTGATTTTTGTAAAATGTAGTATAAAGCTACCTGAGATTCTTTGCAGCTAATTGTTAGACTTTTCCTGCCCTGGCTTAACTTTTTCTTCCCCTTTAACTTTCTTCTGTTGCTATGGCAGCCTACTCAGCCCTGGGACCACTAAATTGTAATACAGAACATTTTTATTTGAAATCGATAAAACTCAATAAATCTAAAACCAGGTTTAATACTTGGCACAAAGATTGGTTGTCTTTTTCTTTTTTTTTTGTATGTATTTTTTTTTCTTTTTATTTCATCATATAATGGGGGTACAAATATTGTTAGGGTTACATACGTTGCCCCTACGACCCCTCCCCCCCCCCCACATGCCAGAGCTTCAAGCGAGTCCAATCCCCAGGTTGGTTGTCTTTTTCTATTCCCTTACTTGCCATCTGATTTTAATCTCTTTAACCTGCCAATTAATAGCTTCCATTGCCCACAAGATGAACGGTATACTTTTAGCCTGACCTTTGAGGCCTTTCACAATCTCACTCCAACCTACTGTTCGAGCTGCATCTGTGGTTTCATGACTGCTCTCTTTCAGCCACACTGGTTACTTCTTCTGGATAAGCACAGCACCATCCGCAGCTTTGTTCTCACTCACCTGAAATGTGTTGTACAAGGTTTTTCAAGGGCAGGTTGTCTTTTAGAATAAATATGTGTTTGATTACTTTGAGAGTAGCTGCAATCTGTTAAGTTAGCCTTTACTTTTTTGTCCAGGTAATTTTTAAACCTAGAAATATTGGTAAAACATGGTCATTTAAGATGTGGGTTCCAGTGAAATTTGCTCATTTGGGAGACCACCAATCTGAGAGAGTAGAGAGAGGGATACGGTGGGACTTTGTAGTATAGACTTTTGTTTTTAAATGGAATGTAAATTTAAAATCATTTTACTGTCTTGCTTTATAGGAAGCTTAAAAATAAGCTTGTATCTCTCCTCGTTTTTAGTTCCTATACAGATCAATATGTTAATCATATGAAAAGATAATTGTGTGGCCAGTAAACATTTTTATGGTGCTTCAGAGTATTTTTCTTAACATCTGATACATTCATTTTTTTTATCTATCTATTTATTTATTTATTTATTTTGAGGCAGAGTCTCACTCTGTTGCCCGGGCTAGAGTGCTGTGGCGTCAGCCTAGCTCACAGCAACCTCAAAGTCCTGGGCTCAAGCAATCCTTCTGCCTCAGCCTCCCAAGTAGCTGGGACTACGGGCATGCGCCACCATGCCTGTTTAATTTTTTCTATATATTTTTTTAGTTGGCCAGTTAATTTCTTTCTATTTTTAGTAGAGATGGGGTCTCACTCTTGCTCAGGCTGGTTTCTAACTCCTGACCTTGAGCAATCCTCCCACCTCGGCCTCCCAGAGTGCTAGGATTACAGGTGTGAGCCACCACAACCGGCCAACATCTAATACATTTATATAATATTAAAAGTGAAGACCATAAGATTTTAAGTTAGTATGTTTATACATCTGCATACAATTTTTAAAAAAATGAGTAGCTACTTTCATTTTAGTTATAGGAAAAGTACAAAATTGTGTGTTCTTAATATAAAGACTATAATCAGTTACTTAAAGTAGGACTTTTAGTTCAGAAGAATGCTTTTTTAAAAATTCTTGGAATTGAACATGTTTTTTTCCTGACTGGATTACCCTGCTTCTAGTTCCTGTGTGTCCAAAGACTTGATACCATCTTAGTGTGCCATCATTGTAATAGTGAAAAGAATAGAATAATAGAAAAGAAGGGAAACTACTAAAGGATGACATTTTGGAGTCCTTGAAACTTGTAATTACTTATATTATAATTATTTCATTGTTGTTTGCCGCTGAGATAAAAGATTTAAATAATTGTTGTGAAAGTATGGTTGAGGTAAAAGGTTTAAATATTATCAGTATTGTGAAAGTATGGTTTATAATGAAGATTTTGAGCTTATGAATAAATTTAGGAGAATGTACAGTGCTGTTTAACTTTGGGAGGAAGGGTATCTTTTACTGGCATATCCAGCCTCATAAATCCACATATGCCAAATCCTTTGGTAGGATCATCGTTATTTTAAACCCTACAAGACACCATTATTATTGTTTCTTTAAGTTGTTAATAATATTCTTTTATATATTTACCGACATACTTACCTTTTCTACTGTTCGTCATTCTTTTTTGCACCTCCATGCTCCTGTCTGGGATCTTTTTCCTCCAGCCTGAAGACTTGACTTTGGTATTCCTCTTTGGATCCACTGGTGTGTGCATGGTAGAGGGGGTGGGAGTAGGTATGTCTGTCTGAGACTATCCTTCTCTTTTATTTTTGAAGAATATTTTTCCTTGGCATCAAATTCTAAGCTGATAAGTTTTTCTTTCAGCACTAAGATGTTATTCTGTTGTCTTAATGGTTTCTGTAGTTTCTATTAAATTAGCTGTTGTTATTGTTTCCATGAAAATTTCTTGTATGTATGTTGTCTGTTTTTAATATTGCGTCTTTATCTTTGGTTTTCATTAGTCTGATTCTGATGTGCCCAGTTGTTTTGTTTATGTTTGTACAGCTTGGAGTTTCCTGAGCTCCTTGAATCTGTGGCTTGAGTTTTTGATCAGATTTGATAAACTTTTGCTATGTTTCTTTATGTATTGCTTCTGTCTCATTCTCTCTTGTCTTGTCCTTGAACCTTTTAACCATGTTGTACATGTTTCTTACAGTCTGTTTTTCCCTTCTCTGTGCTTCAGTTTGAATATTTTCTTTTGACCTCTCTTTGAGTTCACTAATCCTGCATTCTGCTGAATTCAGACTGTTGTTAGTCATCAGTGAGCTCTCATTTTCAGATATTGTAGTTGGCAGTTTCAGAGTGTCTGTTTGATTCTGTTTAAAAATAGATTCCAATTCCCTTTCCAATATTTTCATCCCTTTTCTCCATTTTTCTTTCTATTTTACCACAGTAGTTACAGTTTTTAAGTCTTTGTTTGCCAACTCTGTTGTCAGGGTCATCTCTGGTGTCCTTCCATTGACAATTTAATCTCTTGATTGTTAGCCACTTAAAAAAAAAGTTGTTTGCATGCTGAATAATGTTTGTTTGCTATATATTGTTAATAATATCTATAGAGGCTTATGATTACGTTATCTTCCTCTGAAGAGTGTAGCCTTTGGTTCTTGGAGGCAATTAATTTATAGGTAGATTATAGACGGGTGTATTTCAGTTTTAACTTACTCATAAGGCTTAAACCTTACTCCTAAGGGCATGGTCCTTTCCTAGGTCCTTTCCATGGTCCTTTCGCCTTTCTGTGATTTTATTTGAAAGCTGAGGGTTTTCACCCACCTACTCTGGCTGGGTCTGAACTCAATTTCCCTAATGCTGTGCAGCCTCCAAAGTTTTGGCCCAGCTCTTCTTTGCTAGGCCACCCAGAGTTGCAACCTGAAAATGCCAGTGTAGGAGTTAGCCGAGGACCTGTGAGGCATTTTTACATAGATTTTTGGGGCTAAGTTCTCTTCTACAGTTCAGTTTTCTCTGATACCCTGTCCCCCAAAATCTACCTGTTTTGTCAGTCCCTAACTCAGTTTCTGTTGAGACTCCCACTGTCTGTCGTGGCACCATCATTCATTTTAAGCTAATGCGTTAGGAAATGGTGTTTGGTAATTATCATCTGTTTGAAGACTTAAGTTGATGAGAAAATGCTGGTAAAAATGTTTGATGATTTTTTTTTTTAAGCCATTGACTACTGTATGTAAGATTTTGAGACTTTATTCTTTGTAAACATTTAAATTTATTCAGTCATCAAGGTAGTAAGTTTCTAACTGGGTTAAGCACTGTGATCATTGGCAATACAATTGTGACCAAAATCAAGACATAGCCCCTGCTATAAGCGACTTAAAGGCTGGTAGAAAGAAGTTCCTGTCAGATGTTGATAAGAAAAAAATGTATTCTTTAAAATGGATACTTATATGTGTCTGTTCTTTTAGATCATATGTATCTGATTACATATCTTGCTAACACATATCCCTGTTGTATCACTGGTTCAATTCACATCTGATACCCAAATACTTGTTGCATCCCTCCCCCCTCCTTTTTTTGTATGAGCCTTTGTTCCAGCTTCTGGTGCATTTCTTGACCATCTTGTTGACACCAGTTTATAATAGGATGAAGAGCTACATGGAGGAATGTGGTGAACACCTATTTTAAATTATCCCCGGGCTCCTTTTCTTTCTGGCATTTTTAGATGACAATTTTAATTATGCCTCGCCTAAAAGAAGATTTAAGTTCAAGCCAATGTCCACCTTCTTTGCTTAGGACCTATTGAAAATGTCAGACTTTAAAGTTACTGTAGGGAAAACAGTATGCCACGAGGGTAAGGACCTGCGGCGTCTGTCATTGCCCTGATCACTTTACAAAGCTTTGTCATGATACTATAGTTGTTATATTCTGGGTACTTTAGTTTTAATCCTTCATCATCCCCCAGCCCAAATCCCCCCTCCCCACAAAGATTAGGTCATTAAATATGAAATGTCCAATTTCAAATAGAAGTTTAGTTTATTATATCACAAACAAGAAGCAGTACAGTTAAAGTATGCGCCTAAACTATAGACACAGTTTTGACATCTTAACGGTAGCTTGTTTATACCAGCAGTGAAGAAGCCTGGAGGGCGGAGTGGTGAAGTCCAGCTGCCATAGTTTGAGCAGCATTGTTCGTGTGACGGACGTGTGGTTGAGCGTTGTCTTGTAAGAGGATTGTCCTGTCTCTATTGACCATCTCAGCTGCTTAATCACAAGCATCCTCATCCTCATCCTCTTGTCCAGTTGGTTGCAGTAGACATCCGCTTTAATTGATTGACCAGGTTTCATGAAGCTGAAGTGGATAATACAGCCCTGGACCACCAAACAGACACCATTAGCTTGTTATGATGAATATTCGATTTGGGGCTGTGTTTCAGCACTTCATCTTTACCCAGCCATTGTGCCAAACACTTGAGATTGTCAGAAAGAATCCATTTTTCATCACACATAACAATATGGGTTAGAAATGGTTCACCTTTATGTCATGACAGCAAAGAAAGACAAGCTTTGAGGCAATTTTTCTTCTGACGCTCATTTAATTCATGCGGTCCCCATCTATCCAGCTTCTTTACCTTGCCCATTTGTTTCAAATGCTCCAATATTGTTGGAATAATAACATCAAACCTTGCTGCTAATTCACGAGTAGGTTGAGATGGATTCACTTCCACTAAAGCTTTCAGCTCATCATTATCCACTTTGGTCTCAGGTCACCCACATGGCTCATTTTCAAGATTAAAATCACCAGACTGGGCCGGGCATGGTGGCTCACTCCTGTAATCCTAGCACTCTGGGAGGCTGAGGCCGGCGGATCGCTCAAGGTCAGGAGTTCGAAACCAGCCTGAGCAAGAGCGAGACTCCGTCTCTACTAAAAATAGAAATTAATTGACCAACTAAAAATATATATACAGAAAATTAGCCGGGCATGGTGGTGCATGCCTGTAGTCCCAGCTACTTGGGAGGCTGAGGCAGAAGGATCACCTGAGCCCAGGCATTTAAAAAAAAAAAATTCACCAGACTGGAACTTCTCAAATTGACATGTTGTATGTTCATTAGCCACATCCTTTCCAAACACTTCGTTGGTATTTCGAGCTGTGTGCACTGCATTGGTTCCACGATGGAACTCATGTTTGAAAATAACACGAATTTTTGACTTATCTGTGATTTCACAAAAATTGCTCTAAAAAAATTTGAAAGACAATCACAAGCCAAAATGTGTTTGAAAGACTGAGGATGTGCCTTCACAATAAACATAAAACAAGGGATGTCAAAGTTAAATGTCAGCAATAATAACTGTCAAACTTAGTACTTAAGGGAATCGGACATTTCATACTTAATAACCTAAAATACATGGAACTTTAATGTGATGGTATATTAAGAAAAATAACTGATGTTCCTAACCTTTCCATAGTCTATGACAACCTTCCTGATATTTAAAAAAGTGCAAGTGGAGGGATACCTGTATATATATAATTATTATGTATTTAAATTTGAGAAACTGTTTGCTCTTAATGAAAAGATACTAGAATGGAAAGACTTGTGCTTTTCTTAGCGGTGGGTCTGTGGTCTAATTTATGGATTGATCTGCTCTAATTCCATTTCCTTTAAAAGATATTGTCAGCAATATTGGTTCCAGTTTATTTAGAATATTGGTATCTTAAGTGTGTTAAGAAATTTAAAATGTTTTAAAATGTTTTCCACTAGGAAACCACCCCTACTCCTAATCCCCCGCCTACAGAAGAGGAGAAAACAGAGTCTAATCAGGAGGTTGCTAACCCAGAACACTATATTAAACATCCTCTACAGAACAGGTAAGCTTTCTGACACCTAGGTTTTCTAACTTAGGCAACAAGGTAAATGGTGAGCAGGGCAGGTTTTAAAGAGAAAGTTAGATGAGACTAGTTTTCAATAGGCTAGGGTTGAAGATTCCATTTTCACATGGATGACTCATTATTAGCAAGCAGTTTTAAGTGTAAGTAAGTCTTGACCTCAGAGAAAAGTAGGTGAGAAGTCTGTTTGAAACTCAACAAGAACGTTGGTGGTAATTGAAACCACAGCAATAAATTAGTTCTCTTGAGAAGTGAACTTGACTCAGGACAAACACCTGGGGTATCTATCATAGGGGGGGTTTGTTGAGGGAGGATGCCTACAAAGGATATAGATGGATAAAAAGTCCATACTGATTTAAGAGAAAGTGTTTTAGTAGCATATAGATGATGGAAAAAAAGATTAGGGCAGTTTGAAGAGTGAATAGGATATATACAGACTTACAGAGCAAGAACAGGTAACTTGAAGTTGGACCTTAGAAGGAGAAAGGAGAGCAAGGGAATATGGAGTTTGGAGTTTGGTTGGCTGGTTTATAGTCAAGATACAGACAAGTTAGGAGAGGAGAGGGGAGAGATTAAGATGAGTTAAGTTTTCATAGTTAACAGTGTAGTAGGAAGCTAAGTAGTAGTTCATTATATGGTTTTTCCCAACTCCACCCACTCCTTCCCAGTGTGTTTGTGTTTTTACTTACTCTTTTTCTGGATTATATAATGAAAATTAACTTGAATTCATTGATAGCTGATGAGGGGAACAAAATGGCAGCTCAGAAACACTGTAGGACTCTGGAGGAAAGTAAATTGGAATTAAATTTGAGGATCTTGAAGTATTTCAATGCCTTTCATTGTCTCTTTTTCTTTTTTATTTGCTTTTTTATGGCAGAATTTTTACTCTGTTTACTTTAAAGAGCCCACAGGCCTGTTTATAATTTAGTTTCATTGATCAAAAAAATACATTTTTGTTTTATGACTTTAATGTTTTTTATCTTTCCTTTGTTATGGTAGACCTAGTGAAATAATAGTCCAAACATGCTTTGTGCAGATTTCTCACAGGGGACCCTGTGGCTCAGCATATCTTCCAGTGAGGAACAAATCAGTGTTTTAGACAATGGAGACTGTCAGCTAGTGGGACATCAAAGGTCAGATAGTCCATAAAGAGTAAAATCCTTCCTCAGGGAAGCATTGTAGCACATGTATTATTAAGTTGAACAGCTGATTAGTGGCAGTTGCATATAGTTCAACCTAATAGTAACACCAAAAGCCTTATTTTTTTTGTCTTTTCAGTGGTATCTTATAACAAAGCTAACTCTCTGTATCTTCTACCTGTCTGTGAACCCAGTTCTTAGTGTTGCTGTTACGGTGGGGAGATGTGATCAAGGCATGTATCCCTCACAGCTTGAATGAAATCTGAGGAGAGAATCCTAAAAAGTGTCTTCATCATTAAACAAGTTGATTAAATCCCAAAGTGAAATCTCTGGGGGCTTCAGTTTCTCTATAAATTCTACTTTTTGCCAGGTACAGTGGCTCACACCTGTAATCCCAGCACTTGGGGAGGTCAAGGTGGGAGGATCACTTGAGGACAGGAGTTTGAGACCAGCTTGGGCAACATAATGAGACCCTATCTTTCCACATTAAATAAATAAGTAATATAATCTACTTTTTGCGTAAAATAACAAATATCATTTGGAAAATATTATACAGTGCTTTATGGTTTCAATTTTGGTAGTTTACCCACTATTTCCTTTTTGTTAATATTGCAGAATTTACTATGCTTTCTTTAAAAAGAACCCATAGTAATTACAAGAAAGATTAAATGAACAGGGTACAAGTATATATACAAAAATTTTTCTGCTTTCATAAACTCTCCTTATTTTTTCTGCTTTCATATACTCTCCTTATTTTACTGATTTCCACTCCCCAGAGCAATCAGTGTTAAATTTGGTTTGTATTGTTCCAGAACTTGTACATGCACTTACGTATACTTGTTTGTTTTTTTTTTTAAAGAGACAGAGTTTTGCTCTATTGCCCAGTCTGTAGTGCAGTGGCATAATCATAGCTCACTGAAAACTCAAATTCCTAGATTCAAGCAATGCTCCTTCAGCTTCCTGAGTAGCTGGAACTACAGGCATGCCCAGCTAATTTTTTTAAAAAATTTTTTGTAGAGATGGAGTCTTGCTATGTTGTCCAGGGTGGTCTCAACTCCTGGGCTCAATCAGTCCTCCTGCTTTGGCCTCCTAAAGTGTTAGGATTATAGACATGATACACTGTGCCCAGTCTATATCTTTTTTGTACAAACGATCACATTATTGACTTTGTGCAGATTTTACCTTGTCATATACTGTATCAGGCTTACAATTAATGGGTGCATAGATTTTTTTTTCTATTTATATACAGTACTGCAATTTATGTCCTTGTGTATTTGTGTGAATATATTTATAGGGCAGAATATCAGATTTCCTAAGACAAAAATTACCCCTTAATAACCTTTCTGGATAGTGCCAAATTATTCTCTTTTACCAACTTAGACTTAATAGTTTGAGAGTTACTGGTTTTTATTCCTGAGCAACTGGTATCATCAGTCTTTTAAATTGTTGCCATATTGGTCCCAGTTTTATTTATGAAAATGATGTCTTATTGTTTTTAATTTGCATTTTTGAAATTGAATTTTCAGAGCATTTCATATTATATTGATCACTTGTGGTTTTCTGTGGCCAATCTGTTCAGTTCTTTTATCCCATTTTTTCTTTTAGATTATCTTTTCAAGTTTATTCTTAGATTATCTTTTCAAATTCATTCCCAAGCATTGAGATATATTATATCTTAGATATGTTAGAGATTCTAACCACCAAAGGCAGGGCAGGTAAGGAAGTATTAGGTTGAAATAGGTTATCTAAATCATTTGTCTTTTAACATTGTCTGTGGAATTATATGTTTTTTTTAAAAGAAGTTTTTAATTTTCATGTAGGCAGATACAATTTTTCTTCCATGGCTTCTGGGTTTCTATCAGTCGTAGGAAAACTTTACCACACAATTAACCTTTATAATAGCTGCTTAGTAATCTCTTACATGAATGTATCATATTTTATTTTATTTATTTATTTTTTGAGACAGAGTCTCGCTCTGTTGCCCGGGCTAGAGTGCCGTGGCGTCAGCCTAGCTCACAGCAACCTCAGACTCCTGGGCTCAAGCCATCCTCCTGCCTCATCCTCCGGAGTAGCTGGGACTACAGGCATGCGCCACCATGCCCGGCTAATTTTTTTATATATGTATATTTTTAGTTGTCCAGCTAATTTCTTGCTATTTTTTTTAGTAGAGACGGGGTCTCATTCTTGCTCAGGCTGGTCTCGAACTCCTGAGATTAAAGGATCTGCCCGCCTCGGCCTCCCAGAGTGTTAGGATTACAGGCGTGAGCCACCACACCAGGCCCCTCTTATTTTATTTAAATTAGCAGTTCTCAACTATTTGGTCTCACAACCCCTTTACACTTTTAAAAATTATTGAGAACTCCACACAGCTTTGATGTGGATTTTTATCTGTTGCTGTTATGTGTATTTTTTATTCCCCACTGAAGAAAAATATTTACTATATTTTTATAGTAAATAATGCTAAGGTTTTATTTTATATTTCACATTTAAAAATAAATATACAATTTTACCTGAAAATAAACCCCAGAAATGTAAAGTCATATATACATTTTTAAAAAATCTATCACATTAGTGCAGATAACATTTTTAAATGAAAATAACTGTTTGAAATACAAATCTGTTTAACTGCCTGTCTTACTAGAAGTCAGGTGGATTTTTATAGCTGTTTCTGCATTCAGTCTATGGAGATAAGTTGTTTCAATGGAAGTATAAGAAGAAAATAATGGGCCGGGCGCGGTGGCTCACGCCTGTAATCCTTGCACTGTGGGAGGCCGACCAGAGTATTGCTTGAGCTCAGGAGTTCAAGACCAGCCTGAGCAAGAGTCTCTTTTTTTTAATTAAAAAAAAAAAAACTGAAGAAAAGAAAATACGGCCTCACATAGGTATGTGGTTAGAAAAGGGAAGAGAAATTTTTCATAGCCTTTTAAAATAATTATGGATACTCTTCCTTTGATACTAGGTTTCTTATAGGTTAGTGAAATATGGAATCTGAAACTGTGTCAAAGAACTTTTTTCCTATTTTGTTACATAAAAATCCATTGGTCTAACTTGCATTTGGAATAGATCTTTTTACCTATGTATGATTTTGTAACATGTTCATTTAGAAAATATTTATTTTCATTTAGAAAAAGTACAGTGAGTTAAATAGATCTTCTGAATATTGACACATGTTATTATATACCTCTAAACTCATCAGAAATGTCTTCTACTTTTATGAAGCTGTCAAGCTTACAGTGGCATATGAAACTTTTCCAAAATTCTGATTTTTCTTCTGAAAGCTCACATTTTAAGCACTAGACTTATTCTGTTCAGTTTTCAAAAAATAAAACCATGGTTTATCTGTTATTTTTTCTAGTAAAAATGATGTTCCATGAAAAAAGTGGCTAGTTCATCTCATAATCCAAAAAATTGCCTAAGCAGTGTACTTTGTTATGCAGAAGTGTTTTTTGTGCAGAATATGAAAGAGACATGTAAACAGGTTGAAATTTAATGAAACCGGCAATGCTTATTGCTTCATCAAGGCATTCCTTAAGTGAAACTGACCTCGTTACTGTGAGAGTTGGTAATAATAAAGGATACAGTGACTGCTGGTACAGGTTGGTGTCTCTATCTTGATTCTCACTAAGGCACCAGCAGGTTTAGCCACCATTGCTTTTGCACCGGTAGTGCAGACATCAACACAGTGAAAAATAAATAACATCTTAGCATTCTTATGAGAAAAGGATCTTGGAGCCCCCTAGGGGTCTGCAAACCACACTTCAAGGACTGCTGATAATATATATTCAATTTGGAAAGTTCTTCAGACAACATTTTTATCGATGAGAAAATGGAGTTTCCCTTTGGCTTACCTTATTATTGTAATCTAGAGAATGTTGAATTTAATTCTTCTAAGAAAGGTGAACCATCTTGGGATGATAACATTTAAGTGTAACTTTAATGTTACATGAATTTTTCTTCAAGGTATTACAGAGTACAGGCATACTTCATTTTGTTGGCTTCACAAATAATATGCCTTTTCTACAAATTGAAGGTTTATGGCAGCCGTGTGTTGAGCAAGTCTGTTGGTGAATGGCATGTGCTCATTTCATGTCTCTATTTCACATTTTGGTAATTCTTGTAATATTTCAAACTTTTTCATTATATCTGTATGGTGATCTGTGATCAGTGATCTTTGATGTTACTGTTGTGATTGTTTTGGGGCACCACAAACTGTGCCTTTTTGTAAGACAACACACTTGATTGGTAAACGTGTATGGTCTGACTGCTCCACCAACTACTGCTCCTTCATCTCTTTACCTCTCCTTGGGCATCCCTATTCCCTGTAACACAACAACATTGAAATTCACCTTACAGTGACCTCTAAGTGTTCAAGTGAAAGAAAGGGTTGTATGAGTCTCACTTTAAATCAGAAGCTAGAAGTTAAGCTTAGTAAGGAAGGCATGACAAAAGCCAAGATAGGCCAAAAGCTAGGCCTCTTGCACCGAAAGTTTCCCAAGTTGTGGATGCAAAGGAATAGTTTCTTAAGGAAATTAGAAGTGCCAACTCCAGTAAACACACACATGATAAAGTGAAGTAGCCTTATTGCTGATACAAGGAAAGCTTTAGTGGTTTGGATGGAAGATCAGACTAGCCACAACATTCCCTTAAGATTAATCCAGAACAAGGCTCTAACCTCTCTTCCATTCTATGGAGGAGTAAGAGAGGTGAGGAAGCTGCATAAGAAAAGCTAGCAGAGGTTGGTTGATATGGTTTAAAGAAAGAAGCCGTCTCCGTAACATAAAAGTACAGGGTGAAGCAGCAAGTGCTAATGGAGAAGCTGTATCGGGTTATCCAGAAGATCTAGCCAAAATAATTGATGAAGGTGGCTATCCTACAGATTTTCAGTATAGACAGAATAGCTTTCTACTGGAAGAAGAAGCTATCTAGGACTTTCATAGCTAGAGAGGAGAAGTGAGTGCCTGGCTTCAGAGCTTCTAAGGACAGGCTGACTCTCTTAAAGCCAGTGCTCATGTACCATTCCCCAAATCCTAGGGCCCTTGAGAATGATGCTAAATCTATTCTGCCTGTGTTCTAGAAATGGAACAACAGAGCCGGCAGATGACGGCACATAGGTTTGTTTACAGCATGGTTTACTGAATATTTTAAGCCAACCATTGAAGACTCTACTGCTCAGAAAAAAAAAAGACTTCTTTCAAACTATTACTGCTCATTGACAATGCACCTGGTCATCTAAGAGCTTTGATGGAGATGTACACAACATCCATTCTGCAACCCATGGATCAAAGAGGAATTTTACCTTTTAATTTTTGTTGTTTCAGAAATACATTTTATAAGGCTATAGCTGCCATAGATAGTGATTACTCTGATTGATCTGGGCAAAGTAAATTGAAAACCTTTGAAACAATTCACCACTCTAGATGCCAGGAAGAACATTCATGATTCATGGGAGAAGGTCATAATATCAACATAAGCCCTGCACAATGGATGCCCCTGCAATCCAGGCTAGGGGAGGCTGAGGCAGGAAGATGACTTGAGCCCAGGAGTTTGAGACCAGTCCATACAACATAGTGAGACCTCATCTCCAAAAATAAAAATATCGATAGACAGGAGTTTAGAATAAGTTGATTCCAACCCTCGTGTTTGACTTTGAGGGGTTCAAGATGTTAGTGGAGGAAATAACTGCAGATGTGGTGGAAATAGCAAGAGAACTAGATTTAGAACTGGAGACTGAAGATATGACTGAATTGCTGCAATGATAGAATTTTGAAGGCCGGGTGCGGTGGCTCACACCTATAATACTAACACTCTAGGAGGCTTAGGTGGGAGGATCGCTTGCTCTCAGGAGTTCGAGACAAGCCTGAGCAAGAGCAAGACCCCCATCTGTACTAAAAATAGAAAAATTAGTCAGGCATCATGGTATGCACCTGTAGTCCCAGGTACTCTGGAGGCTGAGGCAGGAAGATTGCTTGAGCCCAGGAGTTTGAGGTTGCTGTGAGCTAGGATGACGCCATGGACTCTACTCAGGGCAACAGAGTAAGACTCTGTCTCAAAAATAAATAAATAAATTTAAATTAAAAGAAAAAACTTTGAATAGATGAGAAATTGCTTCTTATGGATGAGAAAATAATGTGTCCTCAACCTTCATCCATGTTTTATAAAGTGTCAGAATTTTCTTCCTTCGTAAGGCTGATTAATATTTCATTGTATTTATATTATTTATTCATCTGTTGATGGACAGTTGGGTTGCTTCCATCTTTTGGCTCTTGTGAATAATGCTGCTATGAACATGGGTGCACAACTACCATTTTTTGATATTGACCTTTTATTTTTAGATGGGCGCTCTGGTTTTTTAAAAATGATAAAAGCAAAACTTGGCAAGCAAACCTTCGGCTGATTTCTAAGTTTGATACTGTTGAAGACTTTTGGGCGTAAGTACCATTTATTTTAGGATATTTGTTGTTTTGTTGTTTAGTTTTTCATTTTAAGTCACATTCACAAAATGAAGGGTGAGGTGAACAGTTAAAGTATATTCATCTATAGAACTGCCTTTTTTTGTTTGTCCATCTCCTCAAGAATGTTTGAATAGGTGATTACGCCCCATCAGTTTGACAGAGTTTCAGTTTTGTCATTCTTTAGCTGTCAATATTCTCTATTCCTTGTCTGAGATACCCTTCACTTGAGAATCCTTTATTGTCCCCAGAACTTTTGACGAGTTGGAACTCGTTTCCTTTTTGGTTGCCTAGATATATTTCCCTCATAACTGGGTCTTCCAGAGCATCAGTAGGTCCCCATTTTTGCAAACGCTTTTCAGTGTAACATCTGGAATTTCCTGTGCCAGGGATTTTGAGATCAAAGTCTGAAGTGTTCAAAATTCACAGTTTGTCAGGGGAATGACAGTATCTGTGATGGTGGCTTATTAATTTAATTATGTTTTGATCAACTTCAGGAAGAATAGTTGAAATATTTTTTAGATTTTGTTTCTGATTTGTGAGAAAGTTATGATTTGGGATCATCTACTTTTGAATGACTTCAAAATAAAATTTTAGATTGTAAAGTCTCTTTCAAGAAGTTTTGATACTGATTTTCTCTCTATAAACAGTTAATTTAGTTTGTCGTATTTAGTTGGAGAACGTGTAGGGATTATTTACTTGTAAGGAGAATGTATAGAGTGGTACTATTTGAGAATGCGAAAGGCAAAATTTATTAAAAACATTTTTAAGAATTTTAAATTACCTCACAATTATCTAAATATTCTAACTTGTACATCTTTATTTTAGCATTAATATATACATGGCGAATTAGTGGTGCTTCTCTTACATTTTAATGCAACCCTGAGTGTGTTCTGCTCACACAAGGAAATGGATTGTGGTCGTATAATTCATGCATGCATGCCTCCTCAAGGGGAGAAAAAATATTCATCTGTATATTTCCAGTGCTTGACCTGTAAAAGACATTTAGTATGCATTTTCATCACTGAAAAAGGCAAAGCGTAGAATACTTAAAGAAAACTATCAATTGTGAACTCCTTTGTGAGTAATCATTTTTTATTAAAAGCATTGACTTTAAAAAAAAGAATAGAACCATATTTAAGCCCTATGACTTGGTAGATCTAGTTGTCTAGTTAAACAAGGGTTATTCTTTGCCCTTCATCAAAACATCAAGTGGTTTGTCTCCTCGAATTGTGTTTAAGACTCCTGAATAATTCTAGTTCCCTTCACCAAAAAATCCCTTTAGTCTCCTACAGAGGTAAAGGAAGATTCTTGAGCCACCCTCTCACATCAGATTTGTGCTTATCTAGTTTGGCTTTCACCAATTTCCTTAATTGTATTTCTAACTTAACCTCTAATTAGAACATTGCTCCACACTTTAATTATGTGTAAACAATGTCATTGCATAGTATGTTTTTATACCATAATTTAGAGATATGAAGGAGTCCTTCAGCTTCCTATAAGTATTCAAGTCATTTCCTAATTTCTCACTTTTTTCCTAACAAATTTAGTGTAAACAACCATTGTGTCCTTTTGTATTTATCCGGTCTGTGTAATTTTAGGATTCTCTTTAAATGTGCCATTATAAATTCTCATTGTAAACTTACTTAAGAGTCCCTAGAGCATTAGGAGGGAGAAAGGAGGTAGCAAAAAAGAAACATTAGTCTTTTCTACCTTGAATGCCACGAAAGAAGGTCACTCCCTCAATATCCATTCATTTTATGAAATTAGCGGTGCTAATTCTATAGTCACTGTTAGTATCCAGGGCCTGTTTTGTTGCCTAGTGGAGGCTGTCGATGATAATATAGTTTGGAAAGAGTTGCCAAACCTTGTGTGGTCTTACGCTGTCTCACCCAAACTGGACTTGTGTGGAATATGGAATATGATCCAAAGGATGCCATACTCTTAACTCTGTTACCAGTTTTATAACCAGTTTTGTTGCAAGTTTGTTACCAGTTTTATAACAATTTTGCTATAAGATTCTACAGGAGAGCAAATGATCTCTCTTCCTACCTTCCGACAGGTGAACATTCAAATGTTATTCTGTTGTTTTGATATTTGGGAAATAGTTTAGAAATACAGATTCCAGGGTTCTACCCCATATTTAAGTGCTTATAATCCCAAGGTGTAGGACTTGGAATAGTGTATGTTTTTTAAAAGTTTCCCAAATGATTATTGTGCTAACAGTTTGTGGTGTTTGGGAATCATTGGTTATGTAGATTATTTCGGTTATGCAATCCTGATGGTCAGGAAGTCTTTCTCTTTCATTCTTAAAGCAGCCTCATACCTTTCTTCTAAGTTTCTTATATATACCCATATGTGTGTACTGAGTTAACTAATATATAAAAATATATTTTTGTCAGTAAAGTCATTAAAAATATTTTGAAATATTTTGAAAATTGTGTCTATCAGAAGTTGATTCTTGAACTGACTGTTAAGATCTGTTTTGTCTGTTTTAGAAATTGCCTCCATATAAAAACAAGTAAACATGAAGTTTTACCTATTTTTCATCGTATTTTCTAAATGTATTAATATGTAAGCACCTAAACTCTACATTACACATTCTCTGTTTTTAATTATCCTTTTCTTTTACCTAGTCTATACAACCATATCCAGTTGTCTAGTAATTTAATGCCTGGCTGTGACTACTCACTTTTTAAGGTATGCTTAATTGATAATTTCATATATTTAATATAAGACTGGACTATTCAGGTATTCATTAAGAAATCTTGCCACAAACTTAGTAATAGCTTATATTAATACTATGATGCACATGCTAATAATTAAATTGGCTTTAGTAGCTTTGGCATGAATATATATTTGCTTTATTTATAGTATAAATAATAGAAATTGAGGATCTTGACTCCATAGGCATATACTGAGATTGATTTTGAAGAGAGCTTTGATTAATCCAATCCAGTCCCTCCTTTATATATTTGAGTAGACTGAGTTTGTCAGGCATACGTAACCTCCGGTGCATGAGTTCTTGAGATATTTATGAATGAGCTTTGTCAGGTGGTAGGCAGATGGAGCATTCATTAACTCTGAAATTGTGTAATTTTTGCACGTATATTCTAGGTATAGAACTGTGCATAGCTTCTAAAATGTGTCTGCTACTCAAGATGTTTAAGAACCTACAAATTAAGTGAAACATAAGATTTGATAGCTAATAAGTGACAAAGTCATTACTTAATTCTGCAGTCTTATGCTTGTGGCTTTAAATCCTATATGCTTTTTAAAAACTGCATCAATGATAGTTTTATGGGGAGTAAAGTAAAAAGTTGATGGTGTTCCTTGCTGTTTCTAATGCATTTCTCTCAGTCAAGGTAACATTGTTGTCTTCTAACCCTGTAGGATGGTATTGAGCCCATGTGGGAAGATGAGAAAAACAAACGGGGAGGACGATGGCTAATTACATTGAACAAACAGCAGAGACGAAGTGACCTCGATCGCTTTTGGCTAGAGACAGTAAGATTTTAAGATTATAAAGCAGTTTTAAAGGCAGTTTTGGAATACTGGAACTTAAGTTAACATTACATTTTACATGAATTACTTAATTTAAGAGGCGATAAGGATGCCCACAGCAGAAAATCTAAGTCAGCAGATGTTTTTGTTCTATCATGTGAATCTTGTATACTCTACATACTAGTGCAGTAAAACATCCTACCACATTACGAGTCAGTAAATATGAGACAGTAGGGACTTTCTGTAGTCCTCTGACCCCAAGTTTTAGTTCATAGTCTCTTTTGTATCCCTAGCACTTGACACAATGTCTGGTTCATAGTTAGCACTTACTAATAAGTTAATCACTTAAAAATATTTGAATGATTTTTTAAAAGAGAAAATATTTTTGTGGGGGTGGAGATCATCAGTAAATAACACTTCAGGATTCCACATTAAAAAGTCAGAACTGGGCTGGGCACGGTAGCTCACGCCTGTAATCCTGGCACTCTGGGAGGCCGAGGCGGGTGGATCACTCAA
>VBSM01000142.1:3330483-3370273 GCA_008086735.1 Cheirogaleus medius
GGGTCTTGCTCTTCCTCAGGCTGGTCTCGAACTCCTGACCTTGAGCAATCCTCCGCCTCAGCCTCCCAAAGTGCTAGGATTACAGGCGTGAGTCACCATGCCTGGCCAGTCTCCTTCGTTTTTGAATGAGAACACAGGAGCGTTTCTCTCGGGAGCTCCGTAGTGGGATCTGATCCTCTTCTTCATGGCTAAGAGAGGGGCTGGGGGCTCAGGCTGAGGAGGGATCAGCGGGGACAGCAGGGAACTGAAGGTCACTTTCCTAAGCATTTCTCCCAAGCCTTCAGCTCAAGCCTCCGACACAGTGGCAGGGAAAAAGCCCAGGGCCGGGTGGCGGATTGTGTTGTTCTTACCTTAGTACTAATTCGTATCAAGTATACTTTGTGAGAAGTGTCTGTGACACCTTTCTGAATGGTGGCTTGTCCCCTGTGAGAACGTGCTCTATCTAAGCTAGTGCCAAGGATGGGGAAGGGTCCACGCCATGCGATTTTAATCACAGTGTGGTGAGAAAGAATTGAGCGCTCCACGTGGCAAAGGAGCACTTGCTTTGCACACATCGCACTTGAGAAATTGGCGAATAGGCAAAGGAGTCCGGCAGCTGGAGTTTTATGGGATTTTTCCTCCTTTAAAATATTAGAATCTCTTATATAACTCACGGACTATTTTTCTGAGTAGCACTTATGCGAGAAGAGTCCTTTAGAATAATCTCTGTGGAATAAATTTTGTGTCAGCATCTTTATACTCTCTGTGGCATGGTGGGCTTTTAAAGGACTTAAAAAATGTCTTTCTCCTGTAATCCAAGCACTCTGGGAGGCTGAGGCGGGAGGATCGCTCAAGGTCAGGAGTTTGAAACCAGCCTGAGCAAGAGTGAGACCCCGTCTCTACTAAAAATAGAAAGAAATTAATTGGCCAACTAAAAATATATAGAAAAAAATTAGCCAGGCATGATGGCACATGCCTGTAGTCCCAGCTACTCGGGAGGCTGAGGCAGGAGGATCGCTTGAGCCCAGGAGTTGGAGGTTGCTGTGAGCGAGGCTTACGCCAGAGCACTCTGGCCCAGGCAGCAGAGTGAGACTCTGTCCCAAAAAAAAAAAAAAAAGTCTTTCCTCTCAAAGCCATGGACATTAGAAAATGGTTGCTTCATACTCTCTGGAAACTAATTAATTAGAAAATATTAATACTAATTTCTCTAAGTCCCTGTTTCCTTACCTTTAAGATGGGCTGATATTTCCACTGTTTAAGGATATCGTGAAGGTTAAATGAGACAATATAGAAACAGCTCTAAGCTCAGAGCTTTACAGATAGCAGACCTCCTATAAATTGTTCTCGTTGTTGTTACAATATATTGTTATAAGGGGAAGGAAGGAAAGAGCTCAATTTATAGCCCTGACAACAATTTAAGGAAGAACCAGTTCCAAAGACAAGAATGGTCAAAGAAAAGCTAACTGGTGGTGACTTCCTATCAATTTGCACAACTTTCAGGTTCAACCCAGTAAAGTATCATTGTCCTTCTATTGTTCAGTAGTTAAATATGGTGTTCTTAAATCAAAGGGAATTAATTGGTATCTGTTTTAATTTTTAAGTTTTGCCTTTAAAAAATAGGTTATATATGCCAAGCGCAGTGGGTACACGCCTGTATTCTCAGCTACTCAGGAGGCTGAGGAGGGAGGATTACTTGAGTCCAGGAATTTGAGTCCAGCCAGGGTAACATAGTAAGATGCCCATCTCTAAAAAAAAATCTTTTAAAAAATAGATTATGCATTTACATGTTTAAAAAAATCAAATGACACAAAGGTATACAGCTCCCTCTCCCTTTCTCGCCAGCCTACCCAGATACCCCAGAACTTAGTAACCACTGTTACTAATCAATAGTTTGGTTACGTACAAAGACTTGTATATATTTTTCCCTTTACCCAAATGGAAACACATAGCACTTGCTGTTCGGCACCTTCCTTTTTTCATTTAACAAATTATATCAACAATAATTCTCATCTGTTAATGGTTGTATACAATTCATGTCTCATTAATGAGCATCAGGTTGTTTCGGTCCTTTGCTGTCACAAACAACATTGTAAGGAATCTCATGCATATGTCCTTTTTCACAAGTGCAAGTATTCCCGAAGGATAAAATAAAAAAGGGTCATTTTAACAGGAGTTGCCAAGTCGCCCTCCAGAGCAGTTCCGTCAATCTTTTCTCTCCGAAGCCTGTTTCCCCAAACTCTCACCGCCAGAGTGTGATTCCAAATGTTCTTCATCTCTGCTGTTTCCATAGGTTAAATTTTATTTTGCATTTTTCTTATTATGAATGTAATTGGACATCTAAAAAATATGTTTAAGAACCATTTGTATTTCCTCATCTGTGAACTGGCAGTTCCTCTCCTTTGCCCTGTTCTCTGTCGGCTATTGGTAAATTGGATTAGAGGTTAGAGTACATTGCATACTGGAAGGGCATCAGTTTTAAAGTTGGTGGGCCAATATTTAAATTCTGGTTCAACTTTTTGTTGGTTTTATAAGTACTTTTGAGCTTCAGTTTCCTCATCTTTAAACTTATGGAAACATCTCTTCCTCACAGGGCTCCAGGGAAGATTGTAAGAGATAACTTACGTAACATACTAGCAATATCTAGTCCTTAGTAGGGGCTCCTGCCATGATCCATGATTTTATAGGGATTACAACAAACACTTTCCATATTCGTAAGGAGTCAGATATAATTTCGTGGAAGGAAGGGAAGGAGGGAGGGAGGGGAATGGAGAGGAAGGAATAGAGGGTAGGAAGAGAAGCTATGTTTCATCTTTAAAAGTTCATTGATATTAATTTTTTTATTATAAAATTTTTCATACTTGGGCATCTTCAATCCTTTTTAATCTCATGGCTCAGCATGTTTCTAAAGCCACCCCTTCCTCTGAAGGTGATCAGGGAATACAGGCTCATTTTAATATTAGCATAAGCAACACATAATTAGGGAAGTACGTCTGCCGTGCCTAGCTGCACATCATGCGTTACAAAGTCAATATGTAATATGGCTTTAAAAAGTCATTTGCTGGCCGGGTGTGGTGGCTCACGCCTGTAATCCTAGCACTCTGGAAGGCCAAGGCGGGAGGATGGCTCGAGGTCAGGAGTTCGAGACCAGCAAGAGCAATACCCCGTGTCTACTAAAAATATAAATTAGCCGGACAACTAAAAATATGTAGAGAAAAAATTAGCTGAGCATGGTGGTGCATGCCTGTAGTCCCAGCTGCTTGGGAGGCTGAGGCAGGAGGATTGCTTGAGCCCAGGAGTTTGAGGTTGCTGTGAGCTAGGCTGATGCCAGAGCACTCTAGCCTGGTCAATAGAGCGAGAATCTATCTAAAAAAAAAAAAAAATGTCATTTGCTGTTTGGCATTATTTGGGGGTTTATTAGGGCGTGGCATAGACGCTTATAGTCAGCTGTCAATAACGTTTGCTGAACTGACTCAGGGCATTGTTTCTTTTTGCTAGTAGAAAGCAAAAATGCCTCTTCTAGACTCTTCTCTGAGCAGATGTGCGCTATTCCTGTGTCGCTAGTGCCTGGCTCCGTGTGAGGCAGACAGGAGATGCTGAATCAAACGGAATCATGCACTGAGACATGTGCTTTAGAAATTCAATATGAATCAAGGTTAAACCTTCAAAGCGTTATAAATGCCACTGACTTTGCAAAAGGACATTGATGTACTCACTCCTCTGCTCCGTATCCATTCGTTATGCTGCGGTTACCTACACAGCCGTGATTTTCCAATTCTTTTTAAGTTCACAACATACTATTTCAATTTTCCTTCAGATTTCCTCTCTCTGACTCATCAAATGTGACATGCTCTATATTCATTTGAAATAAAATTAATTGTAAATCTGTTTTGTGAATTCCTTACAATCTCGTGATATAAATGGAGACACTGTAAAGTGTTAGGAAACCAGGATGGAAAATTCACACTCTGAGATTCCAGGATGCGCTATTTTAATAGCTTCATAGACGGCTGAATGCCGGGAATAACTTTCTCGTATTTTCTCTCCTCACCATTTGAAACTCGGTTGCTCTGTTTCCGACAGGCCTGGGTGGCAGTTTACTGTGAGTGAACTTGGCCCGTGCTGTGGCCTGCAGGTCTCCGAGCTAAGAAAGGGAGGGTCCCACAAGCCCCACATGAACCGAAGTCTCCCTTGAGTGCTGGTCACGCTCGGCTCTCCAGTGTCTGCGAAGGCGACAGGAGTGAACACCCTGATGTCTTCCTGTGTCCTGAGCTTAGGGACCTTTGTCAAACATGGCAGGAAGGCCAGATGTGTATGAAACGCCACTGCAAGGGCTCTTGAGCCTGGAGATGTACACTAAAGTGACAAGCGAGATCGCAGACAGTCCCTGTTGCTCCAGTTCACCTGTTGGACCTTACCCTGTTTTTACCTCCGTCCCCGTTGTGAGCCCTTTTCCTTGTCATTGGTGTCTTCTGCAGGGGACGTGTGACCAAGCGAGCTAAGGCCATGCATCCTATTGAATCTATCGCTTGCTAATGGACCTGGTGAAGGAGGTAAATGTCACAGGCAGAATCCAGTTTGTGGTTCAGCAACAAGATCCACCTGCTCCCGCGACCCACAACCATGAGTCATTGAGAATGAACAACACGCAGCCTTGCAAAGTTAAGCTTCCAGATGAAACCTAGTTAGGCTTCTGAACTCGAACATACCCTTAGGGATAGGAACCAGATAACTCAGAAACTCGCACGAGTAGGAGCTTGCCAGGAGCGGGCAGGTGACTCAGCAGTGACCCAGCAAACAAGACGCTGCACGGCAAGGACCTGGCTTCTGAGTCTCCGAGAAGCCGACCTGAAGGAGCCTGAGAAGCGACAGGGATTGGGTAAGGGATGAGGTGGTTCAGGCTGACAAACTGCTTTAGTCACCGGATGCTTCTTTCTTTTCTTTCAGCTAATTGCAGTTTCAAATTTAGCGACAACTCCCCCACGACAATTAGGGATCGTAAGCGCCTGTGCACACATCTGAGGATTATCCATGTAGCATTCAAGTGGTATGCAGCTAAAATTAGTGTATGCGTTTGTGTAACTTGTTTGTTGAATGAGCTGAATTAAGTAGAATACAATCAAGAAACGGCTCTATTTTTCTCTTCCCGCTGCCTCTAAACACACTTGGTCGCGCCTCTGTTCAAAGCCCCTTGAATGTGTCTAGGATAGAGACGTAGTTCTTTGGTCTCTTGTCACCTTGCTGCATTCCCTTGTCATTTATAGTTTTTCAATAGTTTTTCTCGTTTTCCACTTATCTATTAGATCAAATGAATATAGTGGAGGTTTAAATTGTTTCTCTTTTATACTATTAATTTCATTTCCTTTCTTAAGTGTGCCAACTCCAGCACAATGTTACGTAAGAATAGTGACAGTGGGTATCATTGTCTTGCGATTTTTAAAAGCATGGCAGAGATTGTGTAAAATGCATACTCTCTTTTTTCTTTTCATTTTTTTAAAGGAGGGGGTGGTTGTGAGGAGGGTTGTTCAGTTTCCTCGGTTTTTTGTTGTTGTTGTTGAGACAAAGTCTCACTCTGTCACCCTGAGTAGAGTGCAGTGGCGTCATCATAGCTCACAGCAACCTCAAACTCCTGGGCTCAAGCGATCCTCCTGCCTCAGCCTCTAGAGTAGCTGGAACTACAGGCATGTGCCACAATGCCCGGCTGATTTATTTATTTTTTTTTCTATTTTTCTATTTTTGGTAGAGATGGAGTCTCGCTCTTGCTCAGGCTGGTCTCAAACTCCTGAGCTCAAGCAGTCCTCCTGCCTCTGCCTCCCAGAGTGCTAGGATTACAGGTGTGAGCTACCACACCCAGCCTAGAATGCATACTCTTGTATAATGCAGGTGGAAACATGCCTCGTTCATACCTAGTGATTTCACTTCTAAGACTTCAGACACGTACTTATTCAGACAATTTATTATTTACCAGGTTCTTCACAGTGTTATTTGTAATGATGAAAAATTAGAAGCAATCTAAGTGGTCAACACTGAAGAATGGTTAAATAACTAGTGGTATATTCATATGATGAAATGAGGCAGTATAATTTATCTATTAATACATAACAAATTACCCCCCAAATTTGTGCCCTAAAACAACAAACATTTATTAATATTTTCTCACACAGTTTCTGCAAGTCAGGAGCCCAGGAACAGCCTAGCAGGATGGTTCTTCCTCAGGGTCTGTTGGGAGGGTTTAGTCAGGGCTGCAGTCACCTGAAGGGTTGACTGGGACTGAAGGATCTGCTACCGGAGTGGCTCACACGCCACACGTGGTAAGTGAGTGCTGGTTATTGGGCTTCGTTCCTTGCCACACAGACCTCTCCAGAGGACTGCTTGAGCGTCCTTCCAACATGGCAGCCAGCTTTCCCCAGAGCGAGGGATCCAAGAGAGAGCAAAGCGGACTCTGCGATGTCTTTTATGAATTCACTCTGTCATTTATTTCAACATCCCATTGGTTGCGTGGATCCGCCCTGTTCTTTGTGGCGGGGGGCTCAGTAGGAGTGTGACCACCAGGAGGAAGAATGACTGAGGGTCATCAGGGAGGCTGGTTACAGACTGTGCTCTGGTCTCTGATGCTTTGTGTCCCTCACACATGCAAAATACACTCTTCGCAAGGCCCCCGAAAGTTTTATCCCATTACACCATCGATTCTAAGTCTAGAATCTCACCATCTAAATCAGGTCTGGGGAAGATAAGGCTCTTCAGGTATATTTCCTTCAGTATATCTCTTCCAGTATCGTTCCTCTCCATCTGAAGACCTGTGAATTAAAGGGACAAGTTGCCTGCCCCTCCCCCATCTGGCATATATGATGGGACATGCTTAGAATGACTGCTATCGATATTCCCGTGACGAAAAGGGGAAAACAGGAGGCATTGCATCATAGCAATTCTAAAATCCAGCCAGGCAAATGTCAGAAAACCCTTAATTAGCATTCAGGTCTATTCTCTCCTGGGAATGATTATTCATGGCTCTTGGCTCTATCTCCTTGGCTCTTGGTTTCACCCTCTGATCCTTCCTTCCTGCTCCATTAAAAGTAACCCTGTTTTGTAGCTGAGAGATCTCTCAGCCTGCTTCCTGCCAATCAAACTTTGGGTGTCTGAGGGCATCTTTTCACTGTGTACAGTTTCTGTCTATTCAGTCCAACCTGATAGTGTTTCTGCCATATATATAAAAAAAAAACTTTATAGGTTACCTGCAAAAGAGTTGTAGGTGGGGTTTGTTCTGTTAGACAAAAGCCACACCAATAAATCTCTTTAAGATAAGCCATTTTCCACCTTGGGCTTTTGTTGAAACAGCTGAAGGACGATGCCCTTACGCTTGTTAGAAGCTTTATAGTTCTCTGAAGTATTCCCTTAGATTTTTCTTAATGAAGAAAACACAATTTGACAGTCTCTACCTCAGCTTCATCTTTAGACCATGTCTTGCTGGAAGAGCTCTGGATTTCATCTTTGCCTGGAAGGAGATTTATAATTTTTAGCATTGTCTGTCATGTGGAAAATTTCAAAAGCAGAAAGTCTCGACTCCTTTCTGTTTAACAGTTCTTCCCTTCCCTTATGTCTCCTCTCACATGATGCTACCAGCAGCAAGAAGCCAAACAGCTCTTGCAACACTCTGCTTAGAAATCTTTTTAGCTAGATCACCCAATTCATTAGACACATTTTCTTTATTTCATATTTGTTTTATGTGACAGTGTTGCTAAATTTTCTATTGTTATCTAATGAGAAATTCTTATCTTCTAGTTTCCAAAAATATTTTCCAGATTTTTCTCTAAGCCCCCACAAGCAGCATCCCCAAAGGTCATCAGGCTTCTGCTAATAATTTTTCCAATGCACTTCATACTTTGACTTCACAAAGCCTTTCCTTTTCTCTGTTTTCAAGCCACTCCACGTTTTAGGTTTTTGTTACGGGAGTGTCCCACTTCTGGTACCAAAATTATTATTCTGTGCAACAAGTTACCCCAAAGTTTAGATGTTGAAAACAATGCATATTTGTTTGTGCACTCAGTCTGTGTGGGTCGGGAACCCAGGTGCAGATTAGGGTGGTGGTCTCATCCCAGAGTCTCTATGAGGTTGCAGTCATCTGCAACCTTGTCCCAGGTGGGAGGATCCACGTCCGTGGTGACAGACTTACATGCCTGGCCAATGGGTGCTGGTTCTTGGCAGGAGGCTGCAGTTCCTCATTACATGGACCCCTCCAGAGGGATGTTTGAGACCTCACAATATGGCGGCTGGCTTCTCCCATAGTGAAGAGTCCGAAAAAGAGCAAGGTAGGGTCTTTTATTATTTCTGAAGGATTTTATTGGTTACCCAGGTTGGCTGTATTCACTGTGAGAGGTTACTACACAGGGTCATGAACACCAGGGGGCAAAAGTCATTAGAGGCCATCCTGGAGATACGTACTTTGGGCAGATACCTAAAATGATGTGTTTGAAAGCTCTTCAGTGCTAGGTTAAATGAAAGAAAAGATTCAAAACCGTTAACGCAGTATAATCTAAAAGTTATTAAAAATAGCTTTTTATGTTATTTTCTGAATGTGTCTGTGCATACAGAAAAGCTAGACCAGAAGGAAAACAAAAATGTTAGCATTGGGTCGGGTGTGGTGGCTCACACCTGTAATCCTAGCACTCTGGGAGGCACAGGCGGGAGGATCGCTCAAGGTCAGGAGTTCGAAACCAGCTTGAGCAAGAGCAAGACCCGTCTCTACTAAAAAAAATAGAAAGAAATTATCTGGACAACTTAAAATATATAGAAAAAATTAGCCGGGCATGGTGGTGCATGCCTGTAGTCCCAGCTACTCGGGACACTGAGGCAGGAGGATCGCTTGAGCCCAGGAGTTTGAGGTTGCTGTGAGCTAGGCTGACACCATGGCACTCTAGCCTGGGCAACAGAGTGAGACTCTGCCTTAAAAAAACAAACAAACAAAAAATATTAGCGTTGCTTATTTCTGGGTGAGAAGATCATGAATTTTTAGGTTTTCTCAATTTGTGTGTGTGTGTGTGTGTGTGTGTATTTTCAAAGTTTTCTAGAGTATACACAAATAGTTTTATAATTAACAGACCTATGAATTTTGAGGGCATAATTAGACAAATTATTTTAAATTTTTATTTTAAGATACAAATTATATCATTCTCTCTTAGTCTGAAAATTAAAGTACAATTTCTATACCCTTCAAAAAATCTAATCATAATTTTAAATGGTAGGAGCTGTTAACTCTCAATGTGGTAATTGATGACTTATCCTTTAGGATAATCATGCTGCCAAATTTTAGATTAATATTTGTAATAGCACAGATGGAATATGTGTGCATGCATACATGAGTATATTCAATGAGAAAGAGGGAAAAAGACTCCTTTAAAGACCCTTACAGAGAATTATTATGTAGTAATATTCTTTGGACTCATTAATGTTCCATACTAACTAACAAGCACAAACTTTCATATTTTCTCTTTTACCTGAATACCTGCCTTCATAATTTTTCCCAAAAAGATGAAATTTAAAGAAGAAATACAAAACATTCTCATAAGATTATTTGAAACAGAAAAAGACAAAGCAAAGTTTAGTCAAGCTGGATGTGACTTCCAAAAATGTACCAGGGTTGATATCCTTTGAATCTCTTTCTGAAAATTAATGCAGAAGTTGCTATTCTTTCCTTTGGATGTGAGAATAATCTATATGTTCATGAAGTTATTTAATGTACAACTCAGGATCCTGGAAGTCTTTCCCAGTTATATCTCTGTCCAATCCGATCGGTGTCACTGTGGATGTCTTGTGAGTGTCATTGCACAAAGGGGCCCAGCTGAGGGTTGTGGGGCTGAAATTCCGATCACAATACTCCTCCGGGCGTTAACCCTGAAGGGAAACCTGGTTTTTCCTCTCCTGGTTCATAAAAGGTCTCCAGATGGGCTAGGAGTGAGTTCTATTGCGCCTTTGTGTTATGAACCCTAGGGAAGCTTATCCGTGTTTTCTGTTCCTGTGATTCCCACTCATTGCTTTGTTATTGCTCAGGTACTTGTGTTGTACATTCTGCTTCTCAGCCCCTTGTAGGTGCCTTGAGATCAAGGACTGTGACTTAAACTTCTTACGTTGTTCTGTTTGTCCACTAACACGGCAAATGGCGGACTTCAGGCATGATAAAAACGGGTTTAATTAAAACAAATGTTAAACACCACAAATTGAAGTCTCTAATGTGTTTATACCCCTGTACTTTAGGCTATTGTTGTCATATATTATACGTCTACACAAACTGCAAATCCTGATTATAATTTTTTTAGTTTAAGGAATCATTAACTTTTAATGTAATTAAGAAAAAGGGAAAATGGTAGCCTTTTATATCTACCAACATGTTTACATTTCTCATGCTTTTCATTGCTTCTATAGATCCAAATTTCCATATGGTTCTTCCTTTCAGCCTGAGGAATTCTCTCTCTATTTCTTGTAGTGGATGGTTGCTGGTAATAGCTTGTCTTGGTTTTCATATATTGACAATGTCTATTTCACTCATTTTTGCAGTATATTTTAGCTGTATATATAATGTAAGATTGACTTTTTTCCCTTTTAGCACTTTAAACACATTTTTTTGTTGTCTTCTGGCTTCCATTGTTTCTGATGAGAAGTCAGATATCATTCTTATCATTGTTCCCCCTGTAACATCATTTTTCTCTCCTAGCTGACTTAAAGATGTTCTCTTCAATTTCCAGGCAATTTGACTACAGTGTGCCCACCTGTGGTTTTCTTTGTATTTCTCCTGCTAGTGATTTGCTGAGCTTCTTGGGCCCGTGGCTTGATGTTTTTCACAAAATGTGGGAAATTTCTGGCCATTATTTCTTCTAGTATTTTTTTTTCCTACTGTATTCTCTTTCTCCTCTTCATTTAAGACTCCAACCACACGTACATTAGACCACTTGATATTGTTCCATATCTTTCCTGCCTACGGCACAGGCTATTCGTGATGGTAAAGGCATGGAAAAAATCGTTTTGAAGATTTATACTTCATCCTCAGTATGCTGAATTTTAAAATAGAGTTTGTAATAGTATTATCACAGTTGTTAAAAGGATTGAATGATTTATGAAAGAAGCATAAAAGGATATCTTGCATATAGAAAATACTCAATAAATAAATTATTATCTGTATCAGTTAGCTATTGCTGTGTAACAAATCACCCCACATAATAATTGTAGGGTAAAACAACCATTGTTTCTCACAAGTCTACAGGTTTTCTGGCAGCTCTTCTGATCAGGGCTGGGCTCATTTCTTCTCACTCACAAGTGTGGGGATGATCTGACTATCACCCAATCTGTGATGGCCTCACAAGGATGGTTGGGTCTACCATGTGAATTTCAGCTCCCAGTGGCCAGTTCTCATGATGATGAGAGAGCACAAGAGAGGAAGTGGAAACATTTGAGGATTTTTTAAAAAACTCCTTCTTTTTTTAATTGACAAAAATTATATATATTTATGGTATACAGCATGATGTTTGATATATGTATACATTGTGGAGTGGCTAACTCAAGCTAATTAACACATATATTACCTCATGTACTTATCATATTTTTGTGGTGAGAACACTTAAAATCTACTCTTAGCAATTTGCAAGTATGTAATACATTGTTATTAACTGCAGTCACCATGTTGTACAATAGATCTCTTGAACTTATTCTTCCTGTCTAATTTTGTGTCCTTTGACCAACATCTTCCCAATCTTTCACTGCTTCAGCCTCTAGCACCTGGTAAACATCATTCTACTCTCTGCTGCTTTGAGTTCAACATTTTTAGATTTCACATATGAGAGGACTTTAAAAAGTTTATGAAAAATGAAATTAAAAGATAAAAATGAAAAATATAAGCTTTATTTCTCAACATAAGCTCCATCAAATTCAAGATATTTTTGTAAGCAATGATACCAGCCAATATAGTCCATCCCCAAAGAACTGAGGGTCCTGGGAATGTAACCATGTCAGTGCAGTCTCATTCATTCATTCATTCATTCAGAGACAGGGTCTCACTTGTTGCCCAGGCTGGAGCACAGTGGTGCCATCATGGCTCACTGCAATCTCAAATTCCTGGTGATCCTCCCACTTTATCCTCCTAAGTAGCTCAGACTATACAGGTGTGCACCACCACACCTGGCTAATTTTTAAATTTTTTGTAGAGATAAGGTCTTGCTATGTCTGAAACCCAGGCTGATCTTGAACTCCTGGCCTCAAGCAATCCTCCCACCTTGGCCTCCCAAAGTGCTGGGTTTACAAGTGTGAGCCACCATGCCTCACTTTGTTACATTATTAGCAGAAGAAAAATGTGTGCCCTTTAAAATTTTTTTTTAAATTAGGAAACAAAGAAGTCAGGAGGACCCAAATCAGGACAGTAAAGTCGATTCCTAATGATTTCCCATCAAACTCTCGTAAAATTGCCCTTCTTTGATGAGAGGAGTGAGCAGGAGCATTGTTGTGGTAGAGAATGACTCTCTGGTGAAGGTTTCCTAGGCATTGTTCTGCTAAAGCTTCTCAAAATAATCTCATAAGCAGATGTTATCATTCTTTGGCCCTCCAGGAAGTCAACAAACAAAATGCCTTGAGCATCCCAAAAAACTGTTACCATGACCTTTGCTCTTTCGCTTTGACTGGACCACTGCCACCTCTTGGTATCCACTGCTTTGATTGTGCTTTGTCTTCAAGATTGTACTGGTAAAGCCACATTCCATCTCCCATTACAGATCTTTGAAGAAATGCTTCACGATCTCGATCCCACTTGTTTAAAAATTTTCATTAAAAGCTCCGCTCTTGTCTGCAGTTGATCTGAATGCAATAGATCAAGTGGAAATTTAGCACCTATCAAGTGGAAAGTTTGCTCAACTTTAATTTTTCACTCAGAATTGTATAAGTTGGCTCAATTGGGATATCTGTGGTGTTTGCTATTGTTTCTGCTGTTAATCCTCTTCAATTAGGAAACAAATATTAATAATTTTTTTTCCTTACAAGTTTATGTGGATGGTCTGCTGCTGTAGGCTTCATCTTCAACCTCATTTCATTCCTTCTTAAATGTGTTGTCCATTTGTAAACTGATGATTTCTTTGGGACGTTGTCCCCATCAACTTTTCATAGAGCATCAGTGATTTCACTATTCTTCCACCCATGCTTCACCATAAATTTGACATTTGTTCTTGCTTCAATTTTAGCAGAATTCATGTTGTTCTCATAGGGACTCTTTTCAAACTGACATGTTAGCCTTCCTGCCTCAAACTAGATCCTGTTCAGACATGTTAGTCTAAGTTTATTTTGGTATGAAAGATTTTGAAATCCATGCATTTTTTTTTATAATACTTAATTTTTCATGAACTTTTTGAAGTCCCCTCATGTAAGTGAGATCATGTGGTATTTGTGTTTCTGTGTTTGGCTTGTTTCCCTTAACACAATGTCCTCCAGGTTCATTCACGTTGTCACAAATGACAGGATTCATGTCTTTTTAATGGCTGAGTAGCATTCTGTTGTGTATACATATCACATTTTCTTTATCCATCTACCCTTTGATGGACACTTAGGTTGATTCCATATCTTGGCTATTGTGAGTAATGCTGCAATGGATACAGGAGGGCAGATCTCTCTTTGACATGCTGATTTCATTTCCTTTGGATATATACCCAGAATTGGGATTGCCGGATCATATGCATTTTTATTTATTAATTTTTTTGAGGAAAAATTAATGTTGTTAATTTTGTTTTCAATAATTGCTGATTTCAATATTTGCTTGCTGTTTTCAATAATTTCTGTACTAATCATGTGAGGATTTTTTGAATCCCCTGCTTACATCAACATTGCTGCAAACCCATTGGCCAAAGCAAGTCACATAACCAAGCAGAGAGTCAGTGTGGGAGGGTACTACCAAAGAGCATGGATATAGGAAGACATGAAAAATTGGTCTATTAATGCAACCAATCTACGTTACCCTTGATTATCACTATTATTTTCATTTAATTCTGCAAATAACTCACCAGGAAGTTGCATAATAGCCTTTTTCCACATCTCCTTAATTTCGGGTTGTGTCAGTCATCTTAGAGCAAAACAATGTAGGAATGACATTCTATTTTTTTTTTTTTTTAAGGAATTGGGTCTCCTAATGAGGCACGCACACAGTAGCTTATCACAGGGTCTTCACCACCTTCCTCTCCACCTAACTCTCATTAGCCAGAGACAACTGCAGATAAGAATTTAGTATTGCTGGGATATTTTGGGGGGATGTTTTCCCATATTGTCTAGCTATACAATTCTCTTCATTACTATGCTACATAATTTTTTTTCAGATAATGAGGAAATTGAGAAAAAATTCAAGGGCAAGAGCATGATAAGGGAATTACCGAAAAACCCACTAAAATATAGGGAGTAAGTAGAGACTGGAGGGAGATAAAAATGTTAAGATTTTGGTAACCAACTACAACAGGTTTATAGACTTATGTGGAATATGAAAAAAATTGATGTTCAAAATTTTCAGGATCATTTTATTTTCCCCCATTACTTACTTTTTGAATAGGATGTACTGGCAGACTAGGAAGGGAAAATTTTTTTTTCCTTTCAGCTGCCACTTGCCTTTCCATTTTCATGCTTCCAAAGCAGAGTTCACAACAGAAACAGATGGAAGGAAAGTTTCACAAAGATGGGATTTTTAAAACCACCAATCTGTTAAGAAGCAGCCTTGTTTCCTCATTCCCATGGAAACAAGGGTTTGTTGGGAGCCACAGATGTGACAAAAATCCACCACTGCTCTGCTACTGCTGCCCTCTGTCTGTGTCCAAAGAAATGGATTTCGGTCCTGCTTCCATCTGATGAAGGAGACAGGCTCAACTGCTTCTTTTCCATGTCTTTCATTTTCTCATTCATGTCCTGGTCTTTGTGTTGTATCACACCATGTTAATTTCTTTTGTAGTCACAGTTCTCCTTAGAGTCAGAGAACATTATCACTGGAAGGACCACAGAAATCATCTAGCCCAAACCAATTCTGTAACAAATGAGCAAACAGAAGCCTGGAAAAGTGGAGTCTAGGTAGAGATAGGTCAGAGCTCAGGTTTGCAGCTTTCAGTCTGGAATGTTTCACATTGCCTTTGCTTTCTCCTTGAAGCACGTCTGATGCACCAAAGAAGAGATGTTGTCTGAGTTTCTCACGTCCACCCAGCTGTTCAGGACACTGACGTCACGCTGCGTCTCCACGCCTAGCCTGCACCCTCAGGCACCTGTGACCCCCCCCCACCCCACAACCTTCATTTCTTCAGCCACAAACTACTATTCTTAGGTAAATTGTTAACTCCAAGAATTGTCTGCCCTTCAACAGATAAATCCAGATGTGTTTGAATCGAATTGGTGCCAAAGTCAGATACCAGCAAAGTACTCTATAACAGTGTATATTATTTTATCAGCTTAGAAATCTCATTACAAGAGTATTTGGATCTTCCTATCAACAACATTTTCTCTCACTTTAAACTTTAATGTGTTCCTATTTATATGAAAATCTCCCCAATTGCATTCAGCAATGGTATTCTCTCCCCAGATTAAAAGTGTGACATGTGACATAATTTATGATAATTCAGCTGATACTTTCGGAGTTTTTCAAAGGTTGTGATTTGTTTTTTTAGGGTGGTCCTAAAAAACTTGAATTCATGTTTTAGGATATTTCCTATTACTCTCAGGGGGACTAAAACACACACCAAACATCTGATTTGATAATGAGACTATGGCCAGTAGGTTGGAGTTTCTTTAGAGGTTTAGAAGTTTAGCAGGCTTCTGACCCTATTTTGTGTAGGAAGCGACCAGATTTTGTGATAGAATAAACTCGGGAAACTCAGGGGATAGAGTAAAAATGAATTTTTCATTTAGACTCTTTGTTTATAAAAATAAAAGCCTATATTCCAATTTTGGAAAGTATAGGACTCTAAGCATAATTGAATATAGGAAGATCTGGTACCTTATAGAGCCTCTGAGACGTGGTTACTGGAATGAGCGATCCTTATAGAGTTTGTCGGATGTAACATACACAGGGCAAGAAGACTGGGCTAAATGTTTATTGATCCCAGGATGTATCCAGTTGGTATTTTTTTTTTTGTCTTTAAATTTAAATCCTTGATATCACATTATTTTTCTTATTTGCCTCGTTCTCCTAAACATGCAGGTCTGTGTGCGTGGTGACTCACGCCTGTAATCCTAGCACTGAGGGAGGCTGAGGCGGGCGGGATCGTTTGAGGTCAGGAGTTCGAGACCAGCCTGAGCAAGAGCGAGACCCCGTCTCTACTAAAAATAGAAAGAAATTAATTGGCAAAAAAAATTCTAAACATGCAGGTCCGAACCAGCCTGCTTTAAGTGAGATGGTGGCCTGTGGCTGGGTGGCTCTGGGCCCCCAGCACACGCAGGGGCCCTGGGTCAGCGCTGAGCTGGCAAGAGGCCTGTGTGTTCTGCGTCACCTCTTCACCTTAAACAAGGGCCATGCTACAGGGCTGGGGGAGAACCAGGGCTGGACGGCCCCGTGAGCCGGAAAAAACAGGTTCTGGCCAGGCCACCTTCCACGCTGGTAATAATCAGACTCTCGGTAGCTAGCTTTTGGGTCAAATGTTGGCCAACTCCCTCCTTTCACTTACTGATTCATTCATTTGCTGAATGAATGAATCGGTCCTTCAAGAGACACTCAGCGAGTGCCAACTCCAGTGATCCTTAGTCAAAGGATCCCGGCTTTCTTTACCACAAGCTCTTCACAAGTCAGCTGCCAAATTCTGGTCAGTGTTTACATCTTACTTTGATGCGGATGGGAGCAGCTTATGGTTCCGGTGAAGTCTGGCCCCTAAGGCCGCGCAGGTCCTAGAGGACAGAGTGGCGTGGACACAGGTGGCTGCAGGGGGCAGCAACGGAGAAGAGAGGCAAAGTCACGCCTGAGATAGACCGTTTCCTGGTCACAGAAGAGCTTTAACTTTGAAGCACATAAAAGAATGTGACCAGGATGATATTCAACAGCAGCACCGTTCTGCAGGGTGACCGAGTGAGGACTTTAATAACTAGGAGGCTTTATGGACATTATAAAAATTGCTAAGCTGCGATGTATTGCCGGCTGCTGCTTCAGCTCCCAGCCCAAGCTGTACATAGATAATTATAATGGAGAAGAGATAACAGAATGCTAGGGTTGGGGAACAGAGAATATTTATTCTTACCAAGTCACAAAGGACGGGGATGGGAGATCAGGGAAGCCATCAAGATGAGCAAAGGCTGAGAAAATAGCAGACAGTGGAAGAAACTTCTCATTGTCCTTGCTGTCCTGAGGACGTGTCTGGGTGGAGCACATGGCCACCAGCTAGACACTGTTCTTCCCCGCCCCTTGGCAGCCGGGCGATGAGGTTCAGGCCTGTTGGGTGTGAGCGGCAGTGGTGTGTGACTTCTGAGTCACCTCCTTAAGGCCAAAGCTGCTTACCCGGGCTCTCCCGTGGCCAGGCATGAAGGCGAGCCTGCTTCAACCCTGCCGATGGTGGCAACACGCCTGGAGATGGTGAAGAAACACGATGTTAGGAAGCTGAGTCCCTGAGTGACTCGGCCAGAGCCACGCTGCCCTGCTAGCTGCGAACGCTGTCACCTCCAGGCTGCTTCCGAAGGGAAATGCGAACTCTAACTTAGCCACTCTGTTTTTCTTGCTCTTTGTTACAGCAACTTAACTGAAGTCCAGTACAATGTCCAAAGGCACAGGGATATGAAACGGGATGGTATGCCCGGAGATCCTTGTGAGTGGAGCCCTGAGGCTGCGACAGGGAGGGGACACTGGGAAGGTGGGAAAGGCGGGAGTCGGTGTAGCTTTGTGTGCAGGACTCAGGGCTGTGTTTTCACAGGCCTGGAGCGAGCTCTGTGCTCTTCTCTTCTGAAGAATCCGTTCTGCCTCCAAAACAAACAGCTAACGACACTTTGGTGCTGGCCTCTAGCAGCCGCAGTCCTGCATCTCTGGCCATACATTGTCACTCACCTGCCCGGCTCACCCTGCAAACCTCCCAGACCCTCATTCTGTGACATCTTCCAGCCCATGGCCTCAGTTTGCCCCTTGCGCTTCCCGTCTGCCCCAGCTGTGCTCGGTCACTGTCCTGCCCTCCCAGAGTCAGGGAGCACTCCTGCCGGGTCACCCCAGACGCTGGGTCACCCAGACCCAGCCACAGTTCAGTGGAACACTCCAGAAACTTTCAGCCAAATCTGACAGGTGTGCTAACTCCAGGAAAACAGTAGTGGGAGAATGTCTGCATCCGTACTGAATTTTACTGCTTTGTTGTTAACAAACTCTCCTGTACTGACCGTTTCACTGTCTTGGCTGCAGTTGACAATTTGGAAGACAACCGTATTTAAAGAAATAAGGGCTTTAAAGATCCCATTTCTAATAATCAAGACAGCAACACCTTTTTCCCCTCTCACTTTCCTGTTAAACTCTTTAACCACCTCAGGTTCAAGACTCTTCAACACACAATTAGATTTTTTTTTTGCTTGGTGACGCGAGTGTCACTCTCTGTCCTTCCACAAACAAAGCTAAACATTCACAGCGACACCGACACCGTATCCCTGATTGCTAAACCCGCCTTCCCTTCCAGCTTCTCTTTCCGCCCTTGTCTGCTCCGTGCCCTGCGGCCTGTCGCCAGGTCACTCGGCCCACTGCTGTCTGGCTTCCGGCGGATTCAGCCCATAGGAGACCCTGGCCGGGGACCCGGGGGCGCCAGGAAAGGAAGGCCAGGAGACTTGTCCCCTGAGGCGCCCTCCCTGCTGGCCGCAGGGTTCGTGGCTTCCGTCTACAAGACCGCAGCTCCTCGCAGTGGCCACGCCGGCTCCACGCGGCTCTTCTCTGGGCTTGGGTCGGGTCACCGCTCCTGCACCACCTCCTCCTCCTGCCAGGCCGGCCTCCTGCCGCGGGCCGCGCTCCTTTGTGGGCTTCTCCAGCCCGGCGCGCCCTCTGTCCGTAGCTCCTCTGTCAAACTGTCCTCAAGTACCCGGTTTTGGGGAGCTGGTTCCCTTTCCTTCTGGAGACTCACTGGTGCGGCGGCTGGGCTAGAATCGTCTATAGCGCGCACGTGGGCACGGGGACAGCACGCGCGTCTGCTGGGCCACCCGGTCGGAATGGCCCGAGCATGGCAGCCCCGCCGCGCCCCGTGTCGTCGGCGCCCAGATACACCTGGTGTCGTCGGCGCCCAGCCGCGCCCGATGTCGTCGGTCGCTTCTTCAGGACAGAGGACGGCCCTAATGTGGGAGAGGCCTTGGAACGGACGCTGCGACAGGCACGGGAACAACGTGTCCCTTTCCATAGAGCTCTTTTTCAAAGGACTTTGTTCTTTCCCTCCATCTGTGTGTGTGTATGTGTATGTGTATGTATGTGTGTGTGTATGTGTATGTGTGTCTGTGTCTGTGTGTATGTGTATGTATGTGTGTGCTCATGTGTGCTCATGTGTGCAGGCATGTAGACAGCCACGTACATACGTGTGTGAACACAGAATTCTCATCGGAACCAACTGGAGATAAGTCACATTCTAGCACTTTACCTTTAAGAACTTCGGTGTGTGTTTCCTAAGAATAGGAACCTTCTCTTACATAACCGCAGCGCAGTTACCAACTCCATAAACTTAGGTTGATGTAATACTTTCATTTAATCTGCATCTACATTCCAGGTTCGTCAGTTGATCTAGTGATGTTCTCCCCAGAGTTCCCTTCTCCTCCGGTCCGGGATTCAGTCTAGGGTGGGGCTTGCCTTTTCTCATTGTGCTCTCTTAGGCTCCTCTATTCCAAAACATTTCCACAGCCTTTGGATGTCTTTTATGACATTGACTATTTTTTTTAAAAAATAAAGACTTTAATTTGTTTTTAGAGCAGCGTTAGGTTTGCAGCAAAATTGATAAGAAGGTACAGAGAATTCCCTATAGCCCTGCCCCCTCCCCCAGTGTCCCCACCCCCCCTAGGGTGACAGTGACACTTTTGAAGAATAGAGTCCCCCCTCCCACACACACAGCCTTCTTTTAAAACCACAACAGTCCTCGATTTCTGTCTCTTGTGATTGGATCGGCGACGCGTCTCCAGCCACCGGGCTACGGGAAGGCTTGTGTCCCTACAGGGCGCCCACCCGACCTTCACTGAGGAAGGCCATTTTGATCTCCACCGAATAATCGTTTTTTCTCCCTTGAACTAACAAGCAGGCTGTGGGGAGACACTTTAAGACCACGCAGGTGTCCTGCTCCTCATCAAACTCTCCCCCCGGATTTAGCATCCGGTGGAGTTTCTTGCTGACCCAATCTTTATTCTGTGGCTGCAAAATGATGACCTTCCCTCCCCAGCACTCCCTCCACACTGAACGCCAGCCTCGGCATTCTGCTGTAAGCGAGAGCCCTCCCTTCTCCCTACTTATTTATCTTTTGTATCATCAGCATGGGTTCATATATTTACATTGTTCCATGGTTTAAAATTTATTATTGTACTGGTATTTCAATTGCACCCAATCTGGTCAGTGGAACCCCTTCAAGCTGTCTCCCAAGTTCTTGTCACATGCCCTGTTGTTTTCTGTGCATACTTCTTTACTTTCTGCCCTAATGGGATTGTCCAAGCTCATCTTGTACCTATATTGTTTCAGCCTGGGAACCTGTCATTTCTCTGAGTAGCCTGAACGTGGGGAATCTTAGAGACCACACTTGGACGCTAGGTGTGCTCATTGCCACTGGGGTGTCAGTGCTTTCGGCAGGCAGAACTAGGAAATATAAGCATGTATGTGCATTTATACATGCACGGATGTACACACAGCACATAAACGTGTATGTACATATTCATGCTCTAGGAATCCTGAGTTTGCACCCTACCTCAAATTCCCATCCTTTCTTACAGAGCTGCTTCTTGCCTTGCTCCATCCCATATTTCTATGGCCCTTCCAACAGCATCAGCACATTTGTTCTTTCGTTTAATTCTGTATTGCATCTAAAATATTTTCCAAATTGCTTCACCCATAGCATTAAATTTAACAAACCTACTGTGTTGTTAGTCAGTGTTCTCCAGAGGAACAGGACAAATAGTGTGTGTGTGTGTGTGTGTGTATAATATATATATTATATATCATAGGATGTGTGTGTCTATATACAAACACACATATATATGTGTCTATATATATCATATGTATATATATATAGAGAGAAAGTTATTTATTTTATTCATTGCATTATTTATTTTACAGAACTGTCTCACACAGTTATAGAGGCTGGCAAGTCCAAAATCTGCGGGGCAGGCTAGCAGGCTAGAGATCCAGGGAAGAGCTGACATTACTGCTCAAGTCCAAAGTCCATCTGGAGTCAGCATTCCCTCTTCCTTGGGCCACCAGCCTTTTCTCTTAAGACTTTTAACTGATGGGATGAGGCCCATTCACATTCTAGAGGGTAATCTCCTTTACTCAAAATCTACTGATTTAGGCCAGGCGTGGTGGCTCAAGCCTGTAATCCTAGCACTCTGGGAGGCTGAGGTGGGCGGATCATTTGAGCTCAGGAGTTCGAAACCAGCCTGAGCAAGAGCGAGACCCCATCTCTACTAAAAATAGAAAGAAATTAATTGGCCAACTAAAATATATGGAAAAAATTAGCCAGGCATGGTGGCGCATGCCTGTAGTCCCAGCTACTCGGGAGGCTGAGGCAGGAGGATTGCTCGAGCCCAGGAGTTTGAGGTTGCTGTGAGCTAGGCTGATGCCACGGCACTCTAGCCGGGCAACAGAGTGAGTCTCTGCCTCAAAAAAAAAAAAAAAAAAACTGATTTAAATGTTAATCTCATCCATAAAATGCCTTCCCAGTGATATCTAGACAGGTGTATGACAAAGTGTCTGAGGACTATGGCCTAGTCAAGTTGACACACAAAATTAACCATCACACCTACTGAGAAGAAGAACCTTTTTTTCCCAAAGAATTCTCAAAGGAAAGCCTGGTGTGCGGCAGGGAGGCGTTGGGAGCACTCCTGTGTAAAGGATGAGGAGGGCAGACCCCTCCACCACCACCCTTGCTGGCCCTGTTCACCTACAGCTCCATCCATGCAGCCCAGAGCCTGAAGGAGTCATTGATGATGGAATTGGAGGCAATGCCACTGAGGAGGGGAGTCCTTTTAGGGGGGACAGGGCCTTTCTCCCCTTTTAGGGCCCTCAAATCATACCTCGTCTATGCCCACCCTCTGCGAGACAATTCCCATCTTCTCCCTTCTCCTAACTGGGCGGCGGAGCGGGGGGATTGGGACAAACATTTGAAGCTGCTCTTCTCAAATCCGTCCCTTCCCCAACACTTACACACTTCCTCTCAGCCATGGAAGGCGAAGAAATACGGGCAGAATTCTTCTTTAAGTCCAGGGCATGGAGAGTCGCTGCTGCTATAAGGGATTCCCTGGGCAACTTTATTATCTGACAGTGGGTGGTTGCAGTACTGCTCAGATAAACGCTTCCCTCCAGGGTAAGGAAGAGCATTCCAGATAATCGCGCCTTGCACAGCCCAGCCCTCGTGCTTATCTGCTGTGCGCGTCCGTGTCAGCTTTGCTCCAGTAGAAGCATTTCATTCTGCTGAGACGGTAGGGAGCAGCTGTCTGATCCTTGACCAGAGATAACCCTGGAAAGCTTCTATCTTACGTGCTGGAAATTCTGAGTCAAATGGCCATCCATGGAATGCCTGGGAGAGAGCAAGGCCTGGGTTCCAACCCAAAGAGGGCTGTCATGGCAATCTGCACGCACACACTCGCAGGGCGAGATTCTCACACGCACGGCATGTGAGCAGAGCTATCGGACGAGTGCGGGGGGACGTCTGAGCGTCCCTCCTGTACGGTTTGGAGGGCTCAGAGCCACAACCCAGGCTGCAGCTGTTCACTGTCTTGGCGGCATCCGTGTGACTCCTGGTGGGATTCTGTCCCAGGGCACTGTGCAAGGTCTGGGGCACTGTAGGCATGCCCACCTTGGTCACAGGCAGTGACCTGTCATGGACAAAGGAGCGGCAGAAAGGGTGGAGAAGGGGGAGCGAAGGAAAGTCCCCCAAGTCCCCCGGTCAGCACTGTCCAGCATGACACCGGGAACTTTTCCAGCCTCTTCTTGTACCTGTAAATAATATGTGTCTGCCATGCCAGACTGCCCCCTGTTCTTGGAACACATCCTATTCCCCGTGACCACATGGCTTTGCATTATGCTTCCTTTTTCTAGAATGTTCTCTGTATACCTGTCTGGTGAATACTCTTCTTCAAGACCCAGTTCAGATCTTACCTCCTTCTCTACACCTTCCCTTCCTTAATCCCTTCCCTGTGTTCCCATGGCAATCTGGGCCCAGTTCTCACACGGCTGTGATTATTCATTACATCTGCCCAGTTTCCCACTTGCGTACATATTTGTCATGCGAGGTCGTGAGACTTTAAGCCTGTTGGCCTGCCCTGGTCCCCTCAGCCAAACTCTGCACCCCAGCTGTGTTCCCAGCCTCGATCTGGAAGCCCTTCTCTTCTGCAGCGGCTGCTGTCACTGTCGTCATGCTGACCTTCACAACGCCTGACTTCCTGCCCTGCCCTCCACCCATGGTCTTGCCCTCTTATTGTGGATCAGTCGCTGCGTATTTTTCCTCTAGGACTGAGCACAAATTTTCATTCCTTGTGCCAGGTGCTTGCAGGTTGGTTGTGATTGGTTGGCTCCTCCTGGTGACAACTGTGTTCATTCCAGTGTGGCCCCAGCATCAGCCTCCTCATTCCTGGTGGGCAGGCCCTACCCCAGAGACACAAGTCAGGTACCAGCACTCTAGCAATAAGGGTTCGAATAGCACCATCTCTTTCTTTGTACGCCAGCCCCTAGCACATGTCTAGGTGACAATCAGTGCTCATTGAATAGTAAATAAATAAGCCCTAAAACTCATATGATGTGATTTAATACAAAACCTTGTATTAACAGTACTTACCTCCAGGGAAACACAGCTTTCTAAAGTTAAAAAAAATTCTCAGAACCCACATAAAGTTATAATTTTATTCATTTAGTTGCTAAACAATGGATTAACAAATCATTACAGATATGGGTTACAGAAAATGGATTCACAAAGCCCTTGTAATAGTCACAGTGGTTTTGGAATCTCTGTATCAGTACTGGCTTTGGACTGAGTTACTGTTACACAAGGTGATTCATCTACCAGTTTGCAAATATCTCGGTGTGACTCACCCCACAACTAGTTGATTTTTGTTCGTTTCACTACCGGCAGAAACTACAGAGCTTGCAATTGTATAAATGATGAGATGCCATGTTACACTGAATAGAACGGCTAGAATAAAATATACTGATAAAAATTCCATGCAGCTCACACCGGTAATCCCAGCACTCTGGAGGCTGAGGCAGGAGGATCAATTGAAGTCAGGAGTTCAAGACCAGCCTGAGCAAGAGTGAGACTCCATCTCTACTAAAAATAGAAAAATGAGCCGGGGGTTGTGGTGTGAGCCTGTAGTCCCAGCTACTGGGGAGGCTGAGGCAGGAGGATGGCTTGAGCCCAGGAGTTGGAATGAGGATGAGGATGGAGAGCAGCTGCAACTCTTACACGTTGCTAGTGGGAATGCAAAATGATATGTAATTGCTGTGGTTTGAATGTGGTTTGTCCCCACCCAAACTCATGTTGAGGCTTGGTCCCCAAAAGGTGTTGGGAGGTGATTCCTTAAAAGGTGATTGGAGGGATTAATGCCTTTCTCTAGGGAGTGAGTTCTCACTCTTTTGGGACTGGATTAGTTACCAAAATACCAGATCAGATTGTCATAAAGTGAGGCTGCTGTTGTTTGGTCTCTGTACGTGCCCACTTCCCTGTTCACTTCTCCACCACAGTATGTCACAGCACGAGACCCTGAGCAGATGCAGCCACCTATCTTGGACTTCCCAGCCCCCAGAACAGTGAGCTAAAGAAACTCTTTTTTCTATAAATTACCCAGTCTCAGGTATTTTGCCATAGCAACAGAAAATGAACTAAGACAGTAATAGAACTCTTTCACTCTAAACCAGATTCATGTATAAGCCTGAAAAAAATCTATTGCTCTCACTCTCCACAGTAATATTCTATAGGAGAAAAGCCATGTGATAATCTCAATATTCAATGTAAAAAGTGTTAGATAAAACTGAGCATATCTTCATGATAAAAAACCACTTAGGACATAGAAGAAAATGTCTTAACCTGATAAAGGATTTCTATCAAAATTCACCAAAAACATTATATGTAATCATGAAAAATAAAAGTCATTCCATTACAAATCAGAAAGACAAAATACCCACTATCACTGTATCTATTTAATAATATGCTAGAGATCCTATAAGTACAGTAAGTTAAAAAAATTAAAGAACAAGTGAAAGGTAAATTGATTGTCAAAAAAGAAGCAAAACTGCCATGGTTCACAAATTATATGAGAGTCTACATAGAAAATCCAAAGGACTCTATAGTCTAATTATTAGAAGTAATCAATGAGTTTTGCAAAATTGATATCAGTACAGAAAGTTCAATTGCATTCCCATGCACTAGCAAGACGTGTTAAAAATGTAATTTAAAAATACACTATTTTTTTTTTTTTTTTTGAGACAGAGTCTCACTCTGTTGCCTGGGCTAGTGTGCCGTGGTGTCAGCCTAGCTCACAGCAACCTCAAACTCCTGGGCTCAAGCGATCCTCCTGCCTCAGCCTCCCCAGTAGCTGGGACTACAGGCATGCGCCACCATGCCCGGCTAATTTTTTTCTATATGTATATTTAGTTGGCCAATTCATTTCTTTCTATTTATAGTAGAGACGGGGGTCTCGCTCTTGCTCAGGCTGGTTTCGAACTCCAGAGCTCAAACGATCCACCCACCTCGGCCTCCCAGAGTGCTAGGATTACAGGCGTGAGCCACCGTGCCCGGCCCCAAAAAGACACTATTTTAAATAGCAAAAATACCACAGTACTTAAGAGTGAGACTTTCAAAAGATGTGCAAGACTGCCTTGAAGATACCTATAAAGTGTTATTGTAAAAATTAAAGCTGATCTAAGTAAAAACATATACAATGGGCTCTCCACCTCTGTGGGTTCCATATCCTTGAATTCAACCAACCATGGTTTGAAAATAGTCAAAAAATGAAAATAATACAAAAAAATACTATAAATAAAAAACAACTATTTACATAGTTAACATTTACATCTTATAAGGTTTTACAAGTTAATCTAGAGATCATTTAAAATATATAGGAGTACACATGTAGGTTATGTGCTAATGCTGAACCATTTTGTATAAGGGACTTGAGTATCTGCAGATCTTGGTATACACAGGAGAGTTCTGGAACCAGTCCCCTCATCCATACGGAGGGACAACTGTATCATGTTTTTGGATCGGAACACTCAGTATCTTAAAGCTAACAAATACTCTCAAATGAGCAGAATACATCAATGCAATTCCAATCAAAGTCCTAGCAAAGCTTTTCTCCTTTTATTGAGAGGTTAATTATGAAATATATACGGAAGCATAAAGTACCAAGAAAAACAAATTTTGGCAAGGAAAAAAAGGTGAGGGGCTCACTTTACTACCTAGCTTGTTAAAAATCTATAATAATGCAGACAGAGTGGTACGGATGCAATTATAGATAAATAGACCAATGGAACAGAAGAGAAAGCCCAGCAACAGATTTATTTTTGTTATTTATTTATTTGAGACAAAGTCTCGCTCTGTTGTCTGGGCTAGAGTGCAGTGGCATCAGCCTAGCTCACAGCAGCCTCAAACTCCTGGGCTCAAGCGATCCTCCTGCCTCAGCCTCCTGAATAGCTGGGACTACAGGCATGCGCCACCATGCCCGGCTAATTTTTTCTATATATTTTTAGTTGTCCAGCTAATTTCTTTCTATTTTTTAGTAGAGACAGAGTCTCACTCTTGCTCAGGCTGGTCTCGAACTCCTGACCTTGAGCTATCCACCCGCCTCGGCCTCCCAGAGTGCTAGGATTATAGGCGTGAGCCACCGCGCCCGGCCCTCCAGCAACAGATTTATGAACATGTGGGAACTATCTATGGCAGAGGTGGTTATAGATTATTTTCAAAGCACCCTCAGATTTACCTTTTTTCTGTCTATCACTGTAATTTTAAGTGCATTTTGACTGCAAGATAACCATAAGCCCTGAAGATTCTGCCTGTCTGACAGTCCATCACCAGGCTCCCTAGTACCTTCCAGAAAATGCTTCCCTCGCACCCTTCTCCATCACCCAACACCCACTGACAAGCCTTCTCTTCCCATTACATTACGTTTTATGTGTAAGCTCAATTTACTTATTTTTAAAATGTTGTTTATTACTTTTAGAAACTTGTTTTCATTGTCCAGTTGAAATATTTTTCTACCTGTCAAACCTGCTCAGGCGTCCTTGGTTACCTACGCGTCATGCGTCTTCCCAGGAGCAACAGTGGAAATCTTTTCATTGAACAGCTTTCCCTTAGCAGCAGGGCTTCCAGAAACAACCTCACCTGTCTGGACCAAGGCAGAGAAGTACAGGTAGCCTTGGTCTTTTTCTCCATGTGGCCAGGAAATCCTGTCGTATTTGGGAGGCGGGAAATCAAGTAAACAGAATAGAGGAGAAAAACAAGAGAAACTGGTGATCTGAGACAAGAACCAAAGAGGGATTTGCACCTTAAGACAATTAAAAGGAAGCAGATTTTCCTTACAGTTCTGTTATCGGAAGGATCACTGTGCCGATCAAGTCCTTTGCTGAGAACATATTTATTGAGCAGCGTTGGTATTTCAGCGTCGCAGGGACCAGGAATTGGGCCAACTCAATCAGCAGGGATTAAAGCAAGGCATCTAAAGAGGATTTATCGTAGCCGACTCTTCCTTGGTTTGTTGATATGTGGTTTTCAAGAGTCCAACCAGATTGCCCCCTACTCTCCAGTTCAATGTAAAAGATGCAGATCAAAAATCTTTTTGGTATTAAGAGGCATGTGTTTCATACGAAAGAACTACCCGACAAGTCAAACCAGACAGTGACTAGCAGCATTATTAATAACGTAGGTATCAGCACGACTGAGCTCTCACTATGTGCTAACCTCAGCCATTCAACCTTTCATGCGACACTGCTCGTTCTGTTAAGAGGAGGTTGTCTGCCTCCGAGTGGAGACGGTCACCCTCCTGAAGACAGCACAGGAAGGCCCAGGAGGAGGAGAGGCAGGCCAGTGTCAGGCAGCACACAAGGGTGTGAGTCCTCTGACTACCCGCCGCTGTAACTGTCCCTGCTGTCCGACCGGGCGCTGTGGGCCAGGAGTCCGCTGGACAGGCTCTGCTCCCAGCCCTAATGATGAATATCCACCAGCAGGGTATTTACGACCTTTGAGTGAGCCCGCTCACCTCTCTGAGCCTCAGTTTCCTCCGTAGTAAAATGAAGACGTTGGACTAGGTCAATTTGAAAGTTTCTAGTAACCTGATTCTCCCCTTGGGACTTTATCACTTCTATGTATCTATCAGTTAATTTTAGTGGTAATTTTCAAACAGGGCTCTATGGAGGTGACTCAGAAGTTCTGCAAAGAATAAAGTATTCACCAATAATAAGTAAGGAACCCATTGAGAATATCTATTTATGTATTATTATTTGAAATGAGATTTTACTCGATGAAAGAGTTCTGTGGCTATTCAATTTGCTAATCATGCAATAGAAAATCCAAAGACAAGATGAGCTTTGAAGACCTAAAAGAATGACTTTATAATGCGGGAATTTTAGGCCAAACGGGATGCAGGGGAGAGTCCCTCCGTGAAGGGACCTGCAGTCATGCCACTGTCCTGCATGTGTCCCCAACCACCCAGGGGTCAGGCCCCCCAACACCCCTCCCCCGCCACTCACACCAGCAGGCACCATCCCCAGCAGGGGGCTCTTGTTACCGGAGTCTCTGCGTGGACAGCGTGTGTGTCACCTCCGAGGGGAGTGGCTCTCCACGCTTTTCTAGCACTTCAGTTGACACACTTCTTCAAGAACCTGAGAAGAGAAACACTATCACATTAAATGTGACATACCAGCTGCTGCGAGATGCAGCCTCATTTCAGAAAATTAAAATGTGAAGATAAGTCGGAGAACTCAGGAGCTGAGAAACAGCTTTCTTTGCTGCAGTCCCTGCTGTGCTGTCACAGAGCTCAGGGACCTCGATCTCTGTCGCCTTTCCCTGCACCCAACCCCGAATCTGAGCCCGTGTCAGCCGCTCACAGCCTCTCGGGGAGTTTCTTGTGTGTGTGTGGGGGGGGGGGAGGAGGGTCACTTGCTGGTAGGAGGCTGCAAATGAGCTGTGTCGCCCAAGGAAGGGAAACCGCGCACAGTGGCCCTTTGTGACACGTTCATCCCACTCTTTGTGAAGAAACCGGCCGTGCATTAAGATGATGACACTTTTTTACCACATCTTGTACAAAGAACAGGTGCTCACCGCGGCTCCTTTGAACAGCCGGGAGTGACATTTCCACTCCTGCAATCAGTCAGTCACACACTCAAGGGTGGGCGGCGCGACCCTTAACGCTCCTTCCCTCCTCCTTAGCGCTCTGTTTACCTCCACAAAGCGGCGCCCACGTGGGTGATCGGTCCACACCAGGGAAGACGAGAAGAAAAGGGGGGAAGAACTTGAAGGATGTAGTCGGTGTGGACCATCTTGCCCTCCCTGCTCCTAAACCTTTTATTTATTATCTCCACTGCAAAAGGAAGTCTAAAATGGTAGAAGATTTTGTCCTGTGCAAGTAACAGAAGATGCAGCTCCAAATGGCTAAAACCATGAAGAAAAACAGCTCACAGAACAGGCATTTCCAAGGTGGGATGATTCTGGATTTGGTTCATTCAGAGGCTCGTTGATGATCCCAAGCACCCAGGTTCTTGTCATCTTTCTCCCCAGCCATCCTCAGATTGCAAAAATCACGCAATAGAAAACTCTCAAAGACAAGATGAACTTCCCTCTGAATTCCAAGAAAACTGCAGGATCAGCAGGCCCCACCACATTTTTTTTTAATTTCAGCATATTATGGGGGTACAAATGTTTAGGTTGCATGTGTTGCTTTTCTCCCCCTTCCCCCTTGGAGTCAGAGCTTCAAGCATGTCCATCCCCCAGACGGTGCGCATCACACTCATTATGTGTGTATATACCCATCCTCTCCTCCCCCTCCCACCTGCCCAATGCCTGATAAATGTTATTCCTATATGTCCACTTAGGTGTTGATCAGTTAATACCAATTTGCTGGTGAGTACATGTGGTGCTTATTTTTCCATTCTTGGGATACTTCACTTAGTAGAATGGGCTCCAGCTCTATCCAGGAAAATACAAGAGGTGCTAGATTTCACCATTGTTTCTTATAGCTGAATAGTACTCCATGGTATACATATACCACATTTTATTAATCCACTCATGTATTGCACTTGGGTTGTTTCCACAACTTTGCAATTGTGAATTGTGCTGCTATAAACATTCAAGTGCAGATGTCTTTTTTATAGAGTGTCTTTTGTTCTTTTGGGTAGATGCCCAGTAATGGGATTGCTGGATCAAATAGTAGGTCCACTTGTATTGCTTTAAGGTATCTCCAAATTGCTTTCAGAGATTGAACTAGTCTGCAGTCCCACCGGCCCACATTTTGATAGAAGTGGAAGAGGGGATTATCTTTTCCTTGTGGCTCTTTTTAAGAACTAAGAAATTTTTTGCAGAATGCCACCCTTCCGGAAGATCTCTTTCCATCTCTCTTGCCAGAACTGAGTCACATGTGTGTCAGTGAAACAGTCACTTCGAGGGGCAAAGACTACTGGTGATTGGCTTAGATCAGTCAAGATTCATCTGGTCACACAGGGAAAAGGGGACCTGGACAGAACAGAGGCACGAGAAAGGGAGGTGTGGGGTCACCAACCTCCGGTGTCTGCTACAAAGAGCTAGAGCCAGTGAGATACCCTGGAACTTGGCAACTGGCCTGGCTCCTGAAAGGACCTGTTGAAAGTGGCCGTGGAAATCTGGGCCCGCCCCGTGCAGGTCCCATCTCCTGGGATTGAAAGAACTCCAGTGGGGACAGCAAAGGTGCTGGGGGTGACCAGACATTGTGCTGTCCTAACGGGGCATGGCAGGGTGGCATCTCCCCCACGACACAACTCTCCTTCACCCTATTTCCATTTTCTAAAATATAGATATGAGCATTTCACTCTCCAGCTCGAAACACCACGTGGCGTTCCACCCTGTCCCCAGGCCGCCTTTCTTTTCATATCCCATTTCTTTTAAATATGAATGCCAGGAATGTGCCTTTTACTTTTCAGTTTCCTTTGTCTTTGTTGTATCTTGAATGCCCTTCCCTACTTGCCTGGCCTCATAAAATCCTACTCCTTCAAGACCCAAATCCAGTGTGAAAAGTCACTCCCACTCCCTAATTTCCCTTTGGTTTGCGTTTCCATAACTATTGCTATCATTGCCCTGAAATCTTTCTATTGCTATAGCAGCCTCCTGCCCAGTCTCCCTGCCTTTCCTTGCCTCCCTCCTACCCAATGTCCACACTCGAGAATGATATTTCTAAAGGCTAATCCAACCATGTCACTCTTTTGCTAATAGCCCGTACTGGCTGCCCGCAGCTCTCAGAATGTCCCTCTGTAATGTGGCTCATCGTCACCATATCGAGCAGTTATGTCTTCACGTCACACCGGACCATCTGCCACACTGAGCTACCTTCGGTTTATGCGTACGGTTTGCTTTCTCCCCTCCCAGATCCGTGTGACTTGTGTTGCCTGTCCCAGAACGCTGTCCCTCTCCAGCCCGGGAGCCTTCAGGTCTCCGCTGCCTGATTTGAGTCCCCTAAGTCTCGGCTGGGCTCTGCTGTCCATTTGGAGAGCCCCGTAGGCTTTCTCTGACATAAACCACTGAGGTTTCCCAGATTCTCTGAAGTTCCTTCAGGACAAGAGCTGCTTTTTGTACATAGCTGTCACTCTGGCACGAGGAAAGGATCTGGATGTTTGTAAAAGATAATACCTGAGTTGATTCTTAGAGAATACGTTGGAGCAACGTTGGCCTTAAAGATACTCTAGGCCTTTCACCTGTTTGCACTCTTGGCTGAGGCTTAGGCACAGGGGTGAAAGCTTCAAGCCATAACTTTTGTATGGAACTACAATTTTTAAAAATTTCTAAGACTTTTGGCATTTGTGGACCATTTACTTTGTGTGTGAATCATACAAATCACCAATAAATGTAAACATTTTGAAAAGATTCATCACAATTTAAAAAATAAAACTAGGCCGGGCGCGGTGGCTCACGCCTGTAATCCTAGCACTCTGGGAGGCTGAGGCAGGAGGATCGCTCAAGGTCAGGAGTTCGAGATCAGCCTGAGCAAGAGCGAGACCCCATCTCTACTAAAAATAGAAAGAAATTAATTGGCCAACTAAAAATATATAGAAAAAATTAGCCGGGCATGGTGGTGCATGCCTGTAGTCCCAGCTACTCGGGAGGCTGAGGCAGGAGGATCACTTGAGCCCAGGAGTTTGAGGCTGCTGGGAGCTAGGCTGATGCCACAGCACTCTAGCCTGGGCAACAGAGTGAGAGTCTGTCTCAAAAAAAGATAATAAAACTAAAGTATAGTATGTCAACATATCACTGTCATTATTATTGATAGTTCCATACAGGTAAAAAGGCAACACTTGCTTACCATCTTTCACTGAGGGGTCTATGAAAACTATGAGCCATTGGTCAGGATTCTTTTTGTTCTATTAAATTACAACATTCTAATTCACCATGAAAGGTTTAGGAATTAGTCAGCAAGTGGATTTTTCCAATGCTTATGAGGAAATTATGGTGAGACTTCTCACTAAGACGGATTTCTCTGCACCACTAGCAATAAACCAGGCACTCGAGCTTGGATGTTTCAATCTGGGAGACAGTAATGGATGAATTATTAAATCCAATCTGGGTGAGTTCAGCTTTGGAAAATGTTTCTTCATATTTTTCGTGGGCATGTTCTTAAATTTTTAAATATGTTCCTGATGTAGTATCAGTTTATTTCTCCAATGAGTGAAGAAATCAGCTAGAATTGGAAAAAAAATCGAAATGCTCAGGAATCAAACCATTTATGTCATAATCTTTTAAAAGAAATCTTTATAGCTTATCCTCAACATTAAGAATCATTATATTTCAGCCCTAGAGTGAAAGCTTTATGCTATTCAATATGTTGATAATATCATATTATATAGTATCGTATAATATTTGAACAAGTCACTTGAAATCATAGAAATATCCTTTACTAGGGTAACCATACATCCCTGAGATAGTCCCACTTTATGTCTATTATCTCAATAAAAATATTAAAAGTGCCCCTTTTTACTCTCAAAAGTGTACTTTCTCAGACAATAAATCAGTCTCCTCGATCCTTCTTGGCATTAATAGTGTTATATAATGTAGGAGTGTTTCTATATATGATCTCATGCGAGTGTTTTTGAATAAATTGCATTTCTATATATGGTCTCATGGATATTTTTTCCTATGACAATGTGAAAAAGTAGAACTTTTTAAGTCACTGCCCATTTTTTCCCCCACATTGCATGTTAAAATAGTTCTATCTTTAGTAGATAGAATTTGATCCTATTTATAATAGCCATCATTTCCTTCAACCCCAAATCAAGACCAGGACTGACAGTGCTGAATGCCATTGCTCTCTCAGAGTGGAGCCCTGGGAGGCCAGGTATTCAGGAGTACATTCTTTTACTCTCATAGAAACACCCTTCCTAAATGTCAACTATGACCCAAATGCACCTTTCCACGTCACCTCTCATAAAGGAATTGTCAGTGAATGATCAATGGCTTCTCTGTAGTGGTATGGGGTTTCAGTGGATATAGAACAAATACCACCAAGCATTCACCCTCATAGGTGGACGGCATGTGTTCCAAGGGTGGATTCATACTCAGCATATCTGTGGTTCCATCCACCCAAAAAGAACACACACACACACACACACAATCATGCATGCAACATGAATGTGCGATGGTGCTTCCACATCCTATGCCGTTGTCATTGCGTGACTTCAGTCGTTCCATTTGACAAAGGAATTATCTAATAGCCCATTCCATTTCCTCTCAAGCACTGTATTCTAGTATATCTAGAAGTTTTATAAACTTCTCAGCAATAGTATGGCCTGTGTCTAATTTTGCAATGAGGAGTAAAACTATGGATGATACTAATATCTTAATAATGTCGATCTCTGTCTTTGTGACAAAATACATTTGTTCCCTTCCGAAATGCATTATGGAGGACTTGTGCTGGAAAAACTTCTTTAGTTTACTAGAGAGGTCACTCTTCTCTATTTGACAATTATGGGAAAGCTCTGCTGGCTTCATACAACTGTTTGACAAAATTTCAAAATAATGTATCCAGAAATAGGGATAAATGGATTACTGAGCCAGTGAAATTCAATTTAATATTTTCATCACTGTGTACTTCCTTTTTGCATTTTCCTTTTTAGGTCACATGTACAAAATTATGTAATTTGCAGATCACCTTGAACCAGAGCATATAGATTCACATTCTATATTTACACAAAGTTTCTGATCACCACTTACAATTATGACATTTTTCTGAGTTCTTAGATTTATGATACATTTATATCATTATTTTGCATTTTCGAAAACCATTTTGAGCCTCTGGTCTATTTTTATTAATTGGAGAGATGATAGAACTAATAATAAAGTCAGATATGAGCTGACTCTCCTGGTAAAGCATAATACAAGATTTAAGAACAAATTGGTTCTTATGCCTATAATAGCATTTCTGTGAAAGTCACAATCTTGTGTTTAAAATTTGAGAAGTGCACATTGAACCAAAGTCTCATTGCTCTTTCCTGAAAACCAGGGATTAGCAGTGTTCTGAGATCACATTTTTACAACAATACCTAAAGTAATGGGTCCACCAGTTGCCTACATGTTGATCTCTGGTCACCAGAAGAGCATAATTATCTCTTAAAACTATATGACTGAAAAGTCATTATCCTGGGTGTCATACCAAAATATCACTTTAGCACAGAGAAAACCATGTTCTCCAATATATTCCAGGAATGAAGCTTGTACAAATTTCCTTGGTTACAACAGTGGCATTTCACAATCCTTGCAGCCTGGAAGCTCTCTCTACATTGCAAGAACACAGAATGCTCTACCAAACAGACAATATTAGTCACCCATAGCAATCAATAACCTTATAAAGCTCAGAACTTTACGAAGTTTAACTACAAAATAAAGACACTGGTTTCACAAAGCTATACATGAAAACTGTCTTGTTAAATTATTCTTTTATTCATTCATGCAGTGATCATTCAATGAACATATGTTGAATAGCTATTACTCCAGCTTACTACAACCTCTGCCCTACCCTCCCTTCCCCACACCATTTACCCCGTCATTAAGTTTTTGTACCAGGTTCTCAGTCTTAGCTTTTAATCTTTTTTTAAAATTGAAGTACAACTGACATACAATGTTTGGACAAACTTTAGGTGTACTGTTCAAGTAGTTTTGACAAGTATATATTAAGAAGCAGAACATATCTATAAAATAAGTTTTAAATTATGATTATAATATTTTTAATATGAAGATGACTTTTTTGAACCATTTAACACATACTTGGTCATATTTTTAGGTCTCTTCAATAGCATATTAGACATAGCTGAAGAAAGAATTACTGAACTAGAAGGTAGATTGGAAAAGTTACCTCTGCCATTTTGGAAATTTGAGCCATCTTCTATACCCTCTATCTAGTGCTGTGAAGGGGTTCTGATTGCCTCACTTCCTTGCCAAGACTTGGCATTGTCAGAGCTTAACAATTTTGGCCATCTGTGAGAATGTTTGATAAGTATATAACACATTGATTCCACCCTTGGTGTAGGTCCCTGGTATATGTCCACCTGGTATATGTTCACCCTTGGTATCGTTTCCTGGACATGTGCACCAGGAGATAAGACTACTTAGAGTGGCTTTGTTTGTAAAAGTAAACTATTACAAATCACCAAAATGTCCAACGTATAGAGCAAAGAAGAAATACTTTTAAATCTATTTGCACAATGGAATACAATATAGTAGTGAAGACAATTGAATGAGAGCTATAAATTTCAATGTGGATTTATTTTATAAACATAATGCTGATGAAAAAAGCATGTCACAGAAGAATAACTTGCATGATTACTTAGATATAAAGGTCGAAAACTTATAAACAAACTATTATTAATAGATATACATATATGGGATAAAACTAAAGATAAATCAGGAAACAATGCAGATTTCAGGATAGCAAGATAACAATTTCCTTTTGAAGAAGCAATAGCAATTTGACCACGAATGGGTACACTGGGAACATCCAAGTCATTGTTTTGTTTCTTAAGTTGGGTGACACAGGCATTCACTTCATGACTATTCATACACTATTGTTATATATTGAACTCATCTGTATCTCTTTGTCCAAATTTCCCCCTTTTACAAGGACACCAGTCATATTGAAGTAGGGCCCACCCTAATGACCTCATTTTAACTTGGTTACCTCTATAAAGACCCTATATCCAAATAAGGTCATACTGTGACCTTCTGAAGTGCGGGAGTTAGGATTTCAACATAGCTTTTGGGGAAAGATACAATCCAACCCATAACAGATGGCGCATTTATTTTGAACATCTTGAGCCTAAGATTCCTTTGAGACATTCAAGGAGACAGTTTGATGTGTGAATCTGGAATTGAGGAGAGAGGTGTGGATGACCAGACGTGTAAATTTGACAGTAACAAGAGGACAGGCGGCAACTGAGGCCATTTAAGAAGAGAGTATTGGGCTGGGTACGATGGCTCACGCCTGTCATCCTAGCACTCTGGGACATAGAGGCAGGAGGATCGCTCAAGGTCAGGAGTTCGAGACCAGCCTGAGCAAGAGCGAGACCCGTCTCTACTAAAAATAGAAAGAAATTAATTGGCCAACTAAAAATATATAGAAAAAATTAGTCAGGCATGGTGGCGTGTGCCTGTAGTCCCAGCTACTTGGGAGGCTGAGGCAGGAGGATTGCTTGAGCCCAGGAGTCTGAGGTTGCTGTGAGCTAGGCTGACACCACAGCACTCTAGCCCGGGCAACAGAGTGAGACTCTGACTCAAAAAAAAAAAGGAGAGAGTATTGGGTAAGAAGAGAGTCTGCGCACTGAGGAGAGAGATGAACCGACCCAGGACGCGGAGAAGGAGGAGAGCGCAGAGGCGCACAGGACGGGAGGAGCGGGCAGGGGTGTGGCCTGCAGCCAAGAGGGCAACGGGATGAAGACTGAAGGGCGTCTGAGCGACTCGAGAGCTGCTGGGCGAAGCTGAAGCCAGACGGGGGCAGGTGGCGCAGTGAGTGGGGGCGAGGAAGTAGCCTGTGGACCCTTCTGGAAGAAGCTCCCTGTGAGGGGGGGAGGGGAACAGCTGGGCAGGTGGAGGCCAAGGTGGGGTGGGGGAAAGTTGTTGTTCATGTCCAGATGGGAGAGGTTAGAGCTGTTTAAATGCTGATAAGAAGGATGGAGGAGGTGACGATGTGAAAAGGGGAGGATAAATAACACGTTGCCACAGTTCTGAGAAAATAAAAGGGCAGAGACTTCAGAGTATAGGAGGAGGAACCTCTTTCATCTTAAAGGAGGGCAAGAGGCTAGCGCGGGTGTAATGCCGGTGACAGCTCCTTGCTAGCAGGGAGCTGAGCACACCCTTCCCGTGGCCCCTGCTTTCTCTGTGCTGAGGACGCACTGTGACCTGCTGAGAGTGAGTGACCTGCTGAGAGTGAGTGGCAGGGTCAACCGCCTCGGGACCGTGGAGAAGGCTCGAAATGCTCACTATAATGCGTGGACTCGTGGGTTGATTAGCAAAGCAGAATATGGATTCTGGAGAAACTGAAGACCTAACAGAGGAGGATTGCAATGAATGCTCAGCACACCACGCCGTGGTGGTATATGATTTTCTCCAATGACCTCAAGTAGACCTGATAAGCTAATTTGTTATAAAAAGCAACCCCCGAGGCCCAGTGGATTAATGCAATAAACTTTATTTCTTCTTCCTATCTCAGTCTAACGTGAGTGTGCACTCAGGGGGGCAAGGAAGCTCTGCTCCTAGCAGCCATTCGGGGCCCAGGCTCCTTCCACCCGGGGCTCTGCCATCGTCTAGAGCTGTATAGTCTCCTCTGGATTCAGCCAGAAGGTGGAGAAGGAGAATCCTGGGAGGTTTTAGGGACCGAGCCTGGAAATGGTGTACGTCATTTCTGCCCATATACTCTTGGCCAGAATTCAGTCCTATACACCCCCCATCCAACAGTGCCGGGGCAGCTCGGAAATGGAGTCTATCCATCCACTCCAGGCAATTCACTCTGCAGAAGAAACGCAGCACGCTGGGCAGGAGGGAGTATGGCCTCCAGGGCCGGCTGCTGGCTTTGCACCCCAGCTCCATCTCTGATGGGTTACAGGCTGTGGGAAAGTTACTTACCTCTCTGTGCCTCAGTTTTTCTTATCTGTAAAAGGAGTTAATAATATTTATCATCATATATGGCAAGCATACAATTATATGAGAGTTATATGAAAATTCAGTGAATTAGCATGAGTAACTGCTGTTATTATTATACATTTTTTAGAGAGACAGCATCTCTCACTGTTACCCATGCTAGAGTGCGGTGGTATGATCACGGTTAACTGTAACTAGAACTTCTGGGTGCAATTGATCTTCCTGCCTCAGTCTCCTGAGTAGCTGAGACTATAGGTGCCCATCACCACACTCAGCTAATTTTTCTTATTTTTTTTGCAGAGATGGGGTCTTACTACATTGCCCAGGCTGATCTCAAACTCTTGGCTTCAAGCTGTCCTCCCGCCTCAGCCTCTCAAAGTGTCAGGATTACAGGCGTGAGCCACTGTGCCCAGCCGAATGTCTACTTCATTCCAAAGAGAATATGGAAAATACACATTTTTGTGTAATAGAACTTCATGTAAATGGTTCCAAACTATAGGAATTATTCTGCAACCTTTTATCCACCATTGCGCATTTGAGATTTACTCAACATCTACATGTTGATGTAGTCCATTCAGTATTCTATTGTGCAATATATATATAATTTCTGATCTCTAATTAATGTACATGTAAATTGCTTCCAACTTTTCATTACTACAAATAATGCTGCCCTGAGCATCTTTCTGCCTGTCTCCTTCAGCACTCATGCAAGGAATTCTCTTGGGAATACAATCAGAAATGGAATTGCTGCCTCATGAAGTATAAATACCTTAAATCTTATTCGATATCATCTAACTGCTCTCTGAACTGGTTGAACTAATTTATACTACCACCAGCAGAATATTAGAGCTCCCGTTTTATTATAGCTCCTGTTTTAGAATAAAAGCTTCTTTTTAATTAAAAAGTTTGCCATACTTTTTTTTAGTAAAAATGTTATATGAAGTGGCAGCTCATTGTTTTGATTTCCAGAATCATTGGTGAAGAATTTTGTTTTTCAAAAAAAAAAATTTTTTTTTAGGCAGGTCTCGCGCTGTCGCCTGGGCTAGAGTGCTGTGGCATCATCCTAGCTCACAGCAACCTCAAAATCCTGGGCTCAAGTGATCCTCCTGCCTCAGCCTCCCGAGTAGCAGAGACTACAGGTGTGCACCACCAAACCAAGCTAATTTTTCTATTTTTTGCAGGGACAAAGTCTCACTCTTGCTCAGTCTGGTCTTGAACCCCTGACCTCAAGCTATCTTCCCACATTGGCCTCTCAAAGTGCTAGGATTACAGGCATGAGCCACCTCACTCAGCCTGTTTTTTAAATGTTTACTGGCCATTAGTTCTGCTCTTCTGTGAAATGCCTGAACAAA
>VBSM01000142.1:3378626-3390823 GCA_008086735.1 Cheirogaleus medius
ACCATTGTTTCTTAAAGCCGAATAATACTCCATGGTATACATATACCACATTTTCTAAATAGATTCTAGTTCTAAATAGTTCTAAATAGATTCTAGTTATCAGCCCTTTGTCGGATGTGTAGCTTGCGAAAATTTTCTCCCATTCTGTGGGTTGTCTGTTTGCTCTCTTGACTGTTTCTTTGGCTGTGCAGAAGCTTTTTAATTTGATCAGATCCCATTTGTTTATTTGTGTTGCTGCTGTGATTGCCTTTGGGGTCTTCTTCATAAATTCTTTGCCTAGGCCAATGTCTAGAAGAGTATTTCCAACGTTTTCCTCCAGAATTCTAATAGTTTCACACCTAAGGTTCAAGTCTGTTACCCAGCGTGAGTTGACTTTTGTGAGAGGTGACAGGTGTGGGTCCTGTTTCAGTTTTCTACATGTGGCTATTCTGGAGAGTTTTAAACACTAGAACACTAGTGATTCCAGTGTGTCGTGGTTCCAAAGCTCCCCCCCGGAGAGTGCGTGGTAGGTTGGGAAATTGCAAAGCAAACCTGTATCTTAGGCATGAGAGAGGAAGCAGGACATCTGCAGTCATTCGGCCAATTTTCACAGATCACCAAGTGTGAGGTGCTCCACTCCCTGGTCCGTGACCATCTCGTCCTGACCAAGTCCCACCTGAGATGCGTTGGTGCCACGCAGGGCGTCTCTGGGCCCCACATCTGAAACTCCTCCCGGTAGGAATCAGGGAGGCGGCAGCTGTGAGTGGGCGAGGGGTAGAGGAGGAAGAAGGGCCTGGGGAATGAGTGAAATCAGTTTTCAGAGAAGCTGGAGAGGCGCCCGGGCCATGGGGACGGCGGGCTGTAGACAGCCTCAATACGCTGGCCACCTTTGTACCCAGGTGCTGTGGTCTGGACGATGTGTCCTCCCCACCCCCTACGTTCACTGTTGAAAGCTAATCATCGGTGCCATCATGTTAAGAGGTGGGGCCTTTCGGAGGTGATTAGCTCGTGATGTGGCAGAGCCCAGGTGAATCGGATCAGTGCTCTTATAAAAGAGGCTGGAGGGCGCTCGTTCTGCCCCTTCAGCCATGTGAAGACAGAGCTGGAACAGGCCCTCACAGGATGCCAGATCTGCTGATGCCTTGATCTCCGACTCCTCAGCCTTCAGAACTGTAAGCAATACGTTTCTATTATTTATAAGTCACCCAGTCTAAGGCATTTTCGTTATAGCAGCCCAAATGGGAGAAGACATAGTTAGTTGGTTGAGGTCCCTTGACCTAGAATACAGCCCAAACTCTGCCCCGTGTCACCTGCCACCCTACTGCCCAAGTCCCTAGCTCTACGCTGTGGTCCTCGTCTGTGTATCCATGTTGCCTGTGAACATGGGCTGTAGTTTTGCTCGCCCTCTCTGCCCAGAAAGGGATAAACTCCTTCCACAAAGGTCAGGCTCGGAGCAGAGCTCCATGCACAGTGACAGCTCAGGGGATGCTGGAATCTTCTGCCTCCCCGCACAACTCCAGCCCCCTCCACTGTGAGAAGACCCTCTTGGACTTTACTCAAATTTTTCACTCAAATGAAAAGCAAATTTGGTTTATTATAGTAGGTCTTTGTTTAGATGAAATAAGCCATTTTGCCAAAATTAAAATGGAAATTTTGTAGTCAACCTTAAAGGTTTTTTAAATGAGACACTGTGCATGTCAGTGTGCTTGTGTGTGTGCTTGGTCCTCAACGAGTGTCTCTAGTTGCTCGAATGTTCTCGAACACCACATAAATATAAGGGAAATTAGTTGATTTGTTCTGCATATAAGGTTGGGATTGTTCAGTCTGGAGAAGAAAAGTCTAAGGGACAGTAGTGTGAAGAAAGTCACCATTAAATACTAAGTTAAGAAAATGCAAGTTAAAACCACAATGAGGTTTAAAAAAAGTTAAGAAAAAGAGAAGAAACAGCTTAAATTGCTACATGAAAGATTTTTACATTAATGCAAATCATTAAATCATGGAGTAGGTTACATCAAGAGGATACGGAATCTTCTCTAAGGGTCATTAAAATAAAGCTTGTCAGTTGGCAGATAGTTTAATCCTAACTGAAGGAAGGAGAGACATCTTCCTCCCTATTTTTAGTTGAAGGAAAAAAAAATCCCAATAATGGTTCCTGTAGTTTTAATTTAGCTTTTGATCTTCTATGCATTTGTAACCAAGGGCAAACTGATTCTACTAGAAAATTTTTCTTAATAATACATTATTTATGAGGAAAGCTAGTACGGACTAGTACAGAAAAAGAATTTTAAAATGAATGTGTAATTTATGTATAATCATTACATTGAGATCAAATTTTAAAAATCAATTTGTATTGGACTTGCTTGAAGCTCTGACATGTGGTGGGGGAGGGGTGGTAGGGGCAATGTATGTAACCCTAACAATATCTGTATCCCCATTATATGATGAAATAAAAGCAAAAAAAATAATAAAATAAAGAATTTTTCAAAATATTATAAAAAAAATCAATTTGTGAAAGAAAAATTGGGAGAAAAATATATCTCAAATGTCTTTTAGACACTTGAAAATAATCATCTACATTTTTAGGTTATACCTCTTTTATCCCTTCATTTCTAGATCATAGTTTAAAAAGTGAAAGTTAAAACTTATTGATTAAATGTACACACACAAAATAAAAGATAAATGATATACCAGGAGAAAATCTTTGCAATATGTGAAAAATGCTAATTATTATTAAAATATAAACATGATCTTTCAAATGTGTAATGAAAGGAACAAATCACTAATCAGAAAGTGGATGAAGAACATAATTAAACAATTCGCAGAAAAAGAATGTCAAAGGATAAATAAAAATATGAAAAATGTTCAGCCTCACCATTCATAAAAAATAATAAAATAAATTTTTCCTCCCAGCTTTATCCAGGTATGATTGACAAATAAAAATTGTATATATTTACAGTGTATGTGATATTTTGATATATGTATACACTGTCAAATCATTAAATCAATCTAATTAACATATCTTTCACCTAACATATCTATTTTTCTTTTTGTGGTAATAACATTTAAGGTCTCCTCTCTTACCAATTTTCAAGTATACAATACATTATTATTAATGTTACCATAATGTTATTGTGAATAATGCTGCAATGAATGTAGATACCTCTTCAACATACTGGTTTCATTTCCTTCGGATATACACTCAGAAGTGAAATTGCTGGATGATATGGTAGTTCTATTTTTAATTTTTTGAGGATATTTCATATAGTTTTCTATAATGACTGTACTAATTTACACTCCCACCAACAACATACAAGGGTTCCCTTTTCTCCATATCCCTGCCAACACTTGTTGATAATAACCACTCTAATCATGTGAGGCAATATCTCATTGTGGTTTCAAATTGCATTTCCTTGGTGATTAGTAATGCTGAGCATCTTTCAAATACCTGTTGGCCATTTGTATGTCTTCTTTGGAGAAATGTCTATTAGTCTGATTTCTCTTGCTGTAACAGAATTCCACAGACTGGGTAAATTATAAACAATACAAGTTTGTTTGGCTCATGGTTCTGGAGGGTGAGAAGTCCAATAGCATGACACTGGCCTTTGGCAAGGCCCTTGTGCTGTGTTATCCCACAGTAAAAGGGCGGAAGGCAGAAGCAAGCACACAAGACAGAGAAAGCACGAGGGGCTGGGCTCACTTTTATAACAACCTGCTCTTGAGATAACTGACCCACTCCACTGATGACTACATTAATCCATTCATGAGGCTCCACCCTCATGCCCCAATCCCTGCTTATTAGGCCTCATTTCCCAACACTGTTGCATTGGGGATTAAGTTTCCAACATGCAGATTTTGGGGGACTCAAACCATGGCATTTATTCAGGTCCTTTGCCTATTTTTTAATCTTGTTATTTGTTTTCTTGTTATTGAGTTGTTTGAGTTCCTTGATTATTTTTGATATTAACCTCTTATCAGATGATGGTTTGTCCATATTTTCTCCAATTCTGCAAATTGTCTTTTTGCTTTGTTGACTGTTTTCTTAGCTGTGCAGAAGCTTCTTTTTTAGTTTAATGCAATCCCTTTTGTCTATTTTTACTATTGTTACCTATGCTTTTGGAGCCATATCTAAAAATTCTTTGCTCAGGCCAATGTCCAGAAGATTTTCCCCTATGCCTTCCTCTGTTAGTTTCACAGTTTCAGGTCTTACATTTAAGTCTTTAATCCATTTTGAGTTGATTTTTATTATATATATGGTGTGAGAAGATCCAACTTTATTCTTCTGCATGTGAATATCAAATTTTCCTGACACCATTTATTGAAAAGACTGTCCTTTTCCCATTGTGTGTTTTTGGTACCTTTGTCAAAGATTAATTGACTGTAAATGTGTGGATTTATTTCTGGGCTCTCTATTCTGTTCCATTGGTCATGTCTGTTTTTATGCTGGTAGCATGGTGTTTTGATTACTATAGGTTTAGTATATTTTGAAGTCAAGTAGTGAGATGTCTCTAACTTTGTTCTTTGTACTCAAGATTGCTTTGGCTATTTGGGGTCTTTTGTGGTTTCATATGAATTTTAGGATTCTTTTTATTTCTATGAAAATGTAATTAGAATTTTGATAAGGATTACAATGAATCTGCAGATTGCTGCTTTGGGTAGTATAGGCAGTTTAACAATATTAATTCTTCCTATCCATAAACATGGGATATTATTCTATTTATTTGCATTATCTTCAATTTCTTTAATCAGTGTTTTATAGTTCTCAGTGTATAACACTTTCACCTTCTTGGTTAAATTTATTCTTAAGCATTTTATTCTTTTTGATGCTGTTGTAAATGGGATTATTTTCTTAATTTCTTTTTTGGATCATTGTTGCATATAAACACTACTGATTTTCATATGTTACTTTTGTATCCTGCAACTTTACTGACTTTGTTTATTATTTCTAACAGGTTTTTTTTGGTGGCATCTTTAGTGTTTTCTATATATAAGATAATGTCATCTGCAACCAGAGACAATTTTACTTCTTTTTTTCCAATTTGGATACCTTTTATTTCTTGCCTAATTTCTCTGGTTAGGACTTCCAGTACTATATTGAATAGAAATGGCAAGAGTGGGCATTCTTGTCTTATTCCTGATATCAGAGGAAAAGCTTTCAGATTTTTTACTGTTGAGTATCATGTTAGCTGTGGGCTTGTCATATACGGCCTTTATTATGTGGTGGTACCCTGGGTCCACTGGAGTCTGGGGCTATGGGGACTAGCCTGAAGCCTGGGTCTTCAGGAGCTGGCCAGCACCAGGGTCTATGGGGGTAGCCCTGGACCCTGCGTCTGTTGTAGTGGGCCTGGAGCCTAAGACTGCAGGAACCATCCTGTCACCAGGTTTCTCTGGAATAGGCCTGGCACTGGGATCTGGAGCAGAGTCTGGTACTCGCCTCCTTGTCCCCACAGAGGGTATCTCTGTCACTGCTATGCTGCCTGGGCTTGGGGGAGTCATGATGCAGGTAATGGGAAACTTCCTTCCTAGCCTCTTCAAGGCAACTTTTCTTAGTTCTGTGCTATACCCAGATGCTCTGATCTCTCACCTGAATTCTTTAGCTCTTATAATGGCATTTTTGTGTGGGAATGGTTGTTCAAATTGATGTTCCTGTGAGAGGATGAGCTTTAGGAAGTCCCATTCCACTATCTTCCTGACATCACTCCAGAAGAAATTTTAAAAAGTAATCAGTGAGCTACCATTTTCCAAACCAACACATTGGCTAATTGTAAAAAGAATACTATATGTCAGAGGTAAGAATATGGGAAAATTGGCATTGTAGGGGAGAAAAAGTTAATTTTTTTCCTTACCCATTGCAAGGTTCATGGCTGATGCTTCTATAAAAAAAGATAGATTAACAAAAGAAAAGCAAAACAAATATATTTAAGCAAAGTTTTATGTGACACAGGCTCTTTCAGAAACAATGACCCAAAGACCCAGTGGAAACTCTGTATGTTTATTCTTAGGCTCAATGAAGAGCTGACAGTTGTGTAAAAGTATGATTGGGCAAAATGGGGATATGATCTAATGGTAATAAACTTGGGAGGGGATGTATAGCAAAGTCTGTTCAGATTCTTCTTGGCCTGTCTATGTAACATTCCTTCCCTCAAGGTATAGGGTAGGACACCCATCACTTGAGGGTCTTCAGGCAGAAGAAGGTCAGAGAGACCTTCCTACTTCTGTGGTTTTCTCAATTTCCTTCAGCTTAAAATACTCAGTATACCAAGGTGCCATATTTTGGGGTATCATGTTCTGCGCCAGACAGCGCTCATCTGTCGAACTGGCAGGAATAAATGTGTACCTTTCTGGATGGAAATTAAGAGATATTAACCAACAACCTTAAAATACACTAATTTGACCCGGCACTTTCACTTCTATGGATTTATGGTAAGGAAATAATTAGAAAACAATGAAATAATGTTTATTCAAGGATAATTATTACATACTATTTTATATAGTGAAAAGTTGGAAATAATCTAAATGCCTAAAAAGGGGGATGAGCTATACTAATAATTTGACATCTATAGAGTAAAACACTAGTTGTTAAAAATCATGTGGCACATGAATACTTATTAGTATGAAAAAATGTTCAACCAATTCCTAAGGCTACATTTTATTTGTGAAGTATGATGATATTAAATACATTCTTGTGTGCATATTGAAGTATACACAACAAAAGGTTTTCTCTGAGAATGAAATTGGTTTCTTTTGATTATTTTTTGCTGTTTTCTAGAATTCTGTCTGCACTGAGCATATATTACATAGTAGAAATAAAAAAGATAATTTTTTTTTTTGAGACAAAGTCTTGCTCTGTTGCCCAGGCTAGAGTATCGTGGCATCAGCCTAGCTCACAGCAACCTCAAACTCCTGGGCTCAAGCAATCCTCCTGCCTCAGCCTCCTGAGCAGCTGGGACTACAGGCACACACCACCATGCCCGGCTAATTTTTTCTATATATTTTTAGCTGGCCAATTAATTTCTTTCTATTTTTAGTAGAGACAGGGTCTCACTCTTGCTCAGGCTGGTTTCGAACTCCTGACCTTGAGCGATCCTCTCCCCTTGGCCTCCCAGAGTGCTAGGATTACAGGCGTGAGCCACCGTGCCCGGCCTAAAAAAGATAATTTTTAATAATAAAGAGGAGCCAAGTAACCCTAATCTAGGTATACTAGCCAACTAGTCACAAGTACCCTAGCAATCCCATAATTATTTTAGACTCTAAATTTTAAACAGTTTTGAAATCAAAGGTAAATCCTTGAGCTGATCATACTACTCTGTTCTTTTCCTTTGAGGTCTGTTATCTCTGTATCCCTTTCCAGGAGATGTGGGTGACTCTCCTCTATTCCATGCACCAAGTGCTCGGACCTAGTGGAAAGCTAAAGTCTTAACACGTAACCAATCAAGGAAAGGAGGTGCATTGAGACACTTGCACAGACATGAAAGATTGTCCTACTTTAGGCTTTCACATTTTGGAAGCTGCATGTTCAAAATGTATGCCTGCCTGCCCTTTATTTATAAATGTTCCAATCAGAACCTTCCATATTGTAGCAAATGAAGAATTATTAAGGAGTCAATAGAATTCATACCACCATATACAGGAAAAATACAGCATAAGAAACTGAATCAACAAAAAAGTGTTTATTATTTGTAAAGAAACTGATTACCCGAATTCAAGATATGTACCAACTTTTAGAGGATATTTCTCGGGTTAAAAAGCAGGAAAATATTTCCCTTTTTTCCTCCCCCTTTGAAGTGTTTTTTAGGTTTTCCTAATAGACGTTATTTTTAATTAGTGACTTCATGCAACAGTGAACAAGCATTTTGGTTTGTTGATTTGCCTTTGTTTGTTTGTTAGTGTCACCAGGTTGCAGCTCTCTATTGTATGATCTTGGTAAAACGGATAGTCTAAAGCCACTTGCAGTGTTATGTTGTTATATGACCTTGATTTGTAGGGCATAGGAATACAATGGACAAAGTATAAACACAGGATGTTTCTTCCCTCTGTCTAGTGTTAAAATAGCACACTGAATCACCGCAGCTGGTACCACAGTGATAGGCATGTGCACGTTTGTGTTGTGCCCCATTTGCAGGTCTGTGAGAAACCTGTGTGTCACCAGAGGAGGTATAGACCTGGGGACTCTTCTCTTTGCTAGGTACTAGGAAGAGCTGCAGCAAAGTCCTCTGGAGCATAATGTGGGGCTCTTGAAATCAGTGTTAAAAATTAACTAGCATACATTGCAAAAAAATTATATTCATAATAACAACTTGAATTTGTTTAAGGAGACAGCATGCGAAAAGAAGATTCTGGAACTGGGCCGGGTTCAAATCCCTGCTTCGTTTCTTATTAAACATGTGGCCTTAATCTCTGAGTTTCAGGCTCCTGAGCTGTAAAACTGGAATACAATTATGTATGATAAAATATTCACAAGGTGCAGAGAGTTTTATGATGCATTTTCAAATATATTATCTCATTTGTTCCTTGCAATTATTCCAGGAGGGAGATACTATCCCTAACTTATAATTCAGGAAACTGAGGCTCAGAAATGGAAGTGCCTTGTCTTAAATCACACAGAATAAGGACAGTTATCTTCTGATTCAGAGTCCTGTGCTCTTTCCACAAATATGCTTTAAGAATTTGCTAACCAACCAGCCATAGAAAAAAATGGCATTAAAAGGAAGATGGGCAAAATGCTACTGTTTTTCAGTTACCCAAGCAATGTTCCTATTTTTAACTAAATTTATCGATCACCCTGGGCTGCAATCCCCATAAACATCCCAGAGAAGCACAGAAGTCCACACTTTGTGTGACCTCTGCAGGACATCAGCCTGGGCTGAGCTGAGACAGGGCAGGAGGGTGGCCCGGTGTCCTTCCATGACCCTGAACGTGGGCCTCTACTTGCAGACCTGAACTGAACTCAATCTAAGTTGCCCTAATTGAACAGGAGTCTCTGATTCTACCTACAAGAAGAGGATTTTGCATATCAGTGGTGGAAAATTATGTCAATTAACTTGTGTGAACAAAAGCTGAATGTAACATGAGACTAAAGTTTTAATCTGAGCCACTGTGAAATCTCAAAGTAAGAACAAACTCCGTGAAACTGACTTTGCCTTTGTGTACTCCTGAGTAGTTTCGTGACACTAGTCTGGAGCACTAGCTCATTTTATTATCCATGGGGTCTTTTCACCCTCCACTGGATAACTTCCCTGAAAACTCTGCCTGGTATTATAATTCGGAAGTTTTGCGAAACATGAAATTTGTGATCTGGGATTTTTCCAGTGCATCATGACGATGCTCTTATTTCCATTTAAAAATAGCCTCAAAAAATAAAAAAACTTCGGGGGACAAATTTTGTGATGTGAGACCACATTACGACTGAATTCTTCAGGTTAAGTGTCCATGCCTCAAGTCTAAAATTCCCCTTCTAGATACAATTCTCTCGATAGCATCACAACTGAAAGCTTGAGTTGCAAAATAAGATGGAACTGGATTTAAACTTCAGCTGTGACTGTGGGATCTCAGGTTACCTTCTTTGTATGCTCAGTCTCCTCATCTATCACATGGTGACAATAATTGTATTAGTACTTCATAGAATTATGAGACTCTAAATGAGATAATGTATGTAACACATTTAGTAAATCCTGGCAAATGGTTACAAGTCTAACGTGTCACAACTGTCATCATTCGTTAAGTGTGTATGTACTCCCTGCCACGTGCTCACGACTGGGGGTCACAGCAGGCAGTAGATATGGTTCTTCTCATGGGGCCAAGCTGACCAGCGCCCGGTGCATAATAAATGCTGAAGAACAATTAGCTTTTGATAGTATTTAAGCTTGTCAATGAGAGGACTTGCTAAAGAACCCAATTTAAGCAGAGGTCCTAGTCACAAAACAACCCCCCACTTTAAAAAAGTCAATTGATTTGGGGCAATATCCTTCATTTATAATTTATACCCTCTTCACAGGGGAGGGGAAGGAGGAGTGTAGGCAACTTAGGGGAGAGTAAGTGATTTCTGGGAGAGGAGAATGGGCTTTGGGAAGAGTAGGTGACAACCTGTGACAAAGTGTGTCTGGACGTGGCGTCCACCTCTCCTGGGATCTTAGTTACTCTTCCCTGATTGATGAGATTCCTGGGGAGGGGACTCGTGACAACCGAGCTCCTTCTGGGGGATCTACCTTCGGGCAGGTAAGGGGAGCTCAGAGGAAGCCTCTGCCTGCATCTGCTGGTCTCCAAGTGCCTCAGTCCAAAGTCATCAGTGTGCCAGAGCATCACATTTTGGGGTGGCATTCCCCGAACTCCTTCAAGCCCATAGCTTTTCTTTTTACTTACAGCTACGATCATCCCAGTTGATATACTTTCTTGCCAGCTTCCCTCCCAGTGCATAACACGAATCTCCAAAGTAAATCAAACATTATATGCAAGCCCATAAAAGCAGAAGTTTCCATTCTCAAGATCTTTCTAGTGGAAAATAGAAATATCAGTTAAAGGACTTAATATTTTTTAGCCAAAAATAAATCATTGTTACAGTGATAATAGCAAGGGAGTAACCAGAGATTTTGAGATGCGGCTCTTGCAAATTACAAGGGAACTCACAGAGAAGGAGCAGTATGCGTGTTGCATATTAATGGCTCTTTCTGGCATAGGAACCTGCGTTGACAGCCTCCTGTTTGTATGTGGCTTGTCTGTGAGATGTTGTCTCATTCTCACCCTACTCCTGGTCTGGCCCCAATCTCTCCCCTTCCCTGAATTTCATCCCAGATGCAGGAATTGGCAAGGGGCGAAGCTCTGTGATGAGGAGAGGTGGCTGTTTGCACATGACTTGGTCATTTTTAAGAGCTGCAAATTAAATGACTTTTAGGCCACCTCAAAATATCCCTGAGTCAAAATATCAAAGCAACAGCTTCGAAGTACCAGGTATCTGCTGCCTCCGGCTGGCTTGATTGCCCCTTAACTGGTTTCTTGAGGCCTCCTGGGGGGATTTTTTATAAGATGCAGATCTGATCTAATCATGACCTTGTTTAAAGTCCTTCTGGCTCCTGTTTTCCTTTCTCCCACCCCATCCCCACCTGCCTTCCCAGCGCCAGTTACACTAAGCTGCACACGGTTACCCAGACGCCCATGGGTCCTGCCTCTGCGCCTGCGCAGCTCCCTTTCTCTGCGCCTGCGCAACTCCCTTTCTCTGCTTGGAGAACCTTCTCCCCTGTCCTACCAGATGAAGCCCTGGTCTTGGGGCATTTCCTCGGGGCCGTGCTCCGGTGTCTCCCGGGCAGGAGTGACTTAGCCGTTTCCTGCTCTGGCTGCCGCAGCTCTGTGCTGCTCCTCTCATGTCACACTTCCCCTTCGGTGGAATTACTTATTTCACATTTGTCTCTCTCGCTAGGCTGTGAGTCCCTCGAGGGCAGAGGATGTATCTTATTTGTCTTTGTAGCCCTTGAACGTGGCATAGCACATCCCAGGGCAGCGTTTGATAAATGTTTGTTGAATGAGTGAATGCACGGCTGAGGAGAGAAACAATACATCGAGTAAAAGATGCCAACCCTATAATAGGATGGTAATGAACACCAGGGCTTCTCTTGTAGCTACACGGCTTTCAATTTGTTCATGTGAAATTTGAAGTTGCTGTCATTTCCTGCCTTCCACTCGGGGAAAAGGGAAGTTTGTGTTGCCCTTTAGGGTTTAGGAAGAAAATTCTGTTCTTTGGTTGTGCTTGGATGCCATGATAGCTAATTTGCCAAAACTTCAAGGACTCCAATGTGATTTAGATGAGATGTTTCCTGGATGCTAAATGAGATAATATGTGAAAAGTTGGCATTAAAAATGTTAGCTACCAGCCAGTTACGGTGGCTCATGCCTATAATCCTAGCACTTTGGGAGGCCAAAGTGGGAGGATCGCTTGAGGCCAGGAGTTCAAGACCACCCTGGGCAGCATAGTGAGACTCTGTCTCTACAAAAAAAACCCAAACAAACAAACAAATTAGGCAGGCATGACAGTGCATAGCTTTAGTCTCAGCTATGCGGAAAGCTGAGGCAGAAGAATTGCCTGATCCTAGGATTTTGAGGCTGCAGTGAGGTATGATCATGCCACCGCACTCCAGCCTGGGTGACAGAGTGAAATCTATCTTTTAAAAAAATTAGCTATTCCGTATAGCAAAATCAATCCTAGGCAATAAAAACAAAATAGGAGGCATCAA
>VBSM01000142.1:3390923-3404380 GCA_008086735.1 Cheirogaleus medius
GGCACTCTAGCCCGGGCAACAGAGTGAGACTCTGTCTCAAAACAAAAAAAAAAATTAGCTATTGTCATTACCATGATTAAAGAATCATGTTGATTATACATACAACCATAGAGCACACAGAGTCTGGAGTTAAACCGCCTGGAATTGTGCCCTGTTTCCACCACTTACTGGGTGTTGGCCCTAAAAAGTAACTTAATATTTTCTGAGTCTTAGTTTCCTAATCTGTAAATGAAGACACAGTCATGTGACAAGCATGTAGTGAGTGCTTCCTCTGTGCCAGGAATCATTCTAGTGCCTGAGATCCACACTGAACAAAACAGACGAAAATCTCTGCCTTCATGAGGTTGACATTTATAAAAATAAAGTAAAATTTATCAAATTGTTGATAGTGACAAATGACAAATGCTATGATTCGAGTAAAGTTAGGAAAGGGGGTAGGAAGTGATGGGTCAGGGCTGTGATTTGAAACAGGGTGGCCAGGGAAGGCCACACAGAGAAGGTGACATTTGAATGAGGATCTGAAGGCTGGAAGCGAGCGAGCCGAGGGGGGAGTTTGCCTGGCGTGGGAAGGAGGCTGACATGCACGGGGGTGGGGGACAGTGGTGGAGATGACATCAGGGAAGTATCAGAGACAGAGCTCATGGGGCGTTGTAAGGACTTTGGGTTTTCTGAGTGACAGCTCACTGAAGGGTTTTCAGTAGAGGCACACTTGGCCTGACCTACAGGGTCATGCTGACTCCTGTGCTGACCAAATGAGGACAAGGGTGGAGGAAAGGAGGCTGCGGTGACAATTCAGTGCAGGTGTGAGACAGACCGGTGTGGCCTGTAATCAAGACATTTTCCTTCCATCTCTTACAAAATTGTTTTAATGTATTTTATTTTATTAGAATTGCCAGCTGATGGAAGATTATTGTACTCAGTACACAAATCTATGGTGCCTACAGTGTGAATGGCAACTCCTTCTCTTGTGCAGTGCACAGCCTGCACAACCATGTGTGTTGGTCCTGAAAAAGAGGGGAAGAGAGAGCAAATGAGAAATCAAAGATGAGTTGGGTTTTTGGCATGAACAATAGGAAGGATGAAATTTCTATAAACTAAGAAGGGTGAGGAAGGGGGCAGCAAGAGATCAGTTTTGAACATGTTAATATACATATTTAAGTTTAGTGTGTGTATATACACATACACACACACACACATATATATATATATAAAATCTGGCATGCCTACATGTAGACACAGCATCAGTCTCTAAGAAGTTATCACTTCAGACTTGATATTCCCAAATATAATTCCAAAACTTCAACCCAGACTAATCTATTATCAAATTATCAGCAAAGAAGTTATTTTAAATATATAAATATATAAAGGAAGCATATATTTTAATAAACTATACATGTATATGGTTTAATAAAATCATGTGAATGTGCATGTTGGGGGTCTTGTTTGTTTCACAAAGTCCTCTCTTCTCTTCCCCTGTGCCTGTATGGGCAGCTTTGTCTTGATGGAGTAGTGCTATGTTTCCCCGAAAATAAGCCCTACCCATAAAATCAGCCCTAGCAGGATTTCTAAGCATTTGCGCAATAGAAGCCCTACCCCGAAAATAAGACCTAGTGATGGACGTGGCTACGCAGCGCATCTGCACAACCCATGCATTTCCACGCAGAGCGGTCAAGAACACGAGCAGCCCTTCTCATCTGCCCCATAGTGACAGCTACTATCCCAGAGGTGACCGGAAAGGTGCGTGCAGCCCCACCAACAAGGTGGGCTCCCCCTGTCAGGTCCCGGCCATCCTGTGCATGCTGCAAGCTGAGGCTCTGAGGGGAAAATAACACATCCCCTGAAAATAAGCCCTAGGGTGTCTTCTTGAGGAAAAATAAATATAAGACCCTGTCTTATTTTTGGGAAAACACGGTTAATATACAAGCAAGTGGGAAACCATTCAGAATAGAATTGATTATCTTTCACAATGTCTTTCTGTTTCTAACCAGACCTGACAAAGGAGGAGTGCTCAGTTCTAGGTTGTAAAAATGAAATTAAATTTTTGTATTTATTACCTGTAATGCCACTGAAGCAGAATATTTTGATTTGACTGTTTAAACATTACCCCGTTGATATGTAAAAACATGTTTATTACAATCAAGGGTGGCAGATTTCTCTCCCATCCACCCGCTTGTTTTCTGGGCCACACCAAGCTAGACTAATAACACAGGGGTTTTGGTAAGGTTAAGAGACTCCTTTCAAAACAAAACAAAACTCTGTCGATGTAAGCTAAGTGGTGGCAATTCTAGGAGTCTTTGACAAGGCAGAGAAAAAAGACAGAAATGCTAAATAGTCTAACATGAAGACATTACACTACTAGACCGCACTGGACAAAAATCTTGGGCTCAGCAGACATTGTCACCCCATCTCTAAGCTCTAATCAGGTTGCCTGTTTGTATATGAATAATTTTAACTGCTGAGTAGTTAATATTTTTGAAGTATATTGACATATGCATATACATTTAGAAACATACCGTTTTGGGATACTTTTTATTTTATGTAAACATGTCGCATATTTTCAGCAACTTATTGAAAATTTCATAATGAGGTATTCATAGGTGATTGCTCAGTTATTGTACAGCGTCCCCCTGCACTAAGATCTAGGAGAGTAGAATTTGTGTGTGCGCGTTTCCTAGAACATAGCAGGTGCTCAAATATTTCATGAATGAATAAATGAGAGATGTCCCGATGATTAACTGAATTCACACTGATTAAGCAAGTAGTACCCGGTACACAGTCAGCACTGAACACGTGTTCATTTCCTGTATTATTATCCCTTTAACATCCATCTTCTTCTAAGAAATCCCTCCTGTGCCAATTTTACACCTAATACATCTCCAAATCCCATCTCCAGAGCCCCTTTTCCAGAAGCCTTCCCTGGACACCCCTTCTAGACTAGGGGTCCCACTCAAGTGCTCGTATAGCACGTGTTTCTCCCTATCACAGGACTAGCCAGCAACGTGTCCCTTTCCTCAACAGATTGTAAACTCCCAGGGGGCAGTGACATGTCATATTTGGCTTAGAAGCCTCAGTGCCCCACATATTGCTTGAAACATAGCAGGTGTTCAATAGAGGTGTCATGAATATTATTAAATCTGAGTTTCTCTTAGATATGTTTCAACCTGGTTTCCATCACTCCCTTTATGAAATTTGGGAAATGCTAGATTTATTAAAAATATTTGCAAACCAGTCTCTTAGAGTTGTGTGACTTCGGCATACGGCTGATCTTCATTTTATGTTGAATCTTTCTAGTTTCAGATGAAAGATGATATATTCTGGCCACCTTGTATCCCAGTTTGGGAAATCTACTCTCTCATATGCACCGACTAAACCTATGAACGTGGCTTTTGAGAATGCAAACACGCGGAGATGTAGAGTTGAAAGGGATTTCTTCCTCCAGTGAGTTGCCTAAACTACCCATAACTAATGGCTGTTGTGCACATTTTCAAAGCTCCCCAGTGATGGTAATGACAGAGTTTAATCACCTTTGCAGCTGAGTTCTGCCTGAGGTCACAGAGAACTCTCTTGTTGCATTCTAATCCAATTTGGTCTGGTTTTCATCTCTATAGAGACGGAGAAAAGCCAGCTAGCATCCTCCTTCAAATAAACCATCCTTTCTGGAAAAACGTTATTAAATCAGTCCTTGGCCTATAATTTTCAAGGTGAAGCCAGTTCAGCGTCTTTCACCTTTCCTCCCAAGGCCGATCCTTCATCCTCTTCATGGTTTCTGTCTGTCTTTGGACCTTTTCCAACTCCTCAACAGCTCTCTAGAAATTCAGAAACCCAAACTTGACTCAACGCTAGTAAGGGCCTGACCAAAGCTAAAGATAGAAAAAATTATAGGTTCTGCGTTGTGTGTCACGCTCTGGCAGTACAAGTCAGGACAGGAGGACGCCATTAATCTAGACGTCACTAAAGCGTCTTTTGTGATATTCTGAAACAAGGTTGAGCAAGGATTTACCACTTTAAAAATATCTTCTTCCCCATAAATAACATAAAGCGAAGCACAGGAAGATATTTAAAATGCTTGCAGTGATATACTATTTCAGGCATTCATTAAGCGAAAAATAACCAACAGCACACGTTATAAGCTGTTTTTAACTTTTTACTAGACCAATTTGCCTAAGGAACCTTTTAGATCACTGGTTTAGGAAATCAGATTGTATTTCTGTATTTGAAAATGATTCTGCATCTTGACATTTAAATACACTTTGTTCATTAGAGCTTTTAACTCAATTGCCTTCCAAATTTAGGAAAGATTTTTCCATATTTTAAAAACAATAAGGGCATATTTCTAAAATCACTATTTTTCTAATTGATTTTTTTCTCTTTCCTCTCTTATCTTTATTTGTGAAAGACTGTTCCCCAGAATAGACTTGCATTCTCTGGTTTTGCCTGGAGATACGTCGGTGCCACGGGGCTGCTGGCATTGGCTGGCACCTTTCTGAAGACAAGACTGGCACTTAGGGTACCCCTGGGTACCTGCCCATGTTCTTGGTTGCTGCCCATCCACTATGGGCTTTTTCAGCTCCCAGGGAGATAAGAAATGGGCTGAGAGACAACCACTCTCCATTCTAGAACATTACTAAATTGCACTACTAATTTCTAAGTTTTGGCCTCAATTTCTTTTGTTCCTCCAAGGAATAGCTCCGCTCCTCCAAGTAGTTCTTTTACCAAACACCTTCTCTTCTTTTCAAAAACATTTGTATATGAGCACATCATATTGCACAGGCTTTGTTTGGTTCATGAAATCATTTAGTTTTGTTTTTTCCTAAGTCAGATTCTGTTGAGTTTAGATTCTTTGTTAGTTCCCCTAATAAGCAGAAATCCCATGCAAGGACTTGGGCGCAGGTGTTCTTTCTGGGAGATCATTGCAGGAAGAGCAGAAAGCAGGGAAAGGGAAGAGAGAGACAGGGAAGGAGGGACAGTCAGTATGACACACTGTCAAGGTCCAGCCACAGACGGTGGAGATTCGACTTCACCAGGCGCTCTGAGAAGCACACAGAATTCTACCCAGGATCGTCCCCCAAAGGACAGGAGGCCAGAGCATGCGTCCATCAGTGCACATCCCTCGTTATTTGAACATTGTTTCCAGAGTTATTAAGCCTCTGACACTTCTGGGCTGCCTTGAGCATAGGCAGAGGCTTGGTGGCAGCGTTGGGACAGGCCATGAGGCTGAACATGGACAGGTAGCAGAGGCAGGTACCCAAGGCCGGTCTGAGACTGCAGAGACCTGGCCATGGCCCCTGCACTTAGATTAAAGGTGAGACAAGAGAATGTGACACAGAGCAGAGACCCCTCACCTGTGATATGTTAATATCACTACCATATATGACAAGCAGGGCTCATGATGGGCCACCTAATGAAAACACACTGCATTGGAAATTCGACTTTGGGAGGCGATTTCTAATCTCTTTGGAATTAAAATCAATCAGCTTTAATATGAATCTACACCAATACCATTGCCCTCCCCAACAGTGCCATGGAAATAAATCTCTTTCGTTTCCTCCCCAACATCAGGATGAGAAGCAAGACTCAGGCAAAAACCACAGGTAGCGCATAGAAGAGTCTCCGGGAGAGAAGCCAAGAGCAGCTCTACCGAGCAGCCCAGCCCAAACCCACAGAGCTTCTGGGGCTCAGTTGCACCCTGGATCCCTGTTGATTCGTGCATCCTCTGGGGCATCGCTTTTATTGCAGAAGGAATATTTTATTACAGTCACACGAGAATCATTTTTATTAGAAGAGATGTTAGATTTATCTGTACAATGAAAGCAAATCAACCAGTCAGTGCTGGTGATTTAGAAAGTCGTTGTGTGTAAAGCAGGATGGCCAGAGCCTCAGTTTATTCTTAGACAGTATTTCTCAAACCCTTCCCGCCGTGAATGACCCGCAATAAGACAGACGCCTTCCATGATGCCCCAGTAGACACATAGCTGATTACATGTTGGAAACAAAAGTTCCACAAGGTAATATGTATTGTACTGTGCACTCTGATGTTTTCTATTCTATCTTATGTGTTCTGTTCAATTTTTTTCAATGCTAGTCTAGACCCACTAAACTGTTTGTAGGACCTACTACTAAGTCACAAATTGCAGTTGGAAAAACACTGCTCCAGGGCGCCATAGTTTGCACGCACGGTTCCTCCACGGATTTGTTTCTTTCCACGTCGTGAATCAGTGGACGTATAACTTATTATTTACTATCGCCATGGAATTGGCTTCCTGTCCAGCCTTTTTTCTCCTCCCAAATCTTTTTCCTTCAACCACACGCGTGTTATAGTGCAGGATCGGTTGTTTTGAACACACTGGAAACATTTCTAAATCCTTTGCTACTTCATTCTCAAAAGGATAAAAGAGAAACCTCTTAGATCAAGATCTTTAAGGTGTAAGTAACAGGAATTTTGCTTCAAGCTATCTTAAATAACGAAGAAATACACTATCTCACAATGAAGTTCAGAGCCAGGCTTAGCTGATTCAGTGGCTCACTGATGTCTCCAGGATGCTGGCTCTTTCCATCTTTGAGCTCTGCTGACCTCCATACGTTGGTTCATTCTCAGGCTGGTAACAAGATAGCTGCAGATGCTCCAGCTATCACATCAGGCACAACTACATCCAGAGGAAAGAGAGGGTGACTCTCTACTGTGGTTCTTTTACAGAGAAGCTCCTAGCAGATGTCCTGTCCTACCCCATTGGCTATCATGGGATCACATGCCTATTCCTAAATCAATAGCTGGGAAGGAAGATGTTATTACCTTAAACCAGTTTATGGAGGAGAAACAGACACTTGGTCCAAGTCACCATCATCTCCTGCCTGGGTATTGCTAGAGCCTCCAAACTGGTATCCTTCCTTCCACTCTTCACACCTGCCCTTCAGTCTCTTCTCAACATCATGGAACCCTGTGAAGAGAGTAAGTCGGATCATGCCCCTCCTCTACTCAGAACTCTTAATTGCTCCTCAGCTCGCTAAGACCATGGCCTTGAGGTTCGCACCGGAAGCTGGACCTCGAGCTCACCTTCTATGGGGCAGTGGGCAGTGACACACACCAGCCAATTAAATAAGTACAACATATATATGGTAGATGGTAATAAGTGGTATAGATAAAAGTAACTCAGGTCCCTGCCTCCACGAGGCTTGTATTCTAATGGACTTGAAGGGCGTGGTACAGGCTGGGCCCCTGATACGTGATCGCTACATTAGTTAAGACTTTTTCATTCAAAAGTGAAAGAAACACAGTTCATACCAAATCGAGCCAGTCAGGAGGAATCCAAAAGCAGGCCTAGCGCCAAGCACGGCTGCACTCAGAGGCTCAGACAACATCACCAGGATCCTGTCTCCCCACGTCTCCACGCTGGCCACATTCATATACACTGTCACTAAATAGGGACGAGATGGCCACCAGGGCTCCAACTAACATCCTACTGTCTTATCCACCTGGAGGAAAGAGATCCCATCCCAAAACTCTAGCCGCATTTCAAACCAGGTTTTTCAAAACATGGCCCCAAACAAATTATTGACCTGAGTGTCAGTTTCGTTTTCTATAAATTGCAGGTAATAATGATACCTATTTCACAGATCACTGTGAGCAAAATTTGCTTAATGTATCTAAAGGCAACTTACATAGGATTTGGCCAACAGTATCCACTCAATAAATATTTACTCGTTGTGAATTTGTTTTCGGATATGGGTGAGTTGATCGTAGTTACTGCTTTAGAGAGCTGTCAGAAATCAACACCATTTATCAAGGCTTAAGATTAGCACTTTGTTGTATATGTCCTGCTCCGTGACTGTTTTATGAGAGAAGTTTCTTCATTTATATTGCAAAGGTTTCCCTGTGAAGTAGGGGAGATAAGAGATGGATTTGAAATTTGAAAAACCTGAATTCAAATCCCGTTGTGCCACTTAGACACGTGGGATCTTGTGCAACTGAGTTACCTTCTTTGAGACTCAAGGTACTTCCGTGTAGAATGGGGACGGTGGTCCCTACCTTACTGGGGTTGCTGGAAGGAAGAAATGAGATATTTATTATTTATTTGCCCAGCACTGTGTTGAGCTCTGTCTGTTGTGCCCGTTGCTCTAACCAGCCTGGCGCGGTTTCTAACAAGGTCACACAAGGTCACACGAGCGAGTGCACGCTTGGGACCAGATACATCTTCTAGATCACCAGGTTTGGTGGCTCACGCCTGTACTCTTCAGGTAGTTCTGCTTCCACAGATATTTCTACAAACTCGTTTTTGTTTCTGTTTTTTTCCTGGTAACTGCCCCTGAAACACTTACACAAGCTCATTCTTTTTAAGAATTTCCTTTAAAAAAAAAAAAAGAATTTCCTTGGACACAGAGTTCTGCACAGGCAAGGTTTCAAGACATTTCTTTGGCTTAATAACTATCCCCCCCAGAATATTATCTTACCCTAGTTTTTCCTTAAACTAAATTTTATTTCACGTCGGTAACTACGCCTGTACGCCATTTCCCTTTATGTGCTACACTTAATTGTCTTTTTTCTCAAGTAAAACTGTTTTGAAGAGGCTCTGTGGTGGAGGAGGACGGGGCGAGTGCACTGGTGCCCGGACTTCTGCTCACCCTGTGCTTTAGGAGGAATCGTGACCGCGTAGCGTGGAAAGGGGGAAGAAAGCGCTACGATGTCACTCGAGGGCGGGCCGAGGGTGACGGGCGGGGGCCAGCAGGGAGGGGAGTGACGCTGACATTTGGCGCCAGTTGGTGAAATGACCATCATCTTCACTTCACTAGGTTTCTTTTTGTTTTATATCAAAAAAGATTTGTTGAGCCTGTATTATATGCCAGGCTGCCTGGTAGGCACAGCCTCAGCCTTGAAGAAACCCAGGTGTCCTTAGAGACAGGGCTGCAGAGCGGTGTGGACAGAAGCAAGGCCTGGAGCAGGCGTGCTGGGCGTGGGGTACCGGGGAGCCGGGGCCGCTTTGGGCTGGAGTCCAGGAGTGGCAGAAAGGGGAGTCTGAACAAAGGTTGGCGGGTAAGATGGGGCTGTGTCACGTGCCCAGAAGTGAGCATTTTTCATACCATAGATCTAACCAAAAGGGTGCCAAAGAGCATCCATGTCCTCCACGCCACTCTGGCTGTGGCCTTGGTGAAGCCACACGAAGAGGCCAAGCAGAGGCGACAGCAGCTCTCCAAGGACGGCCCATTTGCCGTCTGCTGGGGCCTCATTCCTCGCCGGGCTTACCTGGGATTTCAGAAAAATGTAGCCCCTGGAACGTCTGAGCCAAGCGTTTTGAGTCTGCTTCGGAGATAAAGGGCGATGTGGTCGTCTGGGTTTGGAAGCCATCGATGGACAGGAGCAGCGTGGAGGCGCGTGTGCCCTCGGACGGGGACAGGAAAGGGGCATCGCTCCAGTGTTCACCGGCCGGGTGGCACAGGGCTCTTCGTACATGCATCTGTGGCAGGGGGGACCCCCACTGACTTATGTATGACGGACTGTATAACAATGTTTTTAACAATGGAAAAACTCATCTATCCAGACACTCCACCTTTAGGCTAATAAAAAATTATCCCAGTTTGACTCATGAAGGAAACAAGGTTCAGAGAGGTTAAGCGACTTTCCCAGGGTCGCGCAGTTCCCGCAGGCCACCTTTGGGAGTGTGAAGAAGATCCCAGAGCCACACCTGTAACAGGGCTCGGTCCCGAAAGGGGGGTCGACACGCATTTCGAGAAGGTTTTCATAACCTAGATGGCCGATGAATTTCATCAATAATGACAACTGCAAATATTTTAGTATTGCTTTTCATCTATTTTCGCTCAGCTCTGGGAATCATAATCTAAACAGAGACACTGTTGAGATTTTATTCACTCATGAAGCCCACACTGCGCCGCACCAGGCGAGGGTTCTTCAGGGAAGAACGAACAGTACGTGCTTCCTCTTCTACCTCATGCACTCCAGTGTGATCCTCAAATGAGTTCTGCACTCCATCAAGATAATAAAGCCAATGCATTTTGACATTGAGCTGTCTGTTATCCAAAACAAAGCAAGTTTTAATATAAGAAAAAAAACCTGATATGTATCAGGTGGTTTAGTGGCAAAAGATAAATTTAGGAATCTGACTTTTAAGGATCCAAGCTTCATCACGTCCTAGCCACATGACCTTGGGCAAACTATTTAACCTCTCCATTTCCTCTTGTATAAACATGTCATGATAATGGAAGTCTCATGCACTTTGACAATATTATATAAAACTATATATGTAAAGCACCCAGCAATGTCCAGTCACCCAGCAAACGTTTGTTCAGTATGTGCTCTCTTCTCCTTCCACCGTAAAACATGAGGCTCAAGTAATCTCTCTTCATTGTGATAGCATTTCTCTACAATCTTCCCCTTTGAAGTCAGTTACTGAAATGACCAAACTTGATCTTCTGATTTTTCAGGATATAGCTTTTAACTTATTTCACAGAATAACAGTGAACTTAATCCAAGATACTTATCTTTTATTTTACTAGTAGCTACATAGCACATAGGGTATAATTAAAGCAATATAGAATTCATTATCAGAGGCTCATGCTATGTAGTAGTATTTTAAATAAATTAATAATCAAATCCCCCAATCTGAAGAAACTCTTACATTGTTTAAAAATCCATTAAGCAAACACATACAGTCTTGGCTACACTACACTCTACAGATTCCTGTTTATATCACCTACCCTGGAACTTATTAGAATTCAGATTTTTGAATTTCTGTTTCTAAACGTAGTCTCCTTCAAAGGAAGATTAAGTTGTTTCTCATAAGGAACATGCTATGTGAATAAGTAATGCCAACATGCAGAATGCTTTCCGTACAAGAACCACAAGAGACCTACCAGAAATGATCACAGAACTTCTGTAATTACCACAAACCTTTGGAACAAGCAACAGAAAACGGGGGCAAAGAAGGAAACAGAACACAGAGAATTGGTTCAAACCTCAGCCACAGGAATTAGGAAACTGTAAACTTGATGGTACAAACACGATTTGCCTTTGTTTATTTCTCAAATAAAAGTAAAGGAAACCAAGCACAGTGGGAGAGTTCCTTCTGCCTCCCCAAAAGGAAACAGAAGGGGCCAAGGAAGGCATCACATGGCTCTGCAGATAAGAAACTAAAATGCTTTAAAGCCAGTTTTCCTGCCACCAAATGCGAGGTGTTTCCAAACGTAGCTTTTGATGGACACATTGGGCCAGGACAACTGAATTTCTAATTCCAGAACCAACACACCAAGTGCTTGGTTTACCTAATCCTGGCTTTTCTGTTATTGCCATAATTATGTTAATAATACATTTTCTTCTTCAGGAGGAATAACAGGAGTGACTTTATAGTTTATTTTTATTTTTATTTTAGTTCCTCTGTATGTGTTGATAGATTTGAGCAGAGAAGACTCTGCCAGACATATAATCATATGTAAGCAAATCAACATGCATCTTTAGGCTGTAATTTTTTTTATATCCTTCAAGTCCCTGGCTAGTGGATGTGGGTAAGGTATCCATAGCCTAGTCACTCAAATAGAATCAGGGCTGGAGAGAGGGTAGAGTAGGAAGCAACAGGAATCTGTCTCCATACCCAGACAATAATTACACTGGCAGAATATGTCTGATGTAACTATTGTGGAGCTCTAGTGTCTATTGAAGTCTTGTGGTTTCTGCCAAAAGGCCTACAAGGTAAATTGCAGTTAATTTTCGTCAATTTCCACGCTTAGCACAGTAGCTGCTACCCCTCCTCCATCCCTAGCCCAATTGCAGACAGGTGTGTGTGCGTCCCTAGCGCAGTTTGCACACAGCTTACAGGAGCTGGGATGGGCAAAAAGTACCCTGTCCTCCAAATATCAGGGGTCTGTGTTCCTATCAAGTGGTGGAGACAAATTAAGATGTGGGGCCAGAGGAGGCCCCTCCACCCCCGAGTATTCCTCACAGGCAAATTGCAGAGAGAGGATGGCAGCTGATCATTGCAACAAAATCCTTTTCTGAATGCTGATGTCCTTGGAATGATGATATCCTAGACACATAAGCACTTGGACTGATTTCTGTTAAATTTTCTGCCTTAGTCCAAAATGTGACTGGCTGTAGATCTGGGGGCCACCATGGTAGACAACTGACACATCAAGGATGCATATCCTATGCCTGGCACAATGTCTCAGTCCTGTAAGACTAGTACTTTGGGAGGCCAAAGCAGGAGGATTGCTTGAGCTAGGAGTTTGAGACCAGTATGAGCAAGAGCAAGACCCCATCTCTACTAAAAATAGAAAAAAATTAGCCGGGCATGGTGGCGCATGCCTGTAGTACCAGCTACTTGGGAGGCTGAAGCAAGAGGACTGCTTAAGCCCAGGAGTTTGAGGTTGCAGTGAGCTCTGATGATGCCATTGCACTCTACTCAGGGCAACAGAGCGAGACTCTGTCTAAAATAAATAAATAAAAAACAATGCATTTCCCTTCCTCACCTCTCAAAAGATCTGTATTTGGGGCTCTTTCCTCTCCCTTCATACCTCCCCTTCCTCTTTTTTTTTCCTTTCTCCTTTCCCTCCTCCTCCTGCTTCTCCATCAAATTCATCTTTACCATTTACCATTTTTCATATAAGATGCTGCTTTATAATTGTGGACTATCCACTTGGACTTTGGGGTGGTCTTAACAGATCAATAAATCAATGTCAGTCACAACAACTGTGAGAAAGTAGCCATTTAATGTGGTTGCATAGCCACCTCTCGTGGAAAAAAAGAATTAACGATGTTATAATACTACTAGCTAGAATTTTTTGAGCATCTTGTATGTGCCAGAGAGGCAATGTGCTAAGTGTTCTATATATGTTATTTTATACAATCCTCACAACTCCTCAATGAAGTAGGTGGATTATTCCCATTTAACAAATAGGGAAAACTATGGCTTAGAAAGATGAAGTTGCTTACCCAAAGTTGTACAGCTCATAAGTGATGAAGCAGCATTTGAATCCCAAAATTTTGATTTTTGAGCTTGGACTCTTAATTACTACCTTGTGCTGCCTTATTTCTTCAAAGAAGAAAAAAGGGCACAATTCTTATTTTATTCCCCTAAAGTTTCAATATTTTGTGCTCAAAAGTCTTGTCACACCAATTTTTTAAAGTACCATTTTGTGAACTTCTAGGAGTCTGAAAAGTTGTTTCTAAGTCATTTAATTATGAAAAATCCCTGTTTGAGGATGCAATTCTGTGAATATCTTCAACAAGTGTCCTTGACTTAGCTATCTTGTTTTATTTAATGAAACATCTATAATTTAATACTCTGCTTCAGCTTCCTTTAAATGTCCCATAAACTGTGATCATCATTAGAACAGAAGCGGGAAAAAACTCATGATCTTAAGATTATTTTCTTTGTAACATGATGAATCAGACTTGCAAAGTTCAAAGCATAAAAACTCCTAATGAATGCTCATTCTGTGGAAAAATGTGCATATCA
>VBSM01000142.1:3408599-3422778 GCA_008086735.1 Cheirogaleus medius
AAAAAAAAAAAAAAATTGGTGACAAAACCTCACCAGATCTGAGCCCTTTTGGCACAAAGACGTGACCTGAACATATATGAGGACTATTTATAGTCCCTTTTAAAAATCCTATTTAGTGTGAATATTTCCGTGTGTTGCTACCAGAATATCCATTTGTTGATGACAGGTGCTGTCCCAGATTCTACTGGGACCAGTCCATAATTTTCAGTGTTTGTTCCTGATTACCTTTCCAAACTCTGAAAACTTCTAAATTCTAAAGCTATCTGGTCCCTAGGGCTTCCCATATGGGATTATAGACCTATAATTGGGAGCATGAAGGAAGCTAAGATAATCTTGGGAGAAAGTGTGGACAAAAGCAGGCAATTTAGGACTAGCCAGGGGAAGGGTGGCCCACAGGAGGAAAAGGGACTGTTCACGTGGTGTGGTTAATCGGGGGAGTGGCAGAGGCTGGGAGAGCAGAGAACTTTAGGAGAGAGGAGGGCGACCAGAGTGCTCAAATACAGTAGGGGTCTCAGGGGCTGGAAGCAAAACTTGCCCTCCAGAGTTGGCAGCTGATGGCTGATCACAGCGAGAGCAGCTGGGAGAGGGCGGGAGCAGAAGCGAGGGGACAGATTATGCCGTTGCTACATGGGGATGGATGTGTTATTTTAGGTAAAGAAAAGCCTTGGTGTGTTTATGGAGAGGCAGGGAGCCGCCAGGCCAAAGGAGGAAAGGGACAAGAGTTAATGAGAGTAGGCCCCAGGGGCCAGAGAGCTCAGGTGGGGCTGGGGCTGTGGTTCAGGTAGAGATGGGGAGGCTGGAGCTGGTCTTGCACTGCAGGGAAAGGCAGGAGAAAGGGCGTCGATGGAGCAAATTCGAGGCAGGAAGAGACGAGGTTGAGGTTGAGCACCCACTGGCCTCCTTCTTCCCGTGGAAGTGGACAAGGTCATGTGCTGAGAGTAAATGGGGTGCAGGCTGGAAAGGGGTCCTACAGAAAGAGCTGAGAGTTTGCCGTAAAGAGAGGCAGCTGGCTAAGGAAAACTAGAAAGATCGAAAGTCCGTCTAAAGTTAGAGAACATGCAATGCATTAATGGACACAATGGTGTGCTATTTCTTCCCCCCAGCCCTCAGCGTTATGCACAGAGTTGTTAATTAAACAGAATAAAATATCTATAGAGCCATTAAAAGTTGTCACAAAAAATACTTAATTTTAAGGAGGATCACTTGAGCCCAGTTCAAGTCTGAGGCTGCAGTGAGCTATGATTGTGCCACTGCACTCCAGCTTGGACAACAGAGCAAGACTCTGTCTCTAAAGGAAAAAGCCTCCTCAGGCTTCCATGGGAACAATTTCAACAGGTTTTCTACACTCAAAATTTTTGACTCTAGCCCAGGCAACAGAGTGAGACTCTGTCTCAAAAAAAAAAAAAGAAAAATTTTTTTTGGAGACTTCTCCAGCAGGACTCAGCTCCAGTTGCAACTGGATTAATTACACACAATTTATTGGTTTCCTTTCTGTGGTGATTTTTTTTAAAAAAATTCACCAGTACTCCTCCCATGAAGTGGTAGAGTCTATGTCCCCTCCTCTTTTAGGCTTGTGACAGCTTTGACTAAAAGAGGATGGCAGAGGTGACACTATGATTTTCAAGGCGAGACCATAAAAAGCCATCAGCTTCTGTCTGTTTCCCCTGGGCACTCACTCTTGGGGAAAGTAGTCACAGTAAGAAGTCGGATCTGAGCTCACTGTGCTGGACAGCCCACGTGCAGAGGCTCTGGTCGGCCTCAGGGTCCCCGGCCAGCCATGTGAGGGGTCTTCTTGAACATCGAGCCGGTCACAGCCTTCACATGCCTGCAGCCCAGTGCGCATGTCACAGCCAACGCTTCCTGAATTCCTGACACACAAAATCTTATGCAAAACAACACAGGGGTTGTTGTTTGATACCACTAAGGAGTAATTTGTTACACAATGGTACTAACATTTCCTTTCCCTGCGTCTCTTCCCCACTTTCTTCCTAGCATTTTCTAGAATGGCCTAAAAGACAAATTATGTGCTCTTGAATCTTTATTTCAGAATCTGTTCCTGGAGAATTCAAACTGAGAAAAACTACATTACAAGATAAAAATTATAATATGACCTCAACCCCGAAAAAATACTAGGGAAAAAAGTGGAAACATATAAAATATTAACCCAGTTAATCTCTAAGTGGGGAGATTGAGGTTGATTTTCAATATTCTTTGTATATTTTTTAAAACTTATAAAATATGTATTACCTTTATCATGAAAAAATTGTTTTATAGAATATGGAAAAATGAGTAATGTATTATGAAAAGATTTTTCTATGAAAATTAAAACTTAACAGTTTTCACTTAACAGTTTTAAAGTCAAATTTGTATCCCGAATTTTTGTTTAATGGGACAGGTCCTACTTGTAGCCTACTGGGCCCTACCTTGGACAGAGACATTCCATGCGACCCTCGCTCACCCGTCACAGCAGACTGGACCAGGGGACACCAGATCTGAGCCCCAAAGCACTAACCTACAATCTGGCCAAATTCCATCAGCTTCTGTCTACAATTTGAGGAAATGCAGTGCCCGTGGTCACATGACCATGAAAATTGGATGTTTTAAGGCCCAGGAGAGTCAGGACCAGAGTTGGTCGAGGGCACAATGACGCCACATGCGAGCTGAAGCCGTGGGGAGGAGCAGAAACCACAGGAGACAGAGGACACTGGTCTCCCACGGAGAATGGGGCAAATGCGAAGAGAGAAATAACAAAACGTTCTCTGTGCGCGTGTGCGGGTGTGTGCGCATGCGTGCGTGGAGGGAGCGCGGGAGAAAGACACGTGACTTTGCAGTTCCCGCGAGACTCGGCTGTCTTCCCGCCCGCATTAACCTGGGCGTCTCTCACGTCTCTTCACAGCCCCGGTACTCGGCCTGGCTCGAGAAGGTTTTGTTCTTTGTAACCGATAGTTTCTGATCCAAACCAGTTCATTTCCCAAGACTAGAAAGCTGAAATAATACTAAGGGTGACAGTGACACTAATGCTTAAGAAGGAGGAAGTGTCAGTCACACCCCAGTCCCACAGACGACGCCGGCTCCCGCACTTACCCCGGACGCGGGTGCGGCCCGAACCCGCATGGCCTGAGGCGGTGTCTTCCCCGAGGACGCGGCATGCAGGGTGCTGAGCGGGTACGGTGTCCGGGCCCCCACGCCGCACGGCCGGGCGAGGCTGCGGTGAGACACCGACGTGCGCAGAACCCCGCGTGTCACTCTCCCTCCCGGCGCTGGCATTTCCAACACTGTTTACCTGTTTTCTACCCAGGATCGGACTAGCAGACACAAGATAACTCGGAAGGGCTGAGACTAAGCGGGAACTACGAGCTGTGACATCCCCTAGGCGAGAGGAGGCCGAGGAAAGGTAAGCGTGGGTGCGGCCAGCCTCAGACGGCTCCAGTGCACAGGAATTGGGTGGGATGCATCCGCGCTTTCACTAACACTCCCACCTTTGACCTTTCCCACAACCCTGTGGAATGAATATCATTAAGTTTATTTTATTTTAAAAAATCTTGCTGGAACGTTGAATGAAATCAGGTTCATGGGAGAAATTACAGAGTACGTGTATGCCACTTGTCTTACATAGATCCTAGTACAAGCAAGGGGAGAAGTGGACTAGTAGGAAGAAACACTTCCTTTATTTTCGTAGTAAGGGCATCATTTTAGAGATGGTGAAAAAGGGGGTTCAGAGAGGGCAAGCGATTTGCTGAAGGTCACGCAGCAAATAACGGCAGAGCTTGGATTCTAAATCTTACACGATTTCCATTTCAGGATGTTATCTGTTCAGTCTGGTCTAGTCTAAATTTGATTTTTCTCTATCTCTTAATCCTCAGATTAACAGCACTGTGAGCTGGGGTAGCAAATCTGACCCTAACAATATTAAAACTTTGTGTCTTTAGTATGAACCTCAAATTATGCCATCTAGTGACCAGTGGCCTCACTCGCTAAGATAAAAGACGTGTTATATCAATTCCTTACATAGACAAATCGCCTACGCTTAACTGCTACCAATTTTACAGTGTGTAAATTGAGAGCCATGGCTACCCAAATCACATGTTAACAGAGCGTCCCTACTCATTACCTGCCTGGCAAACCCATCACTATGTTCTGGTTCTTATAGACGCATGCACACAGCAACCAGGAAAAAGCAAGGAGGTTGATGAACTCACATCTGAGAGATGTGTTCCATAACTAGTTAGAATAGCTCATTTTTTCCAGAGTCACTATAATACTTGGGGAGCTACACTATTTTATTTTTTTTGCAAGTAACAGAAATAGAATCTCAAAAATATGTTACATGAAAGGGTGAAGATAGAAATTTCCCTCCAAGATTTATAATGAGGGGATAGGTAATCCACATAAATAATGAGCCCAGTATTTTTACAGACTAAATGAGGCCAGTCATTTGTAAAAATATTTCATTTCATACTTCAGCAGCTCCCTGGGCCTTTAAAAATGCAGCACACGGCCACAAGTGCACGCTTGCACAGGACTGCCTATCTTTTAGTCTGGCCTGAAACTCAGCCCTGGGAGCAGTGCATTTAATAAGGGACATCAGTGGCTCAGGAACGTTCAGGAAAAGAAGAGAGCCTGCTGATGTAAACATTCAGGAAAAAGAGAGCATGCAAAAGGAGCCTTTCTGACTTTTTTTTGCAAACAGTGACAATGAAGGAAAAGACAGGCTTGAGGAACCACAGGGGCGGGGGAGTCACCAGCCCCTTAGGTATGGTTTCCACGTTTCCAGAGCTGCAACTTGCTTTAAGACTGCAGAGTTTCTGAAGTTCTCTGACCTCCATGGCCCGCCCAGGCCACGTGAATACAACTTTTAGGAGCCACATTTTGGGCCCTGGGAAACATGACTCTCATCTCTGAAATCTCAAGACCTGACGATACAGAGAAGTTTCTGGGGAATGGGAAATTATGTAGAATAGTGGGAAAAACATGAATTTAGCTGCAGAGAGCCGTACGTAGAGATCCTAACTCCACGATTTACCAGCTCTGTGGCGGTGGGCGGGTCACCTAAACTGGCTGCGCCTATGTCCTCATCTGCAAAGTTCACGCAACAGACACCTACTTAGCACCCGCTCTGTGCCACTCCAAGTTGCTCTAGGTGCTGGGAACACAGAGCCCTGCCCTCGTGGAGCATCCCTGTGGGATCTCAAATCAACCCAGATTGTTGCTAGGTAACACATTACACCAAAACTTACTGACTTAAAACAATGTATATTTTCTCATGGTTTTTGTGGGCCAGGAATCCAGACATGGTTTAGCTGGTTCCTCTGATCTATAATCAAGGTGGCAGCTGTGTCTGTGGTCTCATCATAAGGCTCAACTGGAGGGGGATCCACTTCCAAACTCATTTGCGTGGTAGTTGGCAGGCCTCGGGTCCCTGTGGGCTGATGGCATCAGTTCCTTGCCATGTGGGTCTCCCCTTAGGGCAGTTTGCACCTGGCCAGCTGGCGTCCCCCCCCAGCAAGTAAAGAAGAGAGAGAGAGAGAGCAAGCAAGCTCAAGTCAGTCTTTTTGTACCCTAATCTCAGAAGTGACATCCTGTCTTTGTTGCTGTATTCTGTCAATTAGAAATGAGCCACCAGGTTCAGCCCACACTCAGGGAGAGGAAATTTGACAAGGGCGTGCAAATCGGAGGCAGAGGTCACTGGGGACCCTCTGAGTGGCTGCACAATATTTGCCTTTAGGAATACTACTCAGTGTTTCTACTGTCTGATTTTTCGAGAAAAGTTGGAAATTCAAATTTGTAGGTGAAATCTTCCAATTTTTAAATACTGGCCCTTAATCCACATAAATTTTTTATATGTTATTGGTCAAATAAAACATATCTCTCAGGCATGACCCATGGGACACCATCATGATCCCTCTGGTGCAGGGACCGCAGTGGAAGGGGCTGGGTTGGAAGGGAAGGAGCAGAGCTGTGGGTGTTTCCCTCGTCCTTTTATCTGAGGGTGGGGGTGGAGTTGGGGAGGACCAATTCATTGCTAAAATGGTGAGCACTTGAGAACAAATGCCAATCATTTGATCCAGTAACTGATTACATATAAATTCTACAGTCCTATTGGTAAAGACGACTTGTTTTCGTTAAAGATAAGTCTTTGATCCCAGATCTGACAGCTGCACATCTATATAAAATGAGACACTTTGACATCTACAGCTCTGATCTCAATGGGACAGGTGGTTTCCTGCACACTAATGGAACAGGAAGACAATTGAGCATTGCTAGATAGGAGAGAATGTTCTCACACACAGGAAAACAGCTTTTTCCTTTGAAAAAACTCGATAAAGAACAGAAAATGACTGACAGAATCAGAACTTCCCAAATGTCAGAAGAGCTGTTTCAGCTGCACTCTGGCCTCTGGTAGGGAAGATGAGAGTTTTCAGACAAGTATTGAACATACCTTAGCAGTAGCTGATTCAGGGAGGAATTTGCTGGCAAAATAAGCCTACTCTGGGAGTGTGTCAAAGAGCTAAGGTGCATCTTGGGCTTTTCATAAACAAAGCAAATACCTTGGTGAAGCCTAATTTATACACAGGCACTAAAAAATTTAGCAGGAAAACTTAGTGAAAAACCTTTTTTTTTTTGCTGCTTCATTCAACAAATACTTATGGAGTACACATGTGTCTTAGGTGCTGGATATAGGCGAGAAAGACAGCCAAGGTCACTCTGGCCAAGTGCCTTACAGACTAGAGGACAAGACAGACATTGATCTAGTGACAATAAAATACTCCAATGCATGTTTTGTTGGAGGGAGTAGAGGTCCTATGGGAGCTTCAACCCAAAGTGACCTACCTCAAGCCAGTGACTCAAGGAAGGCACCCAGAGACCCAAAAGATGAGTAAGAGTTTGCCAGTTGGAGGTCATGGGATGGGTGGGGGACAGACTTTGGACTGTTTACTATTTAAGTGATAATATAGGAAATTTTTTTTGATATTTCACATTCAGCACTGAATTTTCTCTTCACCCTCCAATTTATTATAGTACATCCTGAAATAAAAAAAGTCAGCTCACATTTGTAGTAGAAAATAAACATTTCTTAGAATATTAATAGTGGTTTCTTTTGTCCCAAAAGCAAATCCTATGTTTTTATCTCACTTCTTTTGTCACATGGAAAAAGCAGTGTAAAGCCAAAAGTTGAGCACACATCACAGGTGTAGTTGTGGAAACACTTTATAACCTGCTGGTGGAATGTAAAATGGTGTAGCCACTTTGGAAAACAGCTTGGCAGTTAACAAGTTAACTGTTAGCAGTGAAGCATAGAGTTATGAGAGGACCCAGCAATTTCACTCCTAGGTGTTAACACAAAAGAAATGGAAACACATGACCACACTAAAACTTGTACATGAATGTTTATTCATAATATTCACAATAGCCAAAAGGCAGAAACAACTCAAATGCCCACCAGCCAATGAATGGATAAGCCAAATGTCATCTATCCACACAATGGACTATTATTCGGCCATAAAAAGTGAAGTGCTGATACATGCTGTAGCATGGACGAATCTTGCCAAGTGAACATTATGCTAAGTGAAATAAGCCAGTCAAAAAAGATGACATCTTGCATGATTCCATTTCCATGAAATGCCCAGAAAAGGCAAATCTATGGATGCAGAAAGTAGATTCGTGTTTGCTTAGGGCTGGGGGAGGAATGGGAGAATTAGTGGGGAAGGGGAATGCTGTAGCTAAAGGGGACAAGTTTCGTTTTTGAGGTGATGGAAATGTTCTCAAATTGTGATGGTGATTGCACATGTCTGTGAATTGCATACTTTAAATGGGTGATTTTTATGGTATGTGAACTTTCTCTCAATGAAGCTGTTAAAAAGAAAGAAAGAAAAAAGAGCACGTGACAGGCACACGTTCCTAGCAGGCGCTGGAGCCAGCTAAGACCCACGGATTTGGGCTGTGGGGTTTGGTTCCTGACGCCAAAGCACATCCTTGCTCTTCCCAGGGAAGGTTCTTTGGTCTTTGACTTCTTTTCTTTCTATTCATTATTTTCTTCTTCCTCAGTCAATATCAGGAAAACTTAAGGGTTATTTTTTTTCTTCTTTTTAAATCTTTATTTACTAGTCGCTGGGAATGTATTATAAGCACAGTGTCTTTAACTCGGGTTGAAATTGTGATGCCTTATCCTTCTATTCTATAACTAGGACCTTCATTTTCAAATTGCGGCCACTGTTTTTAACCATCCCTCCCCATGTACTTGCCTTTCCCCCATGGCTTTAAGCTCGTCACTTCTGTATTAATCTGCGGGACTCAGCCTCATGGAGTGGCTGATAACCATGGCCGGCTGATGAGTTGTCAGCCATGATTCCATTAGCTCTCCTCTCCAGGGCCCGGGGAAAGGGCTGAGGTTAGACTTACTGATCTGATGATCCCAACTGAGCCCAGGACAGCAAACATTCTAGATGTCAGAAAAGCTGTTGGGTGAAAATCAATGCTGGTGTTTATACATAGACAGGACCTAAAAAGAAAAATGAAAATTTATAAAACCACATAATCATTTGGCCAGGGAATCCTGTTCCCTCGTTTAATACAACAAAATTAACGTTTTTACATCTGGCTTATTCAGCAACTTGGCAAGTAACTGCAAGTTAGAGGATTTCAAATGTCACAAATGTTTGGTTTTTTAATGTATCCTATTTGTGGCCACAAATTTACCGTTCTACTAAGGTAATTCATAGCTTCATATTCAATTGTTTGCATTCTATAAACACACATGAGATTGGTGGTGGGAAGTCAGCCAAGAGTAAGCAAGGAGTTCATGGGAAAAAAATCTACTTACTTTCAGAAATGTGCTGGAGCTAATTTGCAAAGAGAATAACCCACATGTGGATTATTGAGGGTTAGCTGTGTAATCCCCAAAGAGCAAAACACTGGTTAATGATTCCTACTGAGAGAGAGAGATTTACTGCCTGTTTCTGTGTTTCAGGGATTTTACATATATTATCTCAAATTCTTACAGTAAACTTACAAGGCAGGCATTAGTACCCACATTTTCTATATGAGGAAACTGAGGGCTAGCTAAGTTAAGTGACATACCTAAGGCCATAGAGACATTATTGAAGGAGCCAAAACTTGATACATTTGGGCTTATCCTCTATATAACATTGTCTCTTTTGTTCATTCACCCATCTATTTGATCATTATTGTAGTATACAAAGAACTGCCTAGATTGTGGGATAGTCTCTGCATGATCATTAGCAAAACATTTCAAAGGAAGAACAAGACGAAAGTTAATGTCTTGATTATATTAATAAATTGTTTTAATAGCAAAGTATAAAAGGAAAGGATTACTTAGCAGAGGCCAACATCTATTATATAAAATACAATAGTTCTCTGAAATTAAGGATCTCCAGTCAATAGGTGACAGTTTGTTAGGTCTTGAAGTCCCTTGTAGCCGTGGCATCTCTCTCTCCATGCACAGAGTTGCCTTAGATGTTAGTCTAAAAAAAAGAGTGATTTTTCTTTGATATGTAAAGTTCAAAGGAGCTTTGTTACACTAGAAGTTGAACAGTAGCATACAGGTGGAAAGAATTCTGGGTTGACTGGTAAATCGTAGCCCCCACCCAAATTGCAAATATTTGGGCAAAATCAGGAAAGCACAAAACGACAAAGTAGCAATGAAGGGAAGTGGACTGCCCAGGAATCTGGAAATGTACTTTGATGCCCTTTGGTTTTATTATATAATCAGCAGTTTAAATCAGGCCAAGACAAATAATAACCAAAGTAGAACTATTTTATCTCTTTGGTCATACGTGCAGGCTAGATAGCCACTCAACTCACGCAAAATAAAACAGTCAGAATTCCCAGGAGGAAAGAACTCACGGATGACTTTTATTGTATTATTATTATTAATGTTAATTTTTAAAGAGAAAAGCCATTCCCATCCTCCTCACTCTTACATTACCATGTTGGAAAACCTGACCCTCTGGAGGGTTGGGAACTGGGATAGTCCATGAAATGTCCCTTCAGTAGGAAGGGACAGCCTGGCAGGCTGCTGCCCCCACTCTGTCCTAAGCTGGGGAAATGTGGTGGGCAGAACAATGCCCCTCAAAGATGTCCACCTTTGAAATGCTGAAACCTGTGAATATGCTATCTTACGTGGCAAAATGGACTTCACAGAAGAGATTAAGTTAAAACCTTGAGATGGGGGGATTATCGTGGATTATGCAGGTGGGCCACCTCTAATCACGTGAGTCCTGAAAAGCGAAGAACCTATTTCAGCTGTGGTCAGAAAGAACTTCGACCACAGAAGATGGTTTAGGGAGATGCTACAGTGTTGACCTTGAACATGGAGAAAAGGGGGCAGGAGCATGGAGTGTGGGCATCCTCTAGAAGCTGGGAGAGGCAGGGAAAGGAGTTCTCCCTTAGAGCCTCCTGAAGACAGCTCTGCTGTCTTCAGTACAATTTTAGCCCAGTGAGATCGTGTCAGACTTGTGACATACAGAACTGTAGGATAACATATTTATGTTATTTAAAGCCACCAAGTTTGTGGTCATTTCTTACAACAGCAAGAGAAAACTGATACAGAGGAGAACAAATCAAGGCAGTTGGAAAACCTGGCCTCTTTTGTCAGCATGTCCTTGTTGCTCCATGGTTAAGCCAAGAATAGGACACTTCTTGCTTAGCAAGGGCACCTAAGTAAGCTTTTAGTTTCTTAGACCAAAGTCAAAGCCTGTTAAATTTCTCGTTACCTTCACTGATCTATTAGATTCGTTTCTTTGTTTTTATATTCATTAAAAAAATGAATTGCATGTTAATATTTTCAAGATTATTTCTTTGCCTTTCCTCTATCTAAAGACCTATAGTGAAACTTACTAGGTTGGTGCGAGGGTAATTGCCGTTTTAGCATTGTTGAAATTTGCCATTTGATATTGGAATATTAATAATTATTAATCAAAAGAGTACAAAGAAATCTACCCTATAGCTAAGGCCTATTCTTACCTTAACATTAATGACTTCAGTTGGACCAAACAATACAAACCGAAGAGTGTTCAGTGGCCCCATAAACTATCATTATTATCAATATGACAAATACAAAACTTGGGCATATTCAAATTTACTATCACTATTGCTAAAAACACACCTTGTGTACTTCCCCATTTATTAACCCATTAATGATAAAACATTTGATCTGAGGCCTACATGAAAATAAGGTATAAAATAATAATAATTCAAATTATCTTTCAGTGGGTAAGTCCCTATGTCACAGACCTTTTTAGATTGAACAAAATCAAGTTATCTGACTTTCTAGGTTACATAAGTTAGGCTAACATTGTCTTTGAAGATCACCTTCTATCCTTATATTAGAAGGGTCAGAAAAAAATACCTATATTTTGCACTCACAGCCTATCACTTCCACGTATACTACCACTTTCCAACCCTCTGGCTAGTCCTCTCTCATTTATCCATTTTCTTTCCCACTCACTGCAGCCTACTCTTGCCCCAGAAGGATTGTCTAAACTTTATTCACTGCTGCCAAACTCTAAATGTTCAAAAATTAAAAATATAAAGAACATACCACAACGAAGTTTCAGATCATTCATTTAGCACTGCGAGAGGCGGGTTTACTATGAAGTGAACAAAACTTAAGCTTCCGGCCCCTCTCATGGTGGGGTCCTCTCATGCCTGGACTCCTTCGAAGGCCTGGGGAAGGATCCTGACACATTCACACACTGAATAGATTTTTGTAAGATTTGCAAAAGTAAAATACTCTAATTGCAATTGGTTGAAACCATTATCTCTTCCCACTCTGACTTCCCCTTTGTCACACTGCAGTCAGGTGGGATTACTGGGGACATGAGCATTTGGGAGATCTCATTAATGGGAAGTTGAATTGGGAATACATTAAGTTTTGGTTTTAGTGGGTTATGTTTATGAGGGTCATGGTCACTTCCTTACATAGTTAAGCTGTTACTGGCTGACCTGGTGTAGAAATGGCTTCTGGATACTCTTCCTGCCCCTGAGCTAACTTACCAGGCACCACGTTGAAGGATCAGGGTCAGAGGCTGTATCAGGATAAGAATGTGTCCTGCAGCCCCTAGCACTGGAGTATGTGGGGAGAGAGAGCAGCGAGGTTTGCAACATGTAGAGCCAGAAGTCATTCTGGGGAAAATTCCTCCAAGTATCAGATGTGTAAAATTAGGAAGCAAAGGATTTGGTGCTCATTAAAGCCTCCATCAAGACAGAAATGCTCTTCTGTAAGGAATATACTTAATAATACATTATATATAACTATAACCCCAAAATATATTTTTACAGAAATCACCTAAAATAGATTTTATTAGAATTCCTGTGTTTCTTGTGCATAATCTTGTAGCAGTGAGTACATCTATGTGTGAGGTCGCATGTTTTGTATGACCTATCAATAATAAAACAGAAATTTAAATCAACCCTGCTAGAGGAAGACAATATTCTTTTCTTTCTATAGAAGCCAAGATTGGTGTCATATGAAAAGGTGATAAAAGAATATGCAGCCAGAATATGTAGAAAAAAGCATTGTAAAGTGGTGTCAGAGAATTAAAAAAACAGAAATATTATATATTTCTAGATTTGTGGATATTTGCCGTATTTATCATCTTTCTAACATTTATAATTTATTTTTATTTCTGTTTATTCTAAACAAATATTTACTTTTATATCTAATTTTATATTTCTAATTTTATGTTCTTTTTTTAAATGCAACACTTTATTAAATAGAATATATAACAGATTTTGACAGTAAATAGAAGAAAAACAGTTACCTCTCATTCACCACCATCTCATTTTTCCTGGCACCTTGGAAATCAGCATGTGTTCCCACTTTCAGTCTCTACTGCTCAGTAAGCAGAAGCTGGAAAGCTAAACAACATACAGTCTGTGGCTTGTTGTACACACGCTGTGAGGGTTTGGTGAAGATAGTGGAGGAAGGACTAAGAGCTTCTCATGTTCACCCAGGCTCCAGGATCAGACATTTAAGTCTTTGGCACTGGGGGAATGGGCAGCAAAGTCTTTAAACGTCATCTTCTTTTAATGTGTGTCAGATTGTAGATGCCTTCAGAGAACGCACCTCACTGTCCCTTCTGCATCTTTCATCTGCTGTCACCAGTCCAAATCATCTTTGTCATACGGGTGCACATCCAAACCAGGTTCAGATCCTTTCTTAGATGCACTTCCTGATGCCCGTCCCCATTCCATTGGACAAGCATATTCTTTACCACCTTCTTGTTTCTCAGATTCTGAAAATTGTCCAAGGTAAGTTTCTTTGGCTTCACTTTGGCAGGAGCTATTAGATGTACATAATCTGGTAACCCCATGGCATCTTGCTTCTGGCATTGGGCCTTGGACCCATCAAAGGGTTGAAATGAGTGGCCAAATGGCTTCACAGGTTCCCCTCCTTTGGACTTGACCTAAGTCCTGCTAATGATCTTCCTCAATAGCCTTGTCCTATGGCAGGATTTTCAGGAATGTTATTTTCTTTCAGTTTTGCCCTAATTTCTCTACAGAAATTCCGTCTTTGAGTTTGCTCAAAATAAAAGTCTATATCAATTTTATCACAAAGGAGACTTTGTTTTCCTTCAATAAGTTCTTCAAAAATGCCTACTGCTGCTTATTTAGTATCAGAGGAAGCTTCCCTTTCTGTTTCCATGACCCTGTAGTTTTCCAGCCCTTTAATCTGGGTTCTCCGTGTTCCCTGGTCAGTGGCCTCTAGGTTATGCCCACGTTGTGTGCATGGAAGCTAAATTCTTCTCCCTTTGGTGGACAAAGTAACCTCCTGATTAGGGTCAGAGCTACAAAGGGATCCCCACTGGGCAGAAATATGCATGCAGTGAAACTTCCTTTGTAACATTATTAAGAAGTATTTCTGGCTGCAACAGGGAAGGCTGTTTTCTAATTTAATTATTTCAGGTCCACTGTATCTGCAAAACTTTTATTTCCATTTGGAGGCTATTATAAATAATGGTATGTTGATTTATTTTTATTGATTTATTTTTATAAAAAGCTTTATATTTCTTTAAGATAGTCTCCAAGTGGATATGCTGGGTCATCCATTGAGTGTGGACTGTTTTTTTAAATTTTTATTTTTTTATTTTTCATTTTTTTGAGGCAGACTCTCACTCTGTTGCCTGGGCTAGAGTGCCGTGGCATCAGCCTAGCTCAC
>VBSM01000142.1:3449532-3473177 GCA_008086735.1 Cheirogaleus medius
AGTGCTAGGATTACAGGCGTGAGCGACCGCACCCAGCCGGTTGTATAGGTTTTTATCTCTCAAATTTCTTCATGTATGGGAAGCCCCTCTCTCTAACAATGGGTGACTTCTGCAGGATTAGTTGATATTTCACCCATTTATACATGTAGTGTAGCAGTGAGATTAGTAACTTAGAAAATTTCAGCCTTCCCACTGGGTGATCTCAATCAGTAGGTCCATTCGGCACAGGGCCCTGGAATTCGTGTTGAGGGGAAAAGAATAAACAAGTCCTGCAAGTGATTGTGGTGCTCAGGTGAAATTGAGAAGCTCTGGCTTATTTTTCTTGGGAAGACCTGGCCCCTTCTTCCCACCGCTCTCTGGAGGGACCCTTGGGAGAGCTGGGCGTGGGTAGTGTACAACGGTGACCAAAGGGTGACTGATTTCACCAGCACATGAAGCTACTGTTCTTTGCATACCCCCCCAAAAAAAAAAAAAGTGGCCTATTTTATGCCTCATGGAATTTTGTATTAAACTAGAAACACCAGTTTATTTTTAAACCTGAAAGTCCTAAAAACAAAATGAGAAGAATCTCTTCGAAGAGAATCTCTTGTGCTGCAATTAGTATGCTAGCAATTAGCATGATAGGGGGATGGAAGCCAGTTAGTTATTCGACAGGCACCGTGAAGAACGGGACTTTCTGTTCCTTTGCCCTGGCTTTCCTGGGCCACTCTGCACATGTCCATGTAGTCGACTGGATCTAACTGTAGACACCGGACTTAACTACAGCAAACCACCCGCCCTTCAAAAAGTCAACGTCCCTGTGCACTGTTGCTCTTCCTCTCAGCCTCTGCTTCTCTGGCCTTCCTCCTTGGCCACCAGCCCTGACCACACTCAGGTCAAGGGGAGAGTTGCTGTCTCCATCTGGGTCTTTATGGCAGGTTCATCGTCTTGATGCTGCTGGAACGTGGGAAGGGACATTTCTTTCCCCATATCTAAATTTTCAGCACTGTCACAAAGGCAGTTGACAGGAGAGCAGACACAGGAGACCGAGACATGACATTTGTCAGTTTTCTTAAGAAAGAAAAGTTTCAGTGTTGAATATTCACAGTGTGCGTAGAGTTTTCTTATTATTTTCTTGACTTTCTTTCTCCTACCTCCTTTAAAAAAAAATTAAGTATTTGACTATGGCTGAGTTCCAAAAATGGAAATCTTTTGAAAGGAATAAAATTTTGAATACAAATCTGTGTTATTTCCCTGAGATGTTTTACTGCAGCTAGCACCACTCCTAAAACAAAACCAAAAACCAACAACAAAGCAAAACAAAAAAAACAAAACCAGAATGGTGTATAAACCCTATGGTTAGGACTATGATATTATCTGTATGTACATAAGGGATTGTTCATTATGAATTGCAAGGTATAATTTTTGAGTAACGTAATGACCAAGCTAAATAACAAAATAGTGTTTGAAAGGAGATGGCAAAACATTTTGGCTGAAAAGGCATAGTGATGTTCTATACCTCTTCCAGCTACTATTTACTGTTTTGATAAGTATTACAAGACATAGGGCTCTTTTTATGTTTTGAAAAATTTTTCTAAATTACACTTGGCACTAAGGCTTGAATTTCTAAAAATCTGGAGGGAACAGCTGGTGTTCTAATAAATATTCAGGCCAGCTATTTTAATGCTTTGTACTCAATTAAGTAGTCCTCATAAAAGAGGAATACTTGACTTAAGCATTTTTCAAAGTATAATGTTTTGCTTCAAACAAAAATTTCCCCAAATTGTTTATAGATTCCCCCCAAGCAGCCTTAAAACTTAATTCTGCCAAGTAAGTAGTTCTAATCACTGATGATGCATTTAAATGCCAAAAGTTAGTTCTCCTGTTTTGAGCTATAGTCATATCAGTACAGCCCAGCCCTTTAACTGAAGTCTCCACTGATCATTGACCTTTTAGAAGAATTGTTTATATGGTACAGTATTAGAGAGTAATAAAAGATTCATCCTAACTTGGGCATTCTTGTGCTCTGGTGTAGGTGGGTAGAACGTCTGCTGATAATGAGTTTGGACCTCAAGCCTGTCTGAATTTTCCCCCCAGCTCCGTTCCTGGGATTGTGACCTTAGGTTATTTAAACACCTTGCAATTAAGTCTCCCCCTCATCTGCAAAATGGCATGTTTAGTAGTAATACCTCCAAGTAGAATTTGAGGAATTAATATGTGTCAATTGCTTGGAATATTCCGTAGGTATTAGCAATTATTTCTCTGTTTTCCTCAACACCCATAATTTCTTGTAGTTATTTTTCCTTAACTTCTTTTAGAATCATTAAAATAATCTTACATTGTAACATATATTTTTTGTTCTCGTCATGTTCTGCCTGCATAAGTGAATTCTCAAAATAATGAAAAGGAAAAAAGATCTAACAAATGTTTGCAGTGTTCTTTTCATTGTAATGAATGGCATGCAGTTCTTATCATGGATACCAGACCATGAATTCGCTTCTATTGTTTGTTGTTAATTTTCCCATTTTTCATAACCCAGTTAGATTCACTCTTCATTTCCTTTGCAAAACCAAACTGTCTCCTGTTAGTATTTTCTACTGGGAAGTTGAGTCTCTGATGTTTAGCTCTGGTGTTAGGCCTAACACCTGGGGGCAGAGGGAGATAGAAATACTGTATTATTGATAACATCTGTTAAATCTGGATATTCTGGAACTATCTAGATGGCTGTAACTATATAGTTTTAGCTATTTATGGTATCATAAATCCTGCCTGTTTTGGTCATTGTTTTACTCTATATTTCAGACAAATCCTTTAGGTTATGAAGGTGAAAATTGAATCAGTGATATAGATAACTTGGGTTTTCTCCCTGTATGTTCTTCTAGTTGATGCAGAGCTAGGATGTTGGCCTGAACTACCTGGATCACTGACTAAATGGGCCCAACCATCTTGGTGAGTGAGGGACCAACTGGCCTCTTCTCCGGGGCATAAATGGGATTCACTGAGACCTTGTGCTCTTCGGCCCCCATACTGTCACCTGAGGCAGAAGACACAAGCTGTAATATTTCCAAGCTTTATTTTCCTTCTAACTGGCCTCAGCTCTGGGAGGAAAGGCCAGGGTGTGATAAATCAGTAGGTGCAAGGAGCCTTGTCACTCATTCCCAGGTAGAAGGTGTGCCCTGGAAGGGAAAAGAGAAGGGATTAAGGGGGAGGGTTGCGTAGAATTTTTACTGTAATATTCTTTGGTAAAAAGGAATGATATATTTGGTGTGACAGGATGTTATAGAAGCATATTTAAAGTAATCCTTTAGTTTACCAGAGACACCCCCAAAACTGCTGGTTTGGTTTCATTCATTGATCTTACAGTTCATTGCTGGGTTGTGACTCTGCATTTTGAGAACACAAATCACATTACCCTTTGTCCTGCTGACCTCCACTAGCAGATCTGGAGGAGTGTCTGGAGGATAGATCACCACCTGATCATCTAAAGCAGCGAGTCCCAAAGTGCAGTCATTTGCAAACTGCCTGTGTGGTTTTGGACAAGCTCTTGTGCCACCCCAGAGTTTCTCAGATTTTAATGTGCATGTAAGTCATGTGGGGATCTTGTTTAAGATGCAGATTCTGGTTCAGGAGAGGTGAGAGGGGCTGAAGATGCAGCTCCTTTAACAAGCTCCCAGGAGATGCTGAGACTTCTGGTCACCTGATGTCACTTTGAGTCACAAGGATCCAGTCTGTTTTGAACTGAATCTTTCCTTTAAATTGACTCCATTTTTAAACCTTAAATACATATATTTAAAAAGGAAACTTAAACAGAATCACTATTCAAATGCCCTACGATGACAATACTATGGTTTATTAGCTTCTAGGTAGCCCTGGTGCCTGCTGGGGGCCTGAGTGAGAGCCTGTTTGCTTTTGTTACAGTGCAGGTTAACCAGGGTACCAAGTGTTCGACATGCTGGCATCAAATGGAGACTTTCTCCCTAACTAGACCAGAGGATTTAAAGAGAGTTGAAAAGAAATGACTTTCTTATTCAAGGTTATTTGATGCTGTGTTCTAAATTGTCTCGTCTGGCACCCTGGGTCACTGGGGAATCTCACTTTGGGAAGCACTGCATTTAAGTATTATAATTTGTGGGAAGGCAGGCGTTTATAAGCTGCAACCCATCAGTGAGATGGGTGGATCTCAACCGCACTGGTTGGGAGAATGTGTTTAAATGTTGGCTTATTCCTATGGTGCTGGGGAGAGAAGATGGAAATCTCCCATTTCTCCAAAGCTGCTAACCCCAGGTCCAAGGAGTCATTACATGTTAGGCATAAAAAGGAAAGTGCTTTGGGAAATTGTGTCTCAGGCTAACAGGAAGTCCGTGTGAAAAACCTAGGGACTCTGTTTTATCTCAGTGGGCTCCTCCTGTCCTCCTTTGCTTTCAAGTTGCTGCAGGGATTGCTCATGCTCAACTCCGGAATGAATCAATTTATGTGATGCATTTTTTAGAATAGGGCACTTTCTTTGTACTTTAATATTGTAAAAACAAAATGGCAACACAAATACTGCCTTTTTTTTGGAAAAGAAATTCATCACAATCTCCATAACACTTTCTGTTCGTTCGACTACATGAAAAGTGGAAACATTTAGTCAAATGCTCTGAGAGCAGCAAACACCCCAACATGAAAAAAACAAAACATTTTAGAGTTTCAGTTGTAGTCATCTGTGAGAGTTTGAATTTAGCAAGCCTCAGTTAATTAACTTTTTAAAAGAAAAATGTGCTGTTACATCACTAGCTTTTAAGCATTTCTTCTGACTTTGCTGACATTTTCCCCTCAGGATAACATTTAGAATGAGTGTTTTCAACATCCCAGAGCAAATACCTTGTGAATAAACATGAATTTCACACAACCAGAAAAAAAAATCAATAAATCTCCTTTTAGGCATTTGCAAAACTGTACTTTTAAAGGAAGGAGGAGTTATAATGTTAAGTAATTGGAAAACAAAAACTCAATACACTAAGTAAATGTAGTTGGAAACTTCCTAAGCACCTGTTTTGTTGTCGGTGCCCTACTTACCCGAGGATGGACAGCAGCCGCCCACATGGCAGCTCGTGAGAAAGGCTGTCAGTTGTTTTAAAATCTCATAACTGGAATCCGGGGGAAGATGATGTTTCTTTTATACAAGTTCTTTCTGGCTTCATCTATTGGCTTTGGAAAGAATGAATTGAATGCAGAGGTGTCTAGATGATATAACTGTATGTGGCATTTTCTTTTTCTTTTTTTTTTTTTTTTGACCGTGCCTGACTTTTAGTCCCTGATATTCTCACTGTATGTTTTGAGAGTTTTAAAGTTGCTATCCAGTGAGGATTTGAAACAATTCATAAAAGTTTGAAAGTAATGTTTTACTTGTCTTTTTTTAAAGATACAGAATCAATATTTTAGAAGTGAAGGGACAGAGTCACTAAGAAAGAATAGAAATATCTTCAGTGTTTTGTGAAATCCAAAAATATGTGCCCCATTGAAATGTTGATCTATGTCCTTGGTTTTTAAAATATATATTATCAGTATATATCCTTGATGCTTATTGTAATGAATACTGATCTTTTTTTAAGTACAGTCACGTGTTGCTTAATGACAGGGATATGTTCTGAGAAATGTATTAAGCAAATTCGTTGCTGTGAGGACAATCATAGAGTTACTTACACAAACCTAGATGTATATAGCCTACTATACACCCAGGCTGTGTGGTGTAGCCTGTTGCTCCTAGGCTACAAACCTGTACATCATGTTAATGTAGTGAATGCTGTAGACAGTTGGAACACAGTGATAAGTATTTGTGTATCTAAACATAGAAAAGATACAGTAAAAATATGATATAAAAGATAAAAAGTCCACCTGTATAGGACATTTACTATGAATGGAGCTTGCAGGACTGGAGGGTGCTCTGGGTGAGTGAGTCATCGAGTGAGTGGTGAGTGAGCGTGAAGGCCTAAGACATTACTGTAGACTCCGGTAGACTTTATAAATACTGTACACTTTGTAGGCTACATTAAATTTATAAAATATATTTTTCTTTCTTCAATAATAAATTTAGCTTATATAACTTTTAAAATTTTTTATAACTGTTTTGTAATAACAGCTTAATACACACATTGTACAGCTGTACAAAAATATTTTCTTTATAACTGTATCCTATAAGCTTTTTTCTGTTTTTAATTTTTTTTCTTTGTAAACTTCTTTTTATTAGAAACTAAGGCACAAACACACACATTAGCCTAGGCCTACACAAGGTCAGGATCATCAAGACTTTACTACATGATAGGAATTTTTCAGCTCTGTTATAATCATATGGGACCATCATTATATTAATATATGCAGTTCCTTGTTGACTGAAATGTCATTATGTGGTGTATGACTGTAGATATGTACTCTCTTTGGAGAAAAAAAGAGACACTACCTGAATGACCATATGACCTCTAAATATTTTCATTCATGATACGAGACTAAAATTTCCTTATCATAGTATGCTATGAATATGCAAACTATTCCTATCTTTTGCCCACTTTTTAATGGGATTGTTTGAGTTTTCCTTGTGGATTTTCCTTAGTTCTTGTGGATTCTAGTTATCAGCCCATTATCGCATGTGTAGCATGCAAATATTTTCTCCCATTCTGTAGGTTGTCTGTTTGCGCTCATGATAGTTTCCTTGGCTGTGCAGAAGCTTTTTAATTTGATCAGGTCCCATTTATTTATTTTTGTTGTTGCTGTGATTGCTTTTGGGGTCTTCTTCATAAATTCTTTCCCTACGTCAATGTCTATAAGAATTTTTCCAACATTTTCTTCTATAATTCTTATAGTTTCCTGAGTTAGGTTTACGTCTGTTATCCGTCGTGAGTTGATGGGTCCCGTGAGCGCTGTCTGGGGGATGGACACGCTTGTAGTATATGTAACCTAAACATTTGTACCCCTGTAACATTCTGAAATAATATTCTGAAATAAATGTAAAAAAGAAAAAATATGCAAGCTAAGTGAAATTTTGTTTTTAAAATTCAAAGCCAGAGATCAGTTTTAGAATCTAAAATATAAGCAGAAAAAAACTATCCTTGCATTTTTGGTTATTAGATGGAGATGAGAAAATAAACTCTTTGTTCTATGAAATTATTACATCTTAGTTGGAGATGCCAACAGATCGTTAATTATTGCTAAGAACCTTTCAAAATGCAGTTTTTAATTTTAAATGTCCTTTCTGTTGAATTTCCCCCTTACCTGCCCCTTTCTTTCTGTGATTTTAATTCCAAAATTGAGAAGACAGAGCTTTTTGTTTTTAGGGAAGCTAAATCTCTTTCTCACTCTTAAAAAAATTTAACCTGCTGATGAAAGAACAGAAGGTTGGAATTCTTTTGAACAGGAATGGCTGTGCAAATATTTTAACTCATTGTTCTTTGGCGGTTCTTTTTAGTGCCCAAGTATTGGAACTATGCTTTAATTGGTCTTTTGCAGTCCTGATTATGTAATCTTAGGGCTTATATGTTGAAAGGGACCTTAAAAATCATTTAGGCCCTAGTTTTTACTACCCACTGTTCCCTACCTCCTCCCCCTTTAATAGTGGAATTCTTTGTTTTTTTTCTTCCCCAACAAAAATGTTAAGCAAAGTCCCCAGTTTATATAACAGGGAACAGAACTGCTGTTCTGAGAGCTTAGCATCTTGGGGGCCTCAGATGTCCTAAGCATCACTGTGTAGGGACAGTGTGCAGAAGGGACAATGGGAGTCTTGACAGATTTTACCCGTGGGTTGAGTGTGAGCTGCTGCCGGTGGACAAGGCATCTGTTTACCATTTGTACGTTGAACTGGGATGCAGTTGGCATTTGGCCTGTGTTGTTTGTAGGACGTGTGCATGCTGAACTGCCCGAGTTGCCAAGTCCCCACACTTTGACTCCATTTGGTTCTGCTAAAAAGGTTTGGCACAGTTGTTTTGATTAACATCAACCTTGCCTATGTAAAGTTAACTATTCTGGTTATTTATTATGTATTACTCTCATGCTTTGGAATGAGCAGACTCAAAAAACCCCTGCTTCATATGGATTCCATATGTGGCTTTTATGTTAGTAGAAACACAAAGGCTTCCCATTAATTTGCACATAAAATTGCATATTGAATAGATCAAGCTTGATGGCATAGGCATTATTTGAAATTCCTTGTCATCTCTAATATTCATATTGCATTTAAACAAGCTATTAGGTGTTTGAAATTCTGCGGTGATGAACATAATCTACAGATTCATGTATGTTGTGTTTGGTTTTTTATTACTGAATGCAGATATCCATGGAATTTATTTTGTTGTTTGTTTGCACTGATGAGTTCCAGACAGTACGAGATGATATAAAAAAAAGGGGGACATTGACTCTTTATTTCTGTGATTTAACTTTTCCTTTCCCACACACAGCGCTAGGCAGAGAATAGTGCAACATTTAAGATGGGGCTTAAGGGTAGACTCCCTGGGTTCAAATATGGGCCTTGATGCTTCCAGGCTGTGTGACCCTGAGCAGTTACTTCCTCACTCTGAACTATTTCTTTTGGGCAAACTGGGTAATAGCAGTACTAGCCTCTAGGGTCGCTGTAAAGATTCCGTAAGATGACGTGCGCTCAACCCTGAGCACAGCACCTTATCGGGGTGAGCATGATTTGAGTGCTGACATGGTCATTAAGTCCCCAACAGGTGACTGCTTAGAATGGTTGCAGGCTTTGGTTCATTATCACCTGGGAAAGGTGTTGTCAGTGTCCAGGAACTTCAACTTTCCTGGTTAGGGAAGTGTAGTCTGTAAACTAGAACTTGTCACTGATGCCAGGCTTGGTTTCCTGTTGTCCCGTACCCGCTGGAGGAGAGTGAATCTCCCTGCTCTCCTTTGGCAGCTGGATCTGAGGGTTTGCTCCTCCTCCCAGACCCTCTTCTTGTCCCCTGTGTGATGCAGCTGTCTGCTGTGGCCATTGCTGGATCACAGTGCCAGCATTTCTTGGGTCTTACCTGGGGGGGTCACTCTGAGGCCACAGACCTACCTGTATTATTTTTTTTAAATGGTAGCCTATGCAGAACATGACAGTTTCAATAAAATAACATATAAAGATGTCTAGAAAATGACCTAAAATATAGTAGCAGTCCAGTAGTTATTAATTGAAATAAGTGTTGAATGTCATTTTCTTAGCTTAGAACAAAATTAGCATCATCTGGGCCCATCTACAAAAATTTCTTAGGCATAAATAAGGATGTTTATGAAGTTACTTAATTTATTAATATATATTTTATTCTGATGGCAATTGTAGATTTTCTAATTGAATTTATATTTGCATGCTTACTTTTTTTGTTACAAATAGTGTGTAGGCTGCTGAGCTTTAAGAGATCTGACATTTTAAATGTTTTTTTTTTTACTATCTGAGAAGTAAAAATGTATATCTGAAAATCATTGATGTTATAGCAAAGGAAAGCTGCCTCCCTCCCCTAGGCTAGTGCCTCTTGGAGTGTGAGCGTTTGTCAGGTGGGATTCCGTCTGATCATTTGCCATTTTCTGGGCTATCAGAAGTGGTTTCTCTTCCTTTGACGATGTAGGTAAAGATTTCTGGAACCCAGTTTTTCCCAGATTGAGACCAGCTTCTATCCCAGTCACTGTTAACTTATTTCTTGGTTTCAGGTGCATGTGTCAACAGAGAGAAGTTCCTGAAGGTGGTGAAGGAGGAGCAGAAAGGAGGAAGAGAAGCAAAGGCGGGGTTGCTCATCCTGTCAAGGGAAGGGTGTGCTCGGGGGGATCCCAGACTGTGCTGTTGGAATAAACAAGTCACGAGGTGTTTCGACGCCCCTTTCTGATGAGGGGCATGTGCTGCTGCTTTTGTGACCCATGATGTGAAGAGCATGGCAGGGGTTTGTGTGAAGGAGTTGCTGGGACTATGAACCCCATAAGGACAGTCATCGACGTTTAGGAATATACACAGCTTGTTGGGAGACATTCCTGTGGTCTCTTGTGTTCCTGCATGTCCTTCTGAGTATGTCAGGAATGCTCTTTACCTGGGCCATTGCTTAGGGTTGTGTTTCCAGTGAGCAACCTTGAGGGGTGAAGTAATGTCTCTCTCTGGGACAACGACCAATGTCACTCACTGCTCACTAGAAAGCAGTAGGTTCTCCAAGCAGAGGTTGCTGGCTGGGATGCAAACCCGCTACACGCAAAGCTTTCACCTGGGCCCCCAACACCCCTCCGTTGGACTTTGAGAACTGACGCAGATGTGATGCTCATGCCGCCTACTGTGCTGTGAATAATAAAGTTCCTTCTCTCTGACCCGGGAGTCTTGTGTCTTCTGCCAGCTTCTGCGCAAGAGTAGCAGGCTAATTTACTGCCTTGTAAATAGGGTAAAAGCAAATTAAAACCAGATACAGGTGGAGCCTCTGGATAGCCAAAAACGTGGAGGTTCCGGGAGGGAGGGTGGTCACCCTGAGGGGCCATGGAAGCTCCACGCTTCTCCCTCACTCCCTACCTTGCGCTAAGAATCTCTTCGTCTGTACCTATTGAAATATTTTTTATAATAAGCCAGCAAATGTCCAGCAAAACCAAAAAACAGATACATGTGTATCCAGTTAAATGCACTCACACGTGTCCTCACCCCAGCCTCCCCCACAAAGGTCGTGGGTAGAAAATTGATCATGGGTGGCTCCTCAGAGCTGCTCAGGTTTCCTAGACCTGACGAGGGAAGTTTCCCAGGCACTTCCTGTCTGTGCCACTGGCCAGTGTGTCTCCAGGGCACCGAGGGCTGAAGGAGACCAAAGCGTCTTTATGGAGCATTGTATCCGGAGTTAGGCAAGATGTAAAATTGTGACGCATCGGAGTGCTCGATTTTTAGAGTGTGCAGAGCAGCAGAATCCAGCGTTGCTGGTGGCGGTGGGAGAACAGCACACAGTATTAGGAGCTGAGGCAGCTCCAGTGGACACAAACTATTGCCCAGGCAAGGGCAAGATGCACAGATTGTCAGATATATGGCCCTGAAAGAAGAGAGAGGTGGGGAGGCCCAGACCAAGGCAGTGGAGCAGAGCTAAGAACACCCTGGCTCTGTTGAATTGGCCTGGGGAAGACAATTTCTAAGTTTCGCTCTTTGATATTTATGGGCTGACTTGTCCTCCAGCACTCAGTTAACCAACCTGTTGCAGAGTGACACTGAGATCACCTGCAAGCTGGTTTAGGCAATGTAGAGAAGCATTTATAACTAACATTTGTGCAACTGATGAAAGCCAAGTAAGAACATTTGTTCAGAGCAATATTTTTTGTACTTTTTCTTTGCAATATGTCTGTTAAAGTGTATTGTTATCTGGAACAGGTTTTTTTTGATCCTTCCCGTATCCAAATAATATTAATAATAATGTGTCCATATAGTAATCAGGCCTGAAATTAAGATTCTATTGAAAGAGCATTCCCAGGGCCCAGTATAGGAGGTAAGACATTGAAACCCTACTTGTTTTGTTTCCAAGGTGAATCTTAGTTGGCATTTAGTCAGAAGCAAATCCTAAATAATATTTTTCATGCATTTAGTGATACGTGAAAATTATTGACTGCCTGTAGCCATCAATTGAGATCTATGATGACTGCTGGAATCTAGGGATTAGGTAAAAAATTCTTGGATCAGGAAGTGGATTTTAATGGGGAAGTATCTGTGGGAGAGTGACCTCCTATCCCCGAGGGCCGCTGTGTACAGCTGCACAGGTTGTGAACAGCACAACTCCCTGGGATGTGCGTGACGCCCTGGGATGTGCAGCATGGCAGCGACGTGTGCATTGGAGTGGAGGAAGAGCAGTCGTTCAGAGGTGTAAGTGGCATAGAACGTGGACGATCCTTTTAAGTGGAATGGATTCAGACATTTCTGTTAGTATGTTAAGCACTACCTGAGCCTCTCCTTCCTTGAAGAGGAACGTGGGTGGTCGGGGGTTCGCCATGGGGAGCTGGGAAACTCCCTGTGGAGGAGGAGGGGTCTCCAGTCTGACAAGGACTGCCCAGGTGCATGGGGACCTTGCAGACTGGGTTAAGACACCTCATACCAGGGTCCCCTCTCAAGCTGGTCTTCATTGGGCTCCGGGAGACCAAAGACTAGCAGTTGTCGAACCTCTGTTATTGTATCCTTGAAGCCAAATAAACCATTTATTTATTCACTTATATTAATGAATAGTTTGAATATTCGTGTTCAGAATAGTTAACCCCTGTTTGTGAATTAATAGTCTGTCCATAATTACATATGACTCTTGAATCTAGTGTGCTTGTTATCAAAATGAAGAGGCTGCCAGCCAGATTCTTCCAGCAGTTTTACTTTCTTTTAATTATATAGGTGAGGTGTTAACTAGTTTAAATGCACAGATCAATAGAGATCATTTTTATATGTAAAGTTATTTTTTATTGCATACCTCTGTAAGTAATTTTAGGGACCAAAGACTATTATTAATAACATAAACTTTTGTTCATTCTAAATGCATTCTCATGTACTAAAAAAACTTAAAATTTTGCAGGGTTGACTTAGGAAGGGAAAACAAGAGACTTGGGAGTAGACTCCCCTTCCCCCATACAGATACACCACTGTTGCCTTCAACTACAGCCTAGTTCTCTCCTATTTGATTTTGAGACATACAGCACAAAAAGAACTTCTGTCCTTAGAGCGAGGCCATTAGCAGCCCCTAATATGTACCTGTTCCTATTCAGGTGAGTTGGATCAGACAACTTCCAGGAAAGCCTGGAGGACCTATTTATCACTCCCATACCTTCTTTCTCCCAGCAGGAGTTAGTATATCTTATACAACCGGCTTTTGCATAGTGGAAGCCAGTGGAACTTGGCATCATAAGATCTGAGTTTGCGTTCCACTTCTATTATTTTCTAGTTCTGTTGCCTTGGCTCTTTTTAAGCTTTTTGATCCTTAATTTCCTCTTAGGCAAAGTGGGCATGCTGGGAGACAGTTCTCCATAGGTCTCTCATATTTCTGCACATCTTGCAAACTGAGGTGCTGATGGCCTTTATTTATTCTGAACTATATTTTCAAGTGTGTTTGTATAGGGACAAGCCTTGGAAGATACATGCCCATTAAGAAATATTTGGGTTCTCTGAGTTCAGGAGTCCCCTCTTGCAGTTCCCTGGGCGAGCTCTCCTTGCATTGTCCTGCGGGAACTGGGGCTTTGGGAACTGGCTCAGAGGCTGCCACTGTGGCTACTGAGGCTGCTGTGAGTAATACACTGTTCTTTGTCTCCGACCTGAGAGTTTCATGTCTTCTGCCAGCATCCGTGAAACTGTTAGGTTCACCCGTGAGCTTATGGCGGGTTACAATTGCAGGCCTTGCACAGCACTGCAAGTGGGGATACTGGCTCAGTTTTAGCTCCATCAGTGTGCTCTCTAACTCTCCTCTCCACACCTGTCCCCGCCTTGATTCAGGGCACTACCATTTCCCACTTGCATTATTATGGTACCCCCCTTCCCTCCCCATTCTACTGCAGGGATGTTTCTCTAGTGGCAAATCTGACTGTGTCGTACCTGCCTGCTTTAAATACTTAAGTGGCTCTTAGTTTGGCCAGGATTAAAGCCAAACACCATTGTAGGGACCTTGCCTGTTTGTCACCTCTCGTATTTTCACATCCATACTCTGTTCCCCGCCCTTACTGTGTGAGAAGGAGCAGTAGGCATCCTTGATGGTCGTGATAAGATATTCGGATTCTGGGGTCCGCTGCTGTGATGCTGTCCTCTGTGTCACCCGATCCTCGTCCCACCACTCTGGAGGAGTTGGGGTTTGGGGAACTGCCACGTCAGGCACTCATTTATGTTTCTGTGACTTTGCACTGACCTCTGCTTTCGATGATGTCTCCACCATTTCTGTCTTTCTACCGAAGATCTGGTGTCTGCCATACAACACCGTAAAGAATAAAGAGGTCGTGAATGCGAAGCACTTGTCCCAGGGCCTGGTTAGCCACTGCCACTGCTGCTGTTACTGTGATCTTTGCAAGAATTGGTTCCAGAATTCAGCCTTTGGGTACCCTTTCCTGAACTTCCTCCACCCCACCACACCCCATCAGTTAAGGGGACTCCAGTTAGCTGTTCAGTCCTTTAGGATATGTTCCTTTTTCAGAAGTATTTTAAAAATTGTCAAAAATACACCTAAATCTGTTACACTAAAAACAAGGAGTTTATCCATTATTTTCCTTGGGGCTGTCGGGAGGCGTGTCTAGAGGGGGCCGATAGTGCCGTCTGGCATGCTGAGCCTTTTCCAGTCCGAGTGGCCCTGGACAATCTGTTGTGTTTTGCTGTCCCTCTCTTTCCCTTTCAACACCTTGTTTTCCACCTGATGGTCTTTGATTCACAGCAAATTGTTTGTTTTCTAAAGGATGAAGCAAAGGTGAGCTTTCATGGTTAAAATGCAAGCTGGCTATTAAGCTGTGAGTTTTACAAGCTGTTGGATCATATGGGCTATGTTCTAGCCAGCTAGGCCCTGCATTGCAACTGCTCTAAACGATGGTGAAAAGACAAGGACATTAGCCAATAAATCCCTCCCTTGTGTCGGGATGATGTTGGGGTTGTACCTCCACTGGGTGCTTTTTGCGGCTCCCCCTTTGGTGCTGAGTTTTTGAGGTCCCTGAGGTCCTTGTGGAATGGGACCCAAATGGGGTTTCATCCCAGGCTTCGACAGGGCCTGGCTCCTGGAAGGCATTCCATAAATTGTTTTGAATGCATGAATGACTGGGTGAGAAAATGCGAGAGCGCTTAGTGAACTGTAAAGCATTAGCCAAATGTGCACTAACATTTTTTCCCTTCTGCGGTATGGGAAGGTGTGCAGGGGCAGGAGCGGGGAGCTGACAGTGGAGATTCGGGGTGATGGCAAATGCCTGTTACACTTGGCTTTCTCTCAGCCTGTGTCCGTCCTTGTCACTCACCCCTCGCCCTGAAAGGTTGGCAGGTCTGGGGATGGGCTCAGTCCTGAGTAGCATCTGGTCCCTTCTTCTGTGATCCATTTGGGTTCAAACCTAAAGGACTTTGCAAAGAATGGTCATCTGTTGTCTCTTTTCCCACCCGCTCCAGTTGGGTTTACAATTCCTTTAATCCTTTAATTATCGCCACCTGATTCTCCCCACCTCTTCCTGGTCTTCATCTGTAGAGATTTATCTCTCACCATTCTGCAAGTCCAGGATGATGTCTTCTCTCTCAGAGTCACAGATCCCTGCTTTGTGTTTCTTGGAAACTTTCTGGAACCCTTTTTTCAGTGAGTTTTGGGGTATGTCTGGGAGTAGTGACTATATATTTTTAAAAGTTCAATTTGGGACAAAGCATCTAACAAAGGATTTTTTCTTCCCATGTGTGGACTTATTTTATAGCAAACACTTTATAATAGCATACAAAGTAAACCATTTTTGATGAATGGGTTTTATTCCAAATAATACAGTTACCCCAAAAGGGAAAAACATATATTTTGTGCATGTCAGTTGATAGTATTTGAATGTTCGAAATGGGAACTTTTCTAGAAAACCTGGGAGGTGTCAGGCTCAGGTAGGGAAACTTTGTGTGTTATAATCCTTTGGTAACAGACATTTTTCCTTTGGTGACTCATTATGTAGGGCAAGGCATAGGGATGGCATATGGAAGAGCCCTGTCACTCGAGCCCTTGTGATAAATCTCGAGACTCCCATGTGTGTTTGCCTGCTGTGTTGTCAAGGTCTCTGGAAAGGACAGTGTGCTACTGATGTAAGTTGTTAGTAATTTTTATTGTGATTGATTGTTTTCAGGTGATGGGAATTCTTGGCTTGCCATACAACAGAGGTTGGACAGTGTTCCTTTTCCTCTTTGTGATATATTTTCATGAATATCAAATTTTTAGGGGTACTGGTGCAAGGTGGTGTAGCTATTATAACCTAAACCATTCTTCTGTGTTTATCAGATTCTCTCAACGCGTGGCTGCAAATCATTTTAAATTCTGTTTAAAAAACAAAATTGCTCATCGAAGTGATGAAATAAACCAGGACCAGATGTGATTTTACAGATTTTCAATCCTAAAATGGATTTGAGATTTGAATACCGTCTCTAAAGATGCAAGGCGAACTTCCTATATCGCTCAGCACTCTAATAACCTCATCTTCAGTTGCACTATTGGGTGACATAACTGAACAGGTTGCTGCAAACACCGAGAGTTATTGAGTTGTGTGGGTGAATCTGCCTTGTTGAAACTGTTGAAAGGTTCATTGATTTGTTGGTGAGGGAAAACCGTTGTCGGGTAGTTTTAGTGTTTTCATTTCACTTTAGCATGGCGCTGTGAGGGGTACTGGGGGCTGCATGCACAAGGTTACAAGGCCACCCTCAGGCAGTTCAGGGTTCTATAAGGTACTGACTTTGCTGTCTTAATGTTCAGACCCTTTTTTCTAGCTGAGCCAGAATCTCGGTAACTTTCTCACCCATGACCAGGGTCTGTGGATAGTACCTCGCGAGTTCTCTCTCTCTGTCCCCATGAGTCCATCTGCACGACCAGTGCCCTGGTCGGAGCCACTGTCCTGCCGACCACTCAGGCGTCCTGCTGTCTGCCCCAGCTCTGCTCCCTGCTTCACTCTGTGCCGGAATGGTCCCGATTGTGGTGCCACCAAGCTACGAGTGGCCTCTAGGGCGTCATGCTGCCCCTGGTGTCACCTCAGACCCTCCCAGTCTGCTCTTTGTCCTTCAGGACCCGCCCTGAAGCCTTATCCCTTCTCTTCCTCCCCGCCCACTCCCAATCAGGTTAACCCTTGGAATGCTGTGTCGTACCACCCAGGACTTTTCCTTCAGAGCACCTGTCGTAATCAGGCGAGATTGTCACTCCAGATTCAGGTGGTTATTTGGTTGTCTTCTGCACCAGGCCATCAGTCTCCAGAGGGGAGGACTCCCTGCAGCACTGAGGGTGGCCCCTGCTCCCAGGGCGGGGTCTCTAAAGTGTTCCCGAGGTCTTGGTTTTCCATCACAGTATTGGTTTACACCTGTAGTCCCCAGGTAATTATTAGTAGTGTCCCCTTTCACTTTCAAAGTCGCTTATTTTGGATGACAGCATTCATCCTGGTCCTTTCTAAAGCCGGAGGACGTGCAGTCTTTGAGGTAAAGAGTTCCACTGTCAGGTCCCAAAGCAGAGCCTGGTGCAGGGCAGGGGACAGAGGAGAGCTACTGCTGAATTCCAATTCTGGCTGGAGATAATTTGTTTTCTCGAAACTCTGGCAGCATCTATAGACGTGCATGCTTTTTAACATTTTCAGAGGTAAGAACATTCTCTGTGCACCTGGGATTTTATAATGACAGTGGGAGGCATCAAGACTGTGACAGCACTGGAAAATAAACACAGAGTGGCAGAAGTTAGGCACTCCTGCCTGCCAGTCACAGGCTGACAAACTTTTGGTTGGAAGGGGTCAGAGACACTGTCGAATTTTGTTTGGCCAGATGTTCCCGTTCTAGGGCGAGCCGGTTGCCAGTTGCGTGGGCCCAGGAAGAGGCCCAAAATGATCTGTGTGTCAATTTCTCTGCCCATCTATAGACTCAGAGAAGGTGGTGTGCACAGTGCCGGGGTGATCTTGTTGCATCTAAAAAACCAAAAACCTCTAAAAGGCAACGTAAAACCCTGGTGTCTAAGGTCTGTTATGGCCCAAGCCCCACGAGACTCAGTTTCCTCCTCTCTGACTTGGAGGCAACGCTTGCCTGCCGCAGGGAAGGCTCTGAAGATTCCAGTGAGAACATGCTTTGCAAGGCACTTTTAAATTGCTAGGTCCCTGCAGGGGAAAAGGGCTTTTTGTGACACTAGTCTGAAGATAATTTTTATCAGATTCCATAGCCTGGAGTCTCGAAACATAACAACAGCAAAAAGCCTCTCTTGGGCCTGGCTTCTGCGCGGCTATTGGCCCAGACCTTGAAGTGGCGGCTTCTGTCATGTGGACCCTGCAGGGCCAGGCATCCAAGGAAGACTCGTGGAGCTCCGGCAGTCGGGACAGATGCCGGAAAAACGAAACAGTGGCAGAAACACAGGCGGAGCGCTGCGTTTGCCTGTGTGCAGGTATGTTCATTTCACAGATCGGGGCGCAGAGTCAGCGATGGGACACGGAAGGTGAAGGCCACGTGCTTCCGAGATGCTCAGATGGACCCGTGAGAGTCCAGCGATGGGCTCAGTGACGTGGAATTGTCTTCCTCACTTAGCTGCTACTCCTCGATGTAAACGTCGCGTGCAAGGGCTGCTGTCTTCGCTCGTCGTGCACCGCAGGGACACCGGAGCGTTAGAACGTGGGACATGCGCAGGCCTTGTGGACGTTTTGCCAGTCGGGTGATTCAGCAAAGTATTTGCAAAGTTTCTCTAATCATGACATACCTACAACAGGATGCATTTGCATTGGCTGAAAAGAAAGGTGAAATGAGGTAATCAGGATTACATGATTTTTTTTTTTTACCAAGTTCTGGCATCTTGAGTTCTCTGCCAACGAGAAATATTCCGGCAGAAACGTGATAATGCCTTTCATCTGCCGAGCCTTCCAGATGGCAGTTTCTCCGCCAGTGAGCAGAAGAAAGAGCCTTGAGATTTCGGAGCAAGTTGATTCCCTCCCTTGGTACGACCCCATGAACTCTCACTCGCTATCTGTGCTGAGCACCTGTGGGCAGTTGGCCTGAAGTCCTTAGCCCTGCCGGGCCTTTAAAAACCACTAAGCTGGCTGGGCGTGGTGGCTCACGCCTGTAATCCTAGCACTCTGGGAGGCCGAGGTGGGCAGATCATTTGAGCTCAGGAGTTCGAAACCAGCCTGAGCAAGAGCGAGACCCCATCTCTACTAAAAATAGAAAGAAATTAATTGGCCAACTAAAATATAGAAAAAATTAGCCAGGCATGGTGACGCATGCCTGTAGTCCCAGCTACTTGGGAGGCTGAGGCAGAAGGATCGCTTGAGCCCAGGAGTTTGAGGTTGCTGTGAGCTAGGCTGACGCCACGGCACTCTAGCCCGGACAACAGAGTGAGACTCTGCCTCAAAAAAAAAATAAAAAACACCACTAAGCCTCATTTTAATGGCGGAGGGCATTCCATTCCCAGTAATAAGTGACTGTCTAAGTAGAGCCCTTGGCATACTATCTGAGAGACTCCAAGTTCCTTGAGGACAGGGGTTGTCCCTTCTGCTGGGCAGCAGCCTTGCGTGTGGAGCTTGGCATCGGATTGCCTGGGCCCCGCCTTCTCTAGTTGTGTGCACAGCCTCAGTTTCCTGGGTTGGCAGACTCCTTCCCCTGGTCAGGGATCTTCCTTGTTACTCATTCAGTTCAGGGATGTTTAGGAAACGTGCGTGCCTAGGACACACACATGTCCCATGCCTGGGGCAACAGGGCAAGGTGGTTTGAGATGATTCGCGTCCCTGGGGAGCTCTCGTCCAGTGAGGAAAGACATATAAAGAAATACACACATGGAAGGGAAGTGGTCCGGGATTGCTTCAGAGGAGGCCGTGGGCCATGTCACTGTGTGTGTGGAAGGAGGGTCAGGGACTTGCTGAGTAGAGGATGTGCCGTAGTTTTCTGTCTGTTCTAGTGGCCTGTACCCGCTCCAGCGCTTTTCCTCTGGGCCACCCTGCTTTGTCTTTATTCTGTTCTCGCTCGCCTCGAGAACCCTTGCAGGCTTTCCTGGGATTGCCCCTTCTGGAAATCTCGTACTGTTAGGAATACTCGGAGGTCACCACTTTATCTTTGTTGGTTTTGTTCCCCGACTATAGTGAAAACTCAAGACTGGGCCCATCTCCCACCACGTCAAATGCACTCCGTGCATGTGGCAGGCATTTAGGGACAGCTTGTGGGTTGATCAGTGGATACTGTCGTAGGTCATTATTACCTGGTTATGTAAGTATGACAAGAAAGTTCAGTGACTTTTCTTTCTTCCTTCCTTTCCTTTCTTTCAACAGGGTCTTGCTCTGTTGTCCAGGCTGGACTACAGTGGCGTGCTCATTGCTCACTGCAGCCTGGAACTCCTGGGCTCAAGAGATCTTTCTGCCTCAGCCACCCAAAGTGCTAGGATTACAGGCATGAGCCACCATGCCCGGCCTTCAGTGACTCTTACGTACAAGCAGAGTTTCAGATTTTTTAATTTTAATTTAGATTTTTTAAAGGAAAGCACAAGTTTGTGGTCAGCAGCACATCACCCATTTGGTGTTCATTCATTTATTCTTTCATTCATTAATTTCCTAGTAGGCTGTATCTTTGGGAATAATACCAGTCTTTTCTTCATTGATGTTTTTTTGAATGTAGCATTTATACTGCCCTGAGGATTTTCTTTAAATTTGATAATTGTTTTGATAAATTTTTATCACTGGATACTGGCTCCGAGCTAATTCTTTTCTATTAAGTACCTCTTAGAGTGGCTGGCCATAAACCATTTGAGAAATCACCACATTTTATTAATGACTTTTGAGACTGAGTAGCAACTTAAATGATAAAAATGGAGTGTGCTTTGGGTAGAAGACCATAAGACAGGCAGTGTTTGCGCTCTGTCAGCCAGGGCAGAGATGAGGGTATTTCCATCAGAACATAATTTATCTGCAATTTAGGCCAGTGGGTGAAATAATACATGGCTAGGCGATAGTGTTTGTTTCTTTTTCATTTGTATATGGCACTTGCGATGTGATAGGTACGTTCTAAGTGCTACTTGTTTTATATTAGCTCATTTGATCCCCCCACTAACCCCATGAGGTTTCTGCATTATTACTTTTCCCATTGTATGGATGCAGACATTGAGGCATAGAGAGGTTGTGTGACCTGCCCATGGTTATACCAGGTGTGTGCTCAGAAATACTGAATCCCTCTGGGACTGAAGATATTCTTGTTATGTGTAATATAAAGTACAACTCAAAGATTATGAAATAAGGACTAAATTATAATATTCTTTTGCCACTTTAGGGCAGTTATGCTTATCAATTGTTTTCATTACTAGATAATATATGTATGTGTTTATAATCATTAGGTTTCTTTTTGAATTGTGGTAAAATATACATAACTATGATTGCTAGTTTTGAACTCATTTAAAAACAAATAACTTCATGTTTTGATAAGATACCGCCAAAGCATTCTTATTTCCAAAGTAAAGTGGTTTCCATTAAAGATTATAAACTTTGCCTTTTGACAGTGATGCTCGTGAGAATGTCATTTAGAGACATGTTAAAGCAATTTAGACATAATAATATTAGCTTATGCATGCTTTCTTTCTTAAGTTTTTTTTTTGAGACAGAGTCTCACTCTGTTGCCCGGGCTAGAATGCCATGGCGTCAGCCTAGCTCACAGCAATCTCAAACTCCTGGGCTCAGGAGATCCTCCTGTCTCAGCCTCCCAAGTAGCTGGGACTGCAGGCATGCGCCACCATGCCCGGCTAATTTTTTCTATATATTTTTAGTTGGCCAATTAATTTCTTTCTATTTTTAGTAGAGATGAGGTCTTGCTCTTGCTCAGGCTGGTTTTGAACTTCTGACCTTGAGTGATCCGCTCGCCTCAGCCTCCCAGAGTGCTGGGATTACAGGCACTTTCTGAAGTTTTATTAGGACAGAATGTGTATCTTAGACAGCTTTGCTATCTTAGCAAGTTTGGTAGGTTTTGTTGTTGTCTTGGGGATTTTTACAGCTAGGGTTGCAGATTCCTATGCTTAGAAGGATCAGGCAGAAAACAAGCCATTGAAGGTGAGTGCTGGGAATCATTGGGGAGCGGTGGGGACTGTGGCAAGGGGGCAGCCATGTTTCTGCCCTGTGCAGGGAGAGCTGCTTCCCGCCAGCTGACAGTTGACCAGGGAGAGTGTGCTTGTGTTGCCAGGTGTGATGCTGGAACTCCACATTTTGAAAATGAGAATTTATCAGCTTTACTACTTTGGGAAGAAAATTCAAATGAAAACCAGCCAGTAGCAGACAATGTGGTGGAGCCCAAAGGAAAGTAGGGGACTTTCCTGTTGTCACATTGAGTTGTGCCTGCTTTGAGTTGCCTGTTGACATTGTGGTTATGCTGTATGCAGATGCACCCTTCAAAAGTTGCATGCACGTTAATTTTGTCTTTGTTTCTTTCTGTATTTTAAAAATAGCCTCGTTCCTTATCATCGGAGATCAGGGAGCCCTCTGATGAGTCTTTTCGTACAGTGACTAATCACTCACTGTATTTGTTTTGTATGTCTGTACTTCTGTGTTTAAAATGGAGAATGCTTTAAATATTACATACTGCTTGAGTTAAGGCGGTCATTAACCAGGCATGCTTTGGATTATGCAGAGATTCTTACTGCTGTGGTGTTTGCTGTAATGAGATTTGACCTGTCAGGGGAGCTGTAGACGCTTGGATGAGTGTTTATTCCTTAATACCGGTATCGGAATTCTAGGCATGTTGCCTGTAACTTCCAGTTTCAAAAAATCTATGTCAATCTGTTCTTTTATAACCTAGTGCTGTTGCTTTTTTTCTTGTTTTATATTTAATCATTCTTTTTGGCTCACAACAGCAGTCCAGTCCAAAGATTTACTTTTTCTATTTTCAACTCCATCATTATTTTTGTGTAAAAAGTATGTTTTGAGTTTCAGCAATTCATGGAGATCAGGCTTCTGCTCTGTAGGGAGAAGAGAGATGTCATTTACTGCAGAGTTCAAGTGTTCTGCGTGCTGTGTTTCCACCGTCATCCGGGGGGTTTATTTGTGTTTACACTTAAATAAAAATGACCATATTTGGGCTGACTCTATGCCAAGATGATATAGGCCCCAAGTTTTTCTTGGAGGAATCGGGGAGCAAGGGGAATAGAAACATTAGGAAGGAATAGTTCTTGTTTTCCCCTGTTTAATTCACTGGGCATTTCAGTCATAGATTATTGGATGCATTGCATTTGCTCATATGATTCCAGTTCTTTTTGTAGTCTCCTAGCTAACTTACAGGAAAATGCAAGAAAACTAAAAAAAGAACTCCCATATAGATTGCAGTTCTTTAGATAGAAGGAGTTCTGTAAATAGTCACTGATAGATTCTCTTCAGGTTTCCCTAGTTACCCCAATAATGTCCTTATAGCAAAAGGATCCAGTTCAGGATCACACGTCATACCCAGTTGTCCTCTCTTTCTAGTCTCCTCCAGTCTGGAAGAGTTCCTCGTGCCTTCTTGTCTTTCATGATGCTGGTATTTTTGGAGATTGCAGGCCAGTTAGTGGAAGGTAGAAAGTCCTTCCTTCTCTTAGAAGGGTGTTTTCTATTCTTCTTGCACAACTGAGCCCATGTTAACCTGCTGTGCGGAGGGGTAGGCTGTCCCGTGTGGAGCTGGTTGCTTTCTCCTTTAGATTCCTAAAATGCTTCATTAATCAAATACCCTTTGAGCATTTATGATACTCATTCATCCATTCAGCCAGTAGATACCTTTTGACTTCAGTGTGCCAAGCGGGATACATTTAAGAACAAAACAGACCAGAAAAAAAATCCCTGCTCTCATGAAGCTTTTTTACATTTAAGTGGGGGTAACAGACAGCTAACAAGTTAAGCAAAACTATAAGTACAGTAGACAGTGATAAATGCCAAGCCGTGCGTGGTGGTGTGTACCTGTAGTCCTTCAGCTACTCGGGAGGCTAAGGCTGGAGGGTTGCTTGAGCCCAGGAGTTGGAGAATAGCCTGGGCAACATAGAGACCCCCTTCTCTACAAAATATATATATATATATATATATATATAAAAATTAGC
>VBSM01000142.1:3473277-3502874 GCA_008086735.1 Cheirogaleus medius
TGAGCAGGAGGGGAGAGGGGAGGGGGGTAGGAAACAGAAAGGTGAAGTGGGAAGATTATTCCAGGCTTGTTGCCATTGAGGGAGCTGAGAAACTGTTGGAGAACTTTGAGCAGAGAAGCCACATGATCTGATTTATGCCTTAAAAAAATGATCCCTTTGATGTATAGAGAGTAGCAGGTATGTGGGGATGAGGTCAAGGGTAGAAGCAGAGAGACCGATTAAGGGAGGCTGGGGTAAGCTCTTTGCACAACTGCTTGTCCTGTCTGGCACATTAAGTGGACTCAGTGGTTCTCAAGCTTTAGAACATGTGGGACTTACCTGGGCCATGTGTATGAGTGATGCCGATTTCTTCACTAGGAAACTAGAACTAATTAAGTCTCACCTGTATTGTCAACAGCCAGCCCCAGATGATTCTCATGTGGATGGTCCTTGAACCATGTATTGATAAATAAATACAGTAACAAGTGATTTTGGAATGAGTGAATAATTGGTTTATGGAAAATCCTTTAGAGATGCTTAGATATGAAGTGTTTCCACTCATTGCTGTATTTCTTTATAAACATATTACTCAACTTAAAAATATGTGGTAGTATAAATTTTCTCTTAAAACTTAACTGGCACAGAAAGCGCTAACTAGGAAAAATTTTTTTAAAGAGAAAATGTGTATTTTATGACTATACTTTAATAGCTTTATTATAGCTAATAAACATAATACTCTGACATCCTATTTTCTTGCCTCTAAACACGTGGCTTTCAGAAGGAATGAATAAATGCTCCTAATAGGGTTCATTCACAAAGAATCTATTAAGCGTATTCAAGAGGAAACTGGATTTGGGAGTAGGTTGGATGAAGCCGTTAAAGATAGATAATAGCAAGTGAGTTGTATTTTAAAGCCAAGGGGACCAGATCTGGCTCGGCGTCGCACTGAACCAGGGGTTCACGGGGAAGGAAAGGGTTTGCCCTCTGGTCCTGGAACTGCTATTAAGGGCGAAGCATTAAGGGACTTTTGTTCCTTTTCCTTGGTGAAGTAGCTTCAGTCTTGCATGGGTGATGTTGGGTTGAGCATGGAAACAAGTCTTGCCTTGTTTAACTGGGGCATGTCATGGTCAAGTTCATGGGCTTTATTTTGGAACCAAACTGAATCCTGCTCTGAACTCTCTGTGATTTATGGCAGCTCACGTCACCTCAGTTTCCTCATAGAGGGAAATAATTACACTTTGCAAACTCATTGTGAGGATGGAGAGTTAACAGCCATGAGGCACTCACGATGGTGTCTGGCGTATTATAGGCGCTCAGCAATCACTAGCTTTTTCTCCTTCCCCCCACTATTAATGTTGTTATCATTATATCTCAATGCTTTCAGACCACATTTGCCTCTGGAATATTGCAGATTTTCAGTGATTGCTTTTTGGGGCTGAGAATAGTTATTAGTTGTGTCAAAAAATATGCTCATCAGTATCTCTCTATATGGGAGTTTAAAGCCTTCAGGGTGGCCTTTGTGTTTATGGTCAACACTTTCTGGAAGTCGGTCACTGTCACTTATGGAATGTTGACTTTCCCTCTCTCAGAGAGGGATGCTCATCCTTGCTTCAGGGAAGTGTGGTGAGAATTAATGCATAAGTTAATGTTTGTGGCTCTACCCCATTAAGTACTAATTAGTGTTACTGCTCTTACCAAGTACTACCATCAAACGGATTCTTTGAGAGGCCTTTTTCTTATATACTGTGGGAGAAAGTGTTTCATAAAACATTTGCTATTGTTTTATCAACATGAATATTACTCCCATACCTAAAATTTCATACTTCCTCTACCAAGAAAAAATACATTAAATCAAACAACCTCTTATGGAGTTCTTAGTAATAAAATGTTACTTATTTTAATAAGCATTTTTTCCTCTGGGAATCAGCATCTTTCGTTCTTAATTTGACTTTCTCATCATTACACAGACTCACATCTGTATCTGGCAGTAACGTCCTCAGAATTCTCAGAACAGGTCTGTGAGGGCACGGTGTGGTAGAGGCAGTCCCACTGTTGTGGTTTCACCAAAAAAAGTTTGTGTTTCAATTCTGTGTCACGAGAGGCAAGATTAGGATCTTCTATCCCTGAGACTTTTGTCTGTAGAACAGGGATAATAATACTTACAATTTGGATTGTTGTAAGGATATGGAATAACATGTGTGTTAAATACTAGGCATAAATATCAGCAAATATGGCTAATTGTGGCTAATGAAATTATTTTTATTCCTTTTTTCAATATGATTCAATTTGGTATTGTAACTGGAACCAATTTCATAGTTTTCATGTAAAGCAAAAGAACATATCTTATTAGGGTCCTAGCAACAGTTGGATTTCTGCCTGACAGAGAGACTTACCTTAAATAACTAATTTCCAAACTGGGAGGACGCCTCTTCTGTCTCTTGGCAAAGGCTATGAATATAGAGTGAACATGGGATTGTGTGTGTGTGTGTGTGTGTGTTGTATTCAAATAAAATACTTCAGTGTAATGCTATTTCACATTTCCTGATTTTATATGAATGTTGTGAGCTACCAGACAATTAGAGGCTGGGTCTGTATCCTCCAGAGAGATGGGTCTGGATCCCAAGAGGGCCACGAATCTGAGCTAAGACTGGTTCTTTTGCTCTTCTAAAAGGCAATGTTCATTTAATCCCAAGAGTGCTTTGTTCTCATAATTACAAAGTTAAAATTTAATTCCTTGCATCGTAGGCCTGAAAGGATTAGCTACATTCTTGACTGATAGGTAAAGAGTATTTTATAATCTCTGGAACTATGGCTTTTGAGGAACAAAATAATCTAAACTATAATTTTGAAATGGGACAGAGGATATTATTGTAGGTTTATTCTTAGGAGTCTCATCTGTTGATTTGACTCTGTAATTAAATACCTGCTTGTCAGCAGGGAGGGTGTGCAGAGGAATGATTATTTTCCTGCTGTAATCGCTGTTGATTGCTTAGTGACACTTTGAAGTGGTGTCCAACTGTCTTCTCCAGCTTTCAGAAGCTTTGATGAAACAATAGAAACTTGTTAAGTACATAACCAGATTCTTTCTGTGCCATTCCCTTGCGGGGAGGTCTATTTTAAGTTAGATAGGTTTGATGTCCAGTCTGAAAACATTTATTCACCAGTTCTGATAAAAGGTCAAGAGTTTAACCTCTTACCTAGAAGACTGAGGGAACTAAAACCTTTCCTCTCCACTACCATTACTCTCCTCCCAAAGAAGGAAAGGAAAAAAAAGGGGGAAATGTAGAAAAAATAATATAGTGCTTATCGTTGAAGGTGTCAGAATTTAGACTCTTTTCAGATCTTCGGTTTCTTATTAGAAATTGGTGAGTCTTTGTGTTTGCTCAGTTTCCTTCCTCTTTCTTAGTGCACCAACTTTATAATTTTGTTAAATTCTGTTTATCACACTCCTTTTTGCAGACTCATTTTCTTCTATCCCACCATTCATGTTTGGAGCTCCTAAAAGTTCAGAAGCCTCTCTTTTCCACACTTTGCACTCTCTCTCTCGAGGAATCTCATCCATGCCCGTGGCTGCTAAGTCTCATGTTTTGACTCCAGAGCTGTGCTGTTCTCCCTGTGTGCATGTCTCTTGTCCAGATTTCCTCTTTTTATAAGAACAGAGTCCTACTTGATTAGGGTTCACCCTTAATCACTTCAGTTTAACTAATTACATCTGCAATGACTATTTCCATACAGAATCACATTTTGAGGCCAGCACGGTGGCTCACACCTGTAATCTCAGCACTCTGGGAGGCCGAGGTGGGAGGGCTGCTTGAGGCTAGGAGTTCCAGACCAGCCTGGGCAACATTCTGAGACCCCATCTCTACAAAAAATAGAAAAAATCCTCATGGCAGGATGGCCTCAGGATAGTCTGACTTCTCACAGGACGGTTCAGGGGCCGAGAGTGAGTGTTCCAACGAATACAAAGAAGCAGGAAGCTGCTTGGCCTCTTTTGACCCGCCCTGATTTCTTCCTATTCTGTTGGTCGAAGCTGTTGTCAGCCTGCCCATATTGACAAGGAGGGAATGGGGACCTCACCTCTCAGTGTGAGGAATCTCAAATTTGCAGCCATGTTTAAAAACTGCCAAAATTCTCAGTGCTCTCCTATGAATGTTTGTGTCCCCCCTTAAGTTCATGTGTTGAAACTTAATCCTCAGTGCAGTCATATTAAGATGTGGGATGCTTTTAGGAGGTGATAGGTCCTAAAGGTAAGATGGGATTAGTGCTCTTGTAAAAGAGGCTGGAGGGAGCTTGCTTTTCACCATGCGGGGACACACTGGAAAGGCGCCATCTTGCAGACAATGAGCCCTCACCAGACCCTGCATCTTCTGGGGCCTTGGTCTTGGCCTTCCCAGCCTCCAGAACTATGAGAAGTAAATTTCTATTGTTTGTAAGTTACCCAGTTTATGGTATTTTTTATAGCAGCAATGTATGTTCTTTTGTAATTCACTCCTTTGAATCATTATTTGATCGATTTCTGCCTTTCTAACCAGGCAGTAAGCTTATTTTGCAGACCATAGTATTCCCAGCATCGAGCACAATGGCCAGCACATAGTATGTGCTCAGTAAGACAATGACATGAAAGTTGACCGTGAAGAATTAGAGAAGGTGGAGCAAGGAAATCCATTTGCTTATATCATAAACATCACAAGCTTGTGCCGCTGCTTCGGGCATGATCAACAGTAAATATGCCCAGTGGCCCGTAGTGTTATTCTTTCTTTCTTCTGATCTCAGTTCAGCAGTAAATCTGAGGCTGCCTTGTGGATATCGATACTGCAGGAGACATCTGAGAGCTGCCACCCGAGAGAAAGTTATATCGATGCCCACAATAAAACACAGCAACCTAAGTGAAGCCAAATGTTTTCTGAATGAATTCTCCAAAAGAGAATAGGCAGAATTAAAAGTTTAAGGTTGGAATAGGCTAATACTAGTAGAGATTCTGTGCGTGCTCATGGATTTCTGTGCTGCTTGGGTGGAGAAGTTGGGGAAGGTCGTAAGAGATACAGTTTTTATTTTTTATTTGTAACAGACTGACTTTATCAGAGCTTTATGGGGCTGATCGTGTTTATTTAATACTCCCTGTAGAATTTAGAATGAGATTCTTGCTGCCATCTTCTTGGCTTCTCTTTTTTTTCCTTAAATTCCAAGTCTGAGACAGGGGCACGTGTAGCCTCTCCTGGCACACCGTTCACCTGTTCCCCTGGCTCCTGCCGGCTGCTTGACAGCTGTGCCGTGGACTTGCCAGGTGAGTGCCAGTTTCCCTTCTCTGCCTGTGAGCTTTCAGGGCGTTCGTTGCACGGGACCTCTTAAATTGCAGAGTGATGCAGTTCACCAAATTAAAATGCAGCTTCAGTTTTTGCTTCTACCCACCGAAGACCCCAGCTGGCTTTGGAGTCCCGTGGACCTAGGTTTGAACCTTGACCCTGCCACCTTTGATTGATGTGACCTTAGGTAAGTCAATTCCCCTCTGTATACCCTCTTCCCTTAAAATAAGGGGGGTGGTAATAACAGGTGTTAGGTGGAAGAATTTAGGGAAATCACGCATGTAATGATCTGAATGCAGTCTGGCACGTAGCGAATGCTCAGTCAATATTAGTTATTATGACTTGTTACACAAATGTTATTGCTTGAGGTTTACTTAGAGTTTATATATAGTAATACTTGAATGGCTTTCAAAGAATGCTCGATGACATTCTGGTTTTTCTCTTAAATGGAAAGAAAGTTTATGATGTTTTATTTAGGTCTGGGATTTTAGCGTATGATTAGTGTGATTATTCCTACTTTGTCCTTGTTTAATACTTGTGCTTTTTCTTTGAAAGGTGTCTAATAAAGACTAAATGAATCAATATTGAAATGGAGAAAGGGTTCAGACTTCTAGGACTTTAGGAAATCGAGTGTGCTTTTCTACATTTTTTTCTACCATCCACGGTAGTTAATGCTGCCAGATAGGCTGCATGGACTTGTTTGCTTCAGGATGTTTGATTTAAAACTAAAGACGCCTCCCTTTCTGGACAGGATCAGAATGAGCTGGGTGCTCTCCAAGGCTGTGCATGAGAGCTCCACGCCCTCCATTCGGAAGATCGGGGCCAGCGGCAGATGCCGGGGCCTGTTGTGAAGTGAAGTTGGAAGAGGGAGGGTTTCATAACAGATGGTTTCTTGGTTATCTGGGGCCTGTCCAGCTCTGAGCTTTGAAAACGATGGGCCAGACCCCGAGTTGGCGTGGAGACAGGCTCCGCTGCCAGGACAGGAAGCGCAGTCCTAGGGTGATGTCTTTGGGGCAGCTGCCGCTTCTCCGCTGGTGGGCTGGCGCCGTCGGCGGTGGCTCCCCATGGTCTGGTAAGGTGATCGTGTGCGGTGCCATAGCAGCGAGGTGGGAAAGTGGGCCTGGAATCCGAGAAGGTCGTGATGACGTTGGAGCTGTTGGCCTGTCTTAGAAGGGGTGTCAGCTACTGTGCCTTGTATGGACTTCTGCCACCTTTGGCTTGGGTGGAAATGCATGAACATGGGAGCCAGAGCTGGAAGCATCCTACACTGATCAGCCCGAGTTCCGGCATGCTTAGTGGGAGGGCTTGGCTGTCCTCTTTGACATCAGCCTCCGAAGACTAGCAGCATAATAACCCCAGACTTTGCTAACATCCTCTGATACCTTTTTGGAATGATGAAATCATTCTTGGCTGGGTTCTAGTATTTGTCCTACCTCTCACTAGCTGGATATCCTTGGGCAAATGACTTAATCTCTCTGTGCCTCGCTGAAACGGAGAGCCACGCTAGATGATATCATGGGCATGAGATGATCTCTGATGTCCAAATCTGATTACTTTTTAGGTAGTCGTACATTTTGGTATTTGCTTCTTTGAATAGTGAGTTCCACATGTTTTACTTCTATATAAAGTGAGACATACACCCTTTCTTTTGATCTTAAATTCTTTCTTACAGATTTGAATGGAGCTTCCCCATGTCTCATATTCGAGAGTCTGGCAATGAGAGTATATATCATTCTTTTATGGAGAGAAGGGTCCAAATTTTCTCTCTTTGTGTCTTGTGAATGCTCTCGTCCCGTTCATTGCTGGGACAGTACTGGCCGCAGTTGCTGTTGGGGAGGTAAGGTATGAAAAGCGTGGCGTAGAGTTACAGAAGCGTGTTCGTGCAGTGGCGGGAGAGGCCATCTGGTCAACCTCTCCTGCCAAGACGAGGAGATGGAGGCCCCAGAGGTTTCCCGATGAGTCTGAGTCTGTGCAGCGTGGACCCCTCGAGGCTGTGCCTTGCTCATTCTGACGTCGCCAGCGGCCTTGGCAGCAGACCCGGCTGGGTTGGTGGGTTGGTTCTAGCGGCACGTGGCAGAGTGACCCTAGATAAAGATCTCTTACATTCACTCTCCCCAACCTGTTAGGTGCCAAAATGCCCCGTCACCCGTGTTTCGAAGCATTATTTCAGGATGGAGGAAACTCCGGGAGCCTGGGGTTTCCTCTTCAGCGTGGTCTGTGTACGCATGGGCTGGTTCTCAGGAGCTGGGCTCGGCCCTAGAAGTTTCCTTCCTAAGAAGTCACTCTTTACCTCCTCTCATGTGGTTCCTTTTCTCTGAGGTTTTCATCTGTAAGAGGGAAGCAGAGGTACAGTTCTCAGGAATGTCCAGATCCTGCCGAATGCAAGGACAGCAAGGGCTGAGCGGGTGGAGTCGATATGGGACCGGGAAACCTCAGTGAGGGAGAAGTGCAACCAGAAAGGCCTTGCAGAGCAGCCGTGTATTTGCACAAGGCTCTTTTGCAGAGCTCTGAGGGATTGGAAATGTTCTCAAGAGGCGGCGTGTGCATGGTCTGCAGCAAGTTCTAGCATCTTTGTCTTGTTTCCTTTTGATTCTCAGTTCTACATCTTACCTGGCTGTGGCCACCGAATGCCCTGTGTGGAGTGTCCCAGGATTCTGCCAGGATTCTGGCCAGATCCGGCCATTTATCTTTAACACCACTCTTCTCCGTCATTGCAAGAGTGACGCTTACCTTCTTTTCTTCATTCCAAGATACTAGCTTTTAAAAACATGTCTGAAATCCCAGCGAGTCTAAGAGTCAATGTGTAGATTTAATGTAGTGTTTTTTTATTTCCCTAAAAGCTTTGTTAGAAAATCTGTGCATCTGAGAATCAGGAAATAACAATAGTCAAATGCTGGACTTTTGCAATGAAGAGAGAAGCTGAGGACAAAATCATTGGAAAGAAAATGATTGGAAAGAAAGGATGACGACAGCCATAAGGGTGGGAACAGTCTGCTAAGCGAGGTGGAAAAGTGCTGTGTTCTCTTTGTCCCCAAGGTTTTACAGGCTGGTGTACATTTTGCACAGGGACAACTTCTCAAGGATGTTTAGGAAGTTGTAGCATTAGGCTCTCTTGGTTCCAAGGCACAAAGTCTCAGACACAGGGGTTATCATAGCAAGTTATATGGGGCCAGGGAGATGGGAATCTCTAGAGTATCTAAAGATGTGAACTGTGGCTCACTGGGCCGACAGATTGTTCTAGATTCAAGGCAGCATTGGGGATATCACCAGCAGGAATTTGTGACTATTCCTCCTTGAAATTCCCGCTAGGCTGACCGTGTGATGGGCCTGGCTAATTACCATCATCTCTGTTTAAGTAACCTTTTAATTAAATACGCTGTCCTGTGTCGTTGGCCAGAGGGGCATAGTGTGTGTGTGTTGTCGGAGGTGGTGGGGGTGGTTGACTTCAGGGCTCACATTTGTTCCTTCCATGTTATCTCCACAATAACTCACACTTTTAGTCACAGAGACAAACTGGCAGGATTGAAAGAGATGGCATTCATCATCCACATTTAAATTTGTTTCTCATTAAGAGACATTCTGCTTGTAGTGCACTATGAATTAATATGTTTTATAAATCTTGTAACTGTCTTAGGAAGAGCATAATTAGTCATAAGTGTTTGGGTGTTAGAAATGTTAATTTGTTCAATGTAGGCATGAAATTGTTGTTTTTTTTTTTTTTTTCTGAGACAGAATCTCACTCTGTTGCCCTGGCTGGAGTGCCATGGCGTCAGCCTAACTCAGAGCAACCTCAAACTCCTGGGCTCAAGCAATCCTCCTGCCTCAGCCTCCTGAGTAGCTGGGACTACAGGCATGCGCCACCATGCCCAACTAGAAATGTTTTGTCACTTCTTTATTTTTAACATCACCGGGAGCTTTGAAGAACGAGGGTGGCTCAAGCTTCTCTTGACCTCTGGAAGGCCCTGCTGAGCTGGCTTCGCATTGGCTGTTCCTGGTCAATGCATGGTCACTGCCCGTCCATTCAGCTGGGACCGGGGTGTCACTGGGTGTGGAAACTTTGCCCCATGATACCTAGAACAGCATGGGGCCTTTCCCCTCAGTAGCACAGCAGGTGTGGCAGGCCTGTGATAGAATTGCAAGCTGGGAATCCTGGGAGTCTGACTTAGGAGACAAAGGAGTAAGGCCTTAAGCAGAACAATGGTTTAGTCAAGAGATTTCTAGTTTTAGGCAGCTCAGCTCATTTTTTTTTTTGCATCTATACTTATATACTACAGATGCACGACACCACATGACTTTTGAAAACTGTGAGGACTTGTAAAAGTCATTTGTGCTTTGGGATATTAAGCCACTGCTAAACTACTTTCTTAAAACTGAAATAATTGTTGAGGCAGTTATTGGTCGCTTTGGAAAAATTTCATAGTGAACAGCTGTATGAGAAAAGCAGCTCCAGAAATAAGGAGAGGATAAAGAGATGCAAGAGGCCATTTAGTCCACTAGATGAAGGTTAGAAGTGCTACTTGGTTGTGTTTAGGGATAAAACTGGAAGGCAGTATAAAAATGCAGCTTGAGTCATTGGGGCGGGAATCTTTGAAATGAAAAACTGATATTTAGTATTAACAGTGGCCATGCATTTTTAAATTCATAAATCATCCTCTCTAACCCCTCCTCTGTTTCTCTTTATCAACCTATAATATTATAATTTAGGCTGTAACCACCACCGAGAGGTATGTTAGGCAGAACTGGAATGCATGAGTCACCATTTTTGTTGTTTTTTGGCCAAAGCTTTGCTGTCTACAACAGGGACCAGAAAATTTTATGGGGAAGATTAGCATATTAACAGTCATTGAAGTAAGCAGTCTGAGACCCTGTTGTGTTATGAGGGAAGGGACTTTGGACCTTGATGTTTTGAATTTGCATGATTGGAGAGCACAAGAATATGGGTAAAATGGTTGTAACTACAAAACTAGCCTAGTAAGTGTGGATTCTTGTTCATTCACAAAATACCTTTTCTGTGTGCTTGTTGAAACCATCATATCCTTTGTAGGTTTTATTACAATCGTTCATGGTACAGTAAACATATCTGGAGATACCGTAAGAGCACAGGTACCATGTGTGAGCCTGCTGCTTCATGGAGAGATTGTGCTTATCAGAAATTGTAGCATTACTGTAAATTTTTCTTCGGACTTCTTTCCTATGGAGCAGTTTACTTGGTATTTCAGTATATTATTTTGCCAGGAAAATGTCAAGTTCATACTCCTCTCAAAAGGGCATTGTGTGTCCTAGGATTGAGATCGGGGAAAAAAAATGAGCACTGTGCATTTGAACCACCTGTGAAATTGGGAAAAAAGTACCGATTTTCGGCTCAGCCCACATCTTTTGTGACTCAGTTTCCAGGGATGGGCCTGGGCACTGTACATTGATTCTCATGTCTCTCCCACCCTCGTTCCTTCAATAAAAACATACTGACCTTGGTGACCGTCACTGCACTGGGTGACAAAAACAGAAATGACTCTTGACTCCTTGACATTTACATCTGTGAAGGAGCCAGATGATAAATACATAAAGACCACAGGGCAACAAACCCATAATTATAAATTGCAGTGAGTGCTATGGAGAAAAAAGGAAGACAAGGAGGCGATGGAAGGATAACAGGAAGCTGGGCGAGAAGGGCTCTCTGGGGAGGTGATAACAACTTGAGGGGGTGGAGAGGAGAGGAGAGGACAGCCTGGTGGAAGGGCGGGCAGGTTTGAAGAGCAGAGGGGATGGCGGCTGTGGCCGCGAGTGGGAGGGGACCATGGTCCTAGCAGAAATGGCCGGCGGCAGGCTGTGTCCGTCCTGTGCTCCCTTCGTATTGTGGTTGTGAAATGACTCCCTGAATGTCCCTGCAAAGGAAAAGGGTCCTTGCCAGTTACAGAGGTGTCACCGCTTAGGTCTGCCGAGCAAATTCTAGGGTGTCTGTTGGCTTTGTGTTGGGAGTTGTAAATGGATTTCACCCGCGAACATTACAAGAACTGAAAGATTAGTTTGAGCAAGAGAATTTAATTGAAGGATGCATCATTGTGCTTGCAAATCCCTCGCTGCTTGGCCGTAGTCTTCTAGCTTTGTCATTCTCTGTTCATTGTCAGCTGCTTGCAGAACTGGGCTGTGAGCCTTCACCTGTAGCCTGTCTTTTCACCGTGCTTGGAGCTTGCTGCTGTTTCTTACTCTTCTTCCTCTGCAGAGTGAAATACACCTCAGTTTCCAGTGAGGGAATTCTGGTGGATTTCCTGGCAGTTTCTCCGTAGAATTAGGATTTCTAGGAAGCATTAGGTCCAACTACATGTTGATAATAATAACGCCATGTGTATTTTAACATCGGGCCAGGGTGCTATGTGCAGTTGCGAGGTGGTTCCCTGCACAGGGGCTCCTGGCTGGAGGGCGAGGCGAGGGCAGAATCCATGCTCTGCCTCCAAGCCTCAGGCCAGACATAGAGCTGGGTCAGCCTGGAGGAAGAGGGAGTTTTTTTCTATGTCTTACGAAAGCAACTCTCCAAGCCTAGTCCATTCCTAAACTCAGAGGTGCCATGAAGGCTGGCGATCGCCCTGCTTGGGAGAAACCGCCGTGCGCTTTGGGTCCTGCCTCCTTGCCCAGGAAGGCCCTGCTCTCACCTGGCGAGATGCAACTAGAAACATTGCACGAGGCAGCCTCACTTTCCTACCCTGCTGTGTTATTAGTTTTCAGGGACACACATTTGTGCAATCAGTGTATGCAAATCATGTGTGCAAACATCTGGCATATTTTAAAATATTTTCCTTGCTATGCTGAACTTGTATTTTAGCTTCCTGTCAAAAATGGTAGCATTCCTGCATGGCAGGTACACCTGGCTTCCTTCTGGGGCAGTGCTTTCCGCCAGCGTGTGCTGCGGACACGGTCACACGCACATTCGTCCACAGAGGCTGCCCCGTGGGACTTTACAAGGCATTGGTACCTTAATATTTTATTTGATTCTTAAAATTAATAAAATTGAGCAGGTACTTTGATCTCCATTTTATAAAGGAGGAAACTGTGGAATAGGGAGGCTCACTGGCTTGCTTTAGGCAAATTAGAGGTTGGAGTCAGGGCTGGAAAACAGATTCTCTGCTTCCTTCTGGAATTTGTTTAGGGTGGGGATTAATCTCCTGTGACAAGGACATCCCCAAGTACAGTGGGTCCTCAGATCATAGTCCACAGGCGAGTAGTCAGGGCTGGAGGGGTGGCTCTGCCTTCCCCCACACCTGGCTTTTTTAGCCAGCAGTGCAAGTATCTTTAAGAAGGTGACCCGGAAGTTGAACATATCACATTGAATCATATATCACTGTATAGTCATAGGTGCAGACTTAGCTTCCAGGAAGCCTAGAAATGTAGTCCCTATCTGGGGGGCACGTGCCTGGCGAGAACTAGGGGGGTTAGTGCTCGAAAGAGCAGGGGGAGGGTGCTGGGCCAGTGCCTACCACATGAGTCCTCATGGCTCCCCGATGCAGCATTAGGTGGTGAGTGACCCTGGGTGAGTTGTTAGCTAATAAAGATGTGACAAGAAGGGCCACCACAGAGCATTTTATATATCTGCTGTAGCTCTAAATTAGTAGGCCGCTCTGTCTACAGACACCCGAATATGCTGCTTGCACCCAGTTCATTCACTCAACAGGTACATGTTGAGCACCAACCATTCGCCCAGGTGCTGTGTGGTCCAGTATCGATGGCGCCTGCAAGAAGGCCAGGGTGGCCCTGCTTTCAGCGAAGGGCCTACTTATACATTAATAGATAGTTTTGAAACTCAGTCAAGAAGGGAATTGGTTTACCTGTCATCAGGTTTTTAAAGAAAGATTTTTCCCTACTGATAGCAACTGATTGGAGCTCTGTTATGGTTTGAACGTGTGCCTCAAAAGCACATGTTGGAAACTCAGTCCCCGATGCCACACGATGTTGGGAGGTGGGGCCTGATGGGAGGTGTTTAGGTCGAGATCCCCCCATGAATGGGCTAATGCGGATTAGAAAGGGCCTGAAGCTGTGAGATCCATCTCTTGCTCTTACGTCCTTCTGCCTTCCTCGTGGGCTGATGTAGCAGGAAGGCCCTTGCCAGGTGGCAGCGCCTTGATTTTGGACTTCCCGGCCATCAGAACTGTGAAAAATAAATTTCTTTTCTTTGTAAACTGCCCAGTCTGTGGTATTCTGTTACAGCAACACAAAATGGACCAAGACAAGCTCAGATGGAGAGAGGGCTCTCCAGGCCTGGGGCCTTTCCTGTACGGCAGCTGGGTTAATGACTCGCAAATTATATTAGCCTGTCTGTGTTAAGTGAGGGCCCTTCTGCTGGTAGGAGGCCAGGCAAGGTGCTCATGAGCCAGAGAAATCGGTTCTGTAGCCTCTGACTTGCGTCTGTGCGCCCGTTCTGCTCAGAACCCTCCAGCGTGAGCTGTTGTCATGCTCTGACGTCCCCTCGGCCCCAGCACAGTTGTCCCTGGTCTCTCCCAGGCCTGCATTTCTGCCTCTCTAAGGGACAAATTCTAAGGACAGGGAAGGGGACTTGGGGACGTTAGGAATCCCCTGCACTGAGAGGCGGAGGTGACGATGGTGAACAAGCTGCTAGCAGTGTTGTCCTCTGAGGAAAGCTGCGCAGAGCAGACCTGCACCGGCCGCTGAGAGGACGGGGTCTGTGCTGGGGCCAGCGCTCCCACCCTGCTCTTGTCCCCTGTGCTGCAGGGGCTGCCGACTGTCACCACGGCTGTGCAGAGAGTGGATTCCCTGCAGTCCTGACTTGGGCCATTGTGTCCACCCAGGAAGACCAGCAAAAAGGGACACACAGAGATGACACCTGTTTCCCAGTGTCCCAACCAGTGCCCTGCCCTCTCCCGCGGCCAGTGGTCTGTGCCAGGCGTTCTCCACTCTGGCTGCACAATAGAGTAGCACGGGGAGCTTTAAAAAACCCAATGCCCCGATCTCACCCCCAGCAGATCTGACTTGATTAGTCATAGGTGGGGGGTGGACAGCAGTGTATGTATTTTTAAGACTTTCTAGTGGAATTTAATGTTACAGCTGCAATTGAAAACCTTGCTCTAGTGTTGGTTGTTGTTGGGGTTTTTGTTTGCTTTTTTGCCACTGTGGTTTCTTAGTTTAATCCTCAATTGCTACATCACACCCTCTAAATGTAAGTCTTAGGTAAGGGTAAGCTTTGGTTTAGGATAAGAGGTACCTTGCTCAGTAAACAGAAGTAAGTACCATTTGTTGGACAGTTGCAGTTTTTTTCTGAGAGAGCAACAGAAGAGAATTTAGAGAGAGTGGTGGAGGGAAAACAGGTGGGGTGCAGTGGCTCACGCCTACAATCCCAGCACTTTGAGAGGCTGATCGCTTGAGCTCAGGAGTTTGAGACCAGCCTGGGCAATACAGAGATCTCTGTCTCTACAAAAAATAAGAAAAATTAACCAGGTGTGGTGGTTCACGCCTATAGTCCCAGCTACTTTTGGGAGGCTGAGGCAGGAGGATCACTTGAGCCCAAGAATTCAAGGCTGCAGGGAGCTGTGATCATGCCACTGCACTCCAGCCTGGGACGACAGAGCAAGACCACGTCTCTAAAAAGAAAAAGCAAACAAACAAACGTACCTCTCACTCTCATGGTGAGCACTAAGGTTATGGACTTAGTGGGAAAAGTCCTCAAGTTCAAATCGGAGAGAAATGTTGGGGACAGAGACTGATGGGGGAGGCACTGTGAATGTTTTGTGGTTAAAAACAGGCACTGCATTTATATAATCTGCTTCCTTTATAGCAGTGGCAACACATGTTAGAGGTATTTTTCTTCTAGGGGGAAGCATGCTGCCACTTAACTGTAGAGAGGGTGAAAATCATTAGCGTCCTCGTTGGGGTCAGCAGACCTGCCTTATTCTTCCCTTGCCAGTGGAGGGACCGTGGACCATCACAGAAGACTGGTCATCTGAGTGGCAATTCCCTGGGGACAGAGAAGGCAGTTGGGGCCCGCTAGCAGCTCCTGTGCAGCTCCAGAGATGGGTGTGTTGGGCTCAGGAAGGACTCCATGTGGCTGACTCCGGCGGATATTTATTTTATCTGCCATTTCCATAGCAAGAAGGAACCCAGATGGGGGCCAGGGGTCTGTGAATGCCCAGAAGTCCCATGTCAGGCATTGTGTGTGCGTATGCATACCTTTGTGGGGGAGAAGGTCCGTGGCTTTTAAAACTCAGAGTCTTAAAGGGATCCAGGTGCCTAAAAAAGGAAGTGAAGAACTCCTGTCATCAGGATCTTTTTCCGTGATAGGGGAAGGGATGTCTGCGTAATGCAGTCTAGAATCCTGTGAATTCAAACAGATATTTTGTTCATTCACACTCTGGCAGCTTATGTCTAGCATGTTATGCTATAATGAATAGAGTTCCAAAGTTACACTTATTTTTTTTGAGAAATCTTCAAGGGAAAAAATACCATTTTAAGAATAGGTACAGTGATGTAAATTTCATTTGAGGCATCACATTTGGTTTCTTTTTTTTCAACTGTGTACTCTGATTACTAGCAAAACGTATGCGAGGAAGGTTGTTACAAAATGTATGCAGGCAGTAGATGTAGTCAATGAGAGGACTGATAAAGTACAGGGAAATGATTATACCAAATAATTTAGGCTACTGAAGTTATTACAAATGAGCACTATGTGTATATATGAGCTTCCTGGAAACCAAGGTAAAGAGAGAAATATGGTGGATATTATAATTCTTTCTTAACCACTTTGATACGAGCGTCGACTATAGCCGACAGCCACAGATGAACGTGCACAGCCGAGCGTCGACTTTAGCTGACAACCAAAAGCTTTTACTTTTACAGCTTTTATCTCTGCAGTTGCAGTGTGTACGTTCAGCTAATAAGTGACTACGAATCTGTAACCTTTTAACACGTCCTTAGTAGGAGTTATTATAGTTATTTTCCTAAAGCTGCCTGTAAAGTAAAATGAACTTTCAGTGCTTTAAAGCTTTCCCCATCACACAAGAGCAAAATGGATGCGTCGTCAATGCGCAGCGCACACTACCGTGCGGACCGCGCGTGCCGGCTGTGGGCGAGGCTTCGCGGCCGGTGAGTGCCGTCCCGAAGTGGTTAAGTAAAGAAAGCAAATTATTTCATTAGGTGAGGCGCTGTTTCTGGGGTTAATGTCTAAGATTTTAAAGCATGTCTGCCTGCATGTATGGCCATCCTCCACCCTTTTACCAAACATACAGAAATGCTTTGCTTGTGACTGCTTCCCACTCCGAGCTGGTTTTTAGAGAAGGTGGTTGTGTGGGATACCTAGTTTGTGGGGTCTCAGCATGTGGTTCTTTGATGAGCTCTCTCCCCATTTTTCTGAAAACTCAGTTGTCTTAGCTGCAAGGAATCGTAACAGCCCACGGTGCAAGATTACACTCTTTGGGACTGCCCAGAGTGTGGGCAATGAGGAGGGTGGTGATGTGCTTTCTTTCCTTTAGGAAATAGGATTTACAAGCAGGATGGCGATTTTTTGTTAGGGAAATTGAGGATCCCGACCAGAACGTGTGCTGGGGTGGAGGGCCTTCCCACCTTAGGGAGCCATGGAAGGCCTGTTGCTACCACCAGTCTGCGTCTTGCGCCTTGGTGAAGTACTGTTTCTTTCATGTTCTTGCAAATCACATTCACTTTGTGCCTATTCTTAAATTTCCTCCTAAAGATGAAAATGTATTTTTAATTTGGAATGAGAATCACAGTAAAGCCTTTGTAGAATCAAATTATGTTTCTTTCCCAAACTGCAGAGCTTTCTTTTCTGCTCCTTTTTCTCCTTAAAAAATAGTTGCAAAAATTCAGAAAGAAAAAAGACCGTATTTAATTCATTTCTTTCCATACATGTTCAGTAATTGCATAAGCTCTCTTGCTTAACACCTTTCATACCACATAGAAATCTCTAAGACATACGCCAGGGACCACACGTTTTTGGGCAAACTGCATGTTATTTAAATCATCATAACTACAGTGAAAAACAAGAAAACTCGTGAGCGGTCCTTAACAGATGACGCGCGAAACAGGAGAAAACTCGTGAGCGGTCCTTAAGGTGTTAAGCTATTGCTAATACTAGTTTTGTTTGTTTGTTTGTTTCAGGAAACTACAAACAGGTATTCTAATTCATAAATACTTCAAAATATATTTTCTTAATGATAGCATTTGATCTAGGTGGAGGGTGAAGTGGGGAGTCAAAAATAGTTAGACACACAGTTAAGAATTACCTACGTATATACCCATTGTAATTTTATCCAGAAATAGCATGTAGTGCAGAAAGGTGTTTCCTTATCTTCTTGAGAGGTAGCTCATGAGGAGAACCTACTAATGCTTTAGGAGGCTTTGTGGTCTGAGTGTTTTGTGTTTGTCCTGTTTTCTTTCAAACAGTGCAAATCTGAGCATGAACCTTTTAGAATGGGGTAAAGATAGGCTTGAACCTGATGAGTTGCTTTATGTAGCAAAGATTGCTTCAAAGGTAAAGGTGATCTGCAGAAGTAAAGTCAAGCTTCTTTTGGTCTGTTTGTTACTGCATCATGTGAAAACAGCTAGGTAGATTTTCACTCTATTTAGAGAGTTAGTTTAAGGTGATCTCATTTAAAATGTAGGCTACTGTGATGTGCATAATTTTAGATGGTCTTGATTGCCCAGAGCAGCTGCTACTGCTCTGCAGAGACACATGTTCAACTGCCCTTTGGGAGAAATGTGCCACATGCATACAAATGCCGTGTACAGAGACGACATATGATGGTGTCAACATAAGCCCCCCATCAGGTGACCAGGTCAAACTCTGGGTTCCAGGGGCAGGGTTGCAGTTGAGCTGCTTCATATCAGGCAACTCCGTGAAGTCCATACAACAGAGAGTTGCTGCAAAAAGGTGTTTATTTTGTAGTGGTCCAAGATTTTCCTGAGAAATGCTGGATGGGCAGCTAAGATTTAATATAAAAAATACCATATTAACTATAAATGGATTAATTTTAGATAACCACATGTACATGTCCATTTTTCGATTGCTTAGAAACCATGAAGAATTGGTTCCTGTTGTGGTTATTCACAGGGTGAAGGGTTCAGAGGGATTGACAGTTTGGGGCTGAGCTATTTAAAACGCTGTGTAAACAAAATAATTTAAATTAGCTTTATAAATGAACTGCAATATCCTACAGAGTGTTTTTCTTAAAAATAGTATGCTTGTCATCTTCTGGACATTCTTTGGGTCAAAGGCTCAAATGCTTCATGCTGGAGGTCACAGTGAACAGCAACTGCTGAATTAGAAGGTAGGACGGGGTAGAGGTACGTTTTGCTCTTCTTACCTACTCCAGCTGCGTGTGGGTAGCATTGGCCACCGAGCAGTCCTGGCACTAGCTTTGCAAGGGTGACGCAACATTATTTTCAGTGAACTAATTAGTTCCCCCACAATTGAACTTCAGCCAAGTTGTGGGTCAGTAATTGGCATATTTTTTTTTTCTGCCATGCTGATAATTCAGTTATTGCTTTAAGGTTACACTAAAATATTTTTTTGACTCTTTCAAGCTTTAGGGTTTATGATGATGTCAGCAGATCACCAGACTTTCTGAAGTAGTTCTTTGTTTTAACAAAAAAAAAAAAAAAGAAGAAGAAGAGTTTTTTAAACCTTCATCAACTGACTTCTTTATGGACATATTTAAGATATTTAATTTATGTATATAATTGAAATTGTAGAGCTAATGAGAAGTGAATTCAGTTTTGGATCTACTGAGTTAAGTGCTCGGTAGCAGTTAGATATTGTAAGAGTGAAGTCTGAATGGGAGAGAAGAGTTATTGTATGAACTGAATTTTATATAATAAAACTCAACTGGGTGCCCCTGAGCAAGCTGCTTATTATCTTTGAGTGTTGGTTTCCACATCTGACAAAGGGCATGAGATCTGTTTTTTAGGGTTGCGTTAGATATTAAATACAGTGTCATATAAGGAGTACTGAAAACATGTGCTCAGTAAAGATTCTGTTTTCCATTTCCTTTCTTTGGGGGTTTGAGGATAGTCATAAAACGTTTTTACACATTTAGGAACACATCTTTCTCTAAATACATGCAAGACCCTCTGGGCTTATTCCAGTTTGTTTCTATATCTGGAAAATTGAAACCTCAGGCTAAATACAGTTTTCAAGTCTAAATCCCACTACTGCCTAGATTATGGTGGAGAGATTCCTTCATAGTCCCTGCGTGCCTTGTTCCCATTAATACATCTCATGTCATGTTAACTGTTTTCTGAGACAATTCAGTGCTGATTCATCTCAGCTCTTCAGTTCCAGAACGGCACGGTGTCAGAGACGCAGTGGCTCTGTCATTTTGATGATGAGATGTTAGAACAGTTTTCAGTGTAAGAATCTGCTTAGCATTACAAAGCATTCATTTTTGTGGCAAGAAATCTTCATGAAGCCCAGGAATTGACTAAAATAACCCTCCTTTTTGTTTTTTGCTTTGGTGTAAAGAATAGGACATATTTGAAACCTGGGTGATTGGTGGTGGGAATGAGGCAGAGTTATATGTATGAACTGGGTTTTGGCTTTGTTTCCCAGAGTGACAATAATGAGTTTACCTGGTGCTCCAGCACTACCGAGTCGCTGACACCTCAGTGCAAGGCTGGGTGATGGAAACCACTGACTGTCTCTTTTTGTTTCATCCCGGCTCAACCTATTTTCATATGGTTCCAGAGGCTCAGTAAGCATCAGACAGGGAACAGGAAATGGCAGGCCAATAGAGTGGTAGTTCAAAATGACCAGAGTAATTCCAGAAATTCAAGAAAGTAATTGTTTCTCAAGTGCCTATTAGGATTGGGCCGCCTTAGAGTCTGCACAACTCGGAAGTGATTAGAGGGGTTTTGTGGCTTTTCTGTTCCCTGATGGCTGGAGCTGGTTTCAAGCTTCAGAGTAAGTGGCAGGGAGGAAGATAAGAAACGCCGAGGGGCCAACCAATGTGGGCACCATTTCTACTTTTCAGGGCACAGCAGAGCTGTGTCTGTACTTGCAACAGGATCAACCCACCAAATTAAATTGGACTTTTCTGGTATGTTCACTTTATATTGTTTAATTGAAACAGTTCTGATCCACTTGAAAGTGTGTGTTGCACTAACACTGTGAGACGGTTGCATAAGCCAGAAGCGTTTTGTCCATTGCCTGGCAATACCTAGACTCTCTGGGTAACTTTATTCCTGAGAGTTGAGATAGCAGAAGACAAAAACCGCAGTGGCATTGGCGTATCAGAGGCACTGATTTTGTTTCTTTTCTGTGCCCTTAGTGTGAGCTCGCTAACTAATAGTGCTATTAGGCTCAGCATATACTGACAATAGACTTATTTTGATAGCAAAATTGCTTTAAGACTTGAGCTTCTGAAATCTGATCTTTTATAAAAGGCCCAGGGTACATGTCCTTTAGCAACATCCTGAAAACATATGGTATTAATAATGTGGCTGGGGGAGGGAGGTTCTTCGGCAAATTACGTGTATATTTGTTCCTAGGATTGAGAATGCTGTGTTGCAAAGTGCCTGGGAGGGTGAAGTCCAAGAGAACTAGAAGGTAAAGTGATTAAAGATCGTATTCTAGTATAGCTGGCAATATGCAGCTTACACATGACATCTCCTTGTCACCACCATGTTGCTGTTACTATGGATTCTAATGTATTTTTTGTTTAATAATTTTGTTTCAAAATATTAAGGGGTTACAAGTGTTTTTTGTTACATGGATGAATTGTATAATGCTGAAGTCGTCAGGGCTTTTAGTGTGCTTGTCACCAGAATAGCGTACATTGTACCTGATAGGTAAGTTTTTACCCCTCACCCACCCTCCCCTTTCTTCATTTTTAATGTCCTTTACACTAGCAGTCCCAACCTTTTTAGTACCAGGGACTGGTTTCATGGAAGACGATTTTTCCATGGACTGGGGTTGAGGGGATGGTTTTGGGATGATTCAAGCACATCCCATTTATTGTGCAGTCAAACCTCTCTGCTAATGATAATCTGTATTTGCAGCCACTCCCCAGTGCTAGCATCACCATCTCAGCTCCACCTCAGATCATCAGGCATTGGATTCTCATAAGGAGTGCAACCCAGATCCCTCACATGCACAGTTTACAGTAGGGTTTGCACTCCCGTGAGAATCTAATGCTGCAGCCGATCTGACAGGAGGCGGAGCTCAGGCGGGGATGCGAGTGATGGGGAGCGGCTGTGAATACAGATGAAGCTTCACTCGTTTGCTCACCCACTGCTTATGGCTGAGTAGTACTCCATGGTGTATATACAGCACATTTTCTTTATCTACTCATCAGTTAATGGGCACTTAGGTTGATTCCATATCTTTATGATTGTGAATTGTGCTACAGTAAACATATGAGTGCAGGTATCTTTTTGATATAATGACTTCTTTTCCTCTGGGTAGATACCCAGCAGTAGGATTGCTGGATCGAATGATAGGTCTACTTTTAGTTCTTCGAGGAATCTCCATACTGTTTTCCATAGAGGTTGTACTAATTTACCTTCCCACCAACAGTGTATAAGCATTCGTTTTTCACTGCATCCATGCCAACATCTGTTGTTTTTTTATTTTTTAATATTGGCCATTCTGATAAGGATAAGGTGGTATCTCATTGAGGTTTTAATTTTCATTTCCCTGATGATTAGTGATGTTAAGCGTTTTTTCATATGTTTGGCCATTTGTCTATCTTCTTTTGAAAAAAACTCTTCATGTCTTTTGGCCACTTTTTAATGAGATTGTTTTTTTCTTGCTGATTTGTTTGAGTTCTTTGTAGATTCTGAATATCAGTCCTTTGTTGAATGTATAGTTGGCAAATATTTTTTTCCATTCTGTAGGTTGTTTATTTACTCTATTATTTCTTTTGCTGCATAGAAACTTTTTTGTTTAATTAAGTCCCATTTATTTATTTTTGTTGTTGCTGTATTTGCCTTTGAGGTCTTATTCATAATTCTTTGCCTAGGCCAATATCTAGAAGAGTTTTTCCTGTGTTCTGTTCTAGTATTTTTATGGCTTCAGGTCTTATATTTAAGTGTTTAATCCCTCTTGAGTTAATTTTTGTATGTGGTGAGAGATAGGGATCACTGTGGGTTCTAACATAAAAAGAATTTGAGACTTTTTGAGAATTTATGAGTTCATAGGTATAGAAAAGGAAAGTAACCGTGAAAAGCAGAAATAATGTTGAAGGCCAGGCATGGTGGCGCATGCCTGTCATCCCAGCTACTCAGGAGGCTGAGGCTGGAGGATTGCTTGACCTCGGGAGTTCTAGGTTCAGTGAGCTACGATAGCGCCACTGTACTCCATCCTGGGTGACACCTCATATCTTACCAAAAAACAAACAAACAAAAAAATACTACTTTAAATGTGCTGAAATAAATACTAAAAGAAAGAAAGGACAGAGAAGGACAGAATGTGACTAGACAGATCTGGCCTATAAACACAGCGAACTTCATATCCTAAATGATAAAATAAACCTTCCCCCACCTCCCTATATGTGAGTAATTCAACCGAGGGGCAAAAGATTTGTAGGAGGGGAAGGAAAGGAGAAAAACGTACCTTTGGAAATGGAGCACTTTGAGGTAGGCCAAGTTCTGTGGCTTCCTCTGGGATTTGAGTAGGATTGGTATAAGGGCTGTGAGTACTTAGGCATCCTATGGATATGACGAAGTGAAAGAAAGGTGTATAAATGGGCTTTGCCAAAAAGAAATTTTGAAATGAGCAAAATATTTCTAGTTTTGCCCCAAAATGAGGAGGAAATTCTTCTCAGTAACCTTCTTGTACCACAGGCTTCTTTCTTGTTAGACCACTGGTGATAGCGTCGGACATGCCGCAGATTAAATACATTTGTGGATCAGCCTCTAATCTTTACAATTAATCACAGTGTAAAGTGCAGATATACTTCAGTTTATTGTGCTTCACTTTACTGCTCTTCACAGATGTTGCATTTTTTACACATTGAAGGCTTGTGGCAATCCTGCATCGAATCCTGCATCCAACAAGTCTATTGGTGCCATTTTCTGCAGGTGCTCACTTTGTGTCTCTGTATCACATTTTAGTAATTCTCAAAGTATTTCAAGCTTTTTCATTATTATATCTGTTATGGTGATCTGTGTTCAATGATTTTTTATGTTAACTCTTGTGATCGTTTTGGCGCGCCACAAACTGCGCCCATGTAAGATGGCAAACTTAATTGGTAAAGGTTGTGTGTGTGTGTTCTGACCACTCCACCTACCGGCCATTCCCCCATCTCTCTCCCTTTTCTTGGGCCTTCCTATTCCCTGAGACACAACAATAATGAAATCAGACCAACTAATAACTCTACAAAGGCCTTTAAGTGAAAGGAAGGGTTGCACATCTTCACTTTAAATCAAAGCTAGAGATGATTAAGCTTAGAGAGGAAGGCACGTCGAAAGCTGGGATAGGCTGAAAGCTGGGCCTCTTGCACCAGTCAGCCAAGTTGTGAATGCAGGGGGAAAGTTCTGGAAAGACATTAAAAGTGCTATTCCAATGAACACACGGATGATAAGAAAGCGAAACAGCCTTATTGCTGATGTGGAGAAAGTTTGAGTGGTCTCGATAGAAGAACCAGCCACAACACTCCCGTAAACCAAAGCCTAATCCAGACCAAGGCCCTAACTCTCTTCAATTCCGTAAAGGCTGAGAGAGGTGAGGAAGTTGCAGAAGAAAAGGTGGAACCTAGCAGTGGTTGGTTCATGTGGTTTAAGGGAAGAAGCCATCTGTGTAACATAAAAGTGCAAGGTAAAGCAGCAAGTACTAATGTAGAAGGTGCAGCAAGTTATCCAGAAGATCTGGCTAAGATCGTTATGAAGGTAACTATACTAAACAGCAGATTTTCAGTGTGGATGAAATAGCCATCGATTGGAAGAAAATGCCATTTAGGACTTTCATAGCCAGAGAGGAGAAGTCAATACTTGGCTTCAAAGGACAGGATGACTCTCTTGTTAGGGACTAATGCAGCTGGTGACTAAGTTGAAGCCAATGCCCATTTACCATTCTAAAAACCCTAGAGCCCTTAAGAATGACGCTAATCTAATCTTCCTGTGATCTATAAATGGAACAATAAAGCCTGAATGACAGAACATCTATTTATAGCATGATTTACTGAATGTTTTAAGCCCACTGTTGAGACCTACTGTTCAGAAAAAAAGATTCTTTTCAAATATTACCACTCATTGACAGTGCACATAGTCACCCAAGGGCTCTGGAGATGTACAAGGAGATTAATATTGTTTTCATGCCTACTAATGAAACATCCATTCTGCAGTTCATGGATCAAGGAGTCAGTTCTACTTTCAAGTCTTATTATTTAAGACATTTTATAAGGCTGTAGCTGCCATAGATAGTGATTCCTTTGATGGATCTGTGCAACCTAAATTGAAAACTTTCTGGAAAGGATTCACCATTCTAGATGCCACTAAGAACATTCATGATTCACGGGAGGAGGCCAAAATACTAATTTTAACAAGAATTTGGAAGAAGTTGATTTCAGTCCTTAGGGATGACTTTGAAGGGGTTCAAGACTTCAGTGGAGGAAGTAACTGCAGAGTTGGTGGAAATAGCTAGAGAACTAGTATTAGAAGTGGAGCCTGAAGTTGTGAGTGAATTGCTACAATCTTAGGATAAAAATTGAATGGATGAGGAGTTGTTTCTTATGGATGAGCAAAGAAAGTGTTCTCGTGAGATGGGATCTACTCCTGCTGAAGATACTGTGAACATTTTTGAGGTGACAACAGAGGATTTAGAACATTACATAAACTTAGTTGCTAAAACAGTAGTAGGGTTTGAGAGTAATGACTCTAATTTTGAAAGAAGTTCTCTTGTGGGTCAAATGCTGTCAAATAGCATTGCATAATCCAGAGAAATCTTTTCATGAAAGGGAGAGCCCATCAATGCAGCACTTCATTATTGTCCTGTATTAAGAAACAGGCCGTGGCCACCCCAGCCTTCAGCAACCACTACCCTAATCAGTCAGCAGCCATTAACAACGAGGCAGTGCACCTCACTAGCAAAAAGATAACGACTCACTAAAGCCTCAGAGGATCATTAGCATTTTTTAGCCATAAAATATTTTTAATTAAGGTATATACATTTTTAGACATAATGCTATTTACATACTTAATAGATTACAGTATAGTATAAATATAACTTTCATGCGCATTGGGAAACCAAAAAAAAGTGTGTGATTTGCTTTATTGCCATATTTGCTTTGTTGTGGTGGTTTAGAACTGAACCCACAGTATCTCCAAGATATGCCTGTAGTACAATCGTTTTGGAAAACCATTTAGTGATTACCGAAGATAAGTTAAAACATGTTCTCAAAAAAAAAGACTTGTACATGAATGTTCATAGCAGCATGATTTACAATAGCCAAGAAATGGAAACAACCCAAATATCCATTACCTAGCGAATTGTTAAATAAATGGTAGTGTATCCATACAGTGAAATACTGCTCGGCAACAAAAAGGAACAGATTTACAGATCTATATAACAACACGCATGAATCTCAGAAAAATTGTGCAGAGTCAAAGGAATAAGACACCAAAGAGTACATACTATACGAATTCATTTATATGAAGTTCTGGAACAGGCAAAACTAGTCTACAGATACAGAAAGTAGATCAGTGGTTGTGTAGAGTTTGGCATTGGTGATATTAACAAGGGAACTATTTTTGGGTGGTGGGCGTGTTCTATATCTTGATTGTAGGGATGGTTACATGGATGTATGCATTTGTCAAAACACTTAACTATACATGTAAAAGGAAGGTCTTTCATTTTAATTATACCTCAGTTGATTTGTTTTAAAAAAGTTTTTGTTAAAAAGTAAAGATATTTGTGACATTCCTTGTAAATTTTACTGCTAGTTATGACCTTCTTTCTAATAGGTAAATGTTACTTTCCAAGTTTCAAAAGACCAATTTAAAAATGGCTTTTTAGATTATAATCTGTATGACATTAGAAATTATTTGCACTTTTATATTATTAGTCCATTTTGGTGCTTTCCAAACAGGCTTCTTGAGTATGTGTTTTTCAGAAAGCTTTTGGAAACTTTTTAAAGTATGTATTTTGACAGGGTTTTCCTGTAGCACTTTGGCGAACTTTGCACTTTTATTGTTTAAGGGTATAAATAACAACAGAACAGAATGACTTTTTGGCACATTTTCCTTTTGTCCTGAGTCTTTTATGTTCGATAACTCTTAAGTTCCTGTTGCTCTTGCCTTTTGACTTAGAAAATCGGACTCTCTCTGATATACCTGAAAGTAAGAGAGACAACACGTATGATTTAGGAGAAGCAAAGTTGGACAAAGTTGCTAGTTTCTAATGGTCTATGACTGAGGGCAAAGAGGTAGAGGCGTTGATTTCCTACTTACTGTACACACCAGCCTTTGAGGTTTACTGAGTTACCCAAAATGTGTGTTCCTACTTGCCTTCCCACAGTCCTGCATGGATGGCCGGTTTATTTGGAGAATAAGCTAGTTGAAGAACTCATGGTTTAAAAGTCTTGAAATTTCATAGCTGTCTTGTCAAGGTAAACTTACATTTGATAAAGCCCAAATTAGAGAGAGTTAAGCGTCTGGTGATTTCAGTATCTAGCACGTGTGTGGTGTAACACATGAGTTGAAGTGGTTTGGGATGGGTTATTGAATATCCCAGAGGAGAGGGGTCTGTTCACCTGGGTAGTGTGTTGGAATCCAAGACCAGGTTCTGCTGCATTGCCAGAATTGGTCTGTAAATGTCCTGTCCTGACAGAAGCAGATCAGATCACAGGCAGTTCTGTCTCAGCCTCTTCAAGATCAACTCCAGCCTCCCCCAGTGCCAGTGACTAGGCTGCAGGAGCCCTTTCACTCCCAAGGGGCCTAATGTAGGCGGTGAGGAGAAACTGCGCAAGCCTTGGAGTTGACTGACCTGTGTTCAGATCATGACACTGATCAGCGCTGTGACCTTGGCCAAGTTAACTCATCTCTTGAGCCTTAGTTTCCTCATCTGTAAGATGAGAATATCTACTTTATAGAGTTTTCTGGAAAAGTAGATGAGATGAAGTAAGTGCCAGTATAGGTGTTGTGCGGAGCACATAATAGGCATTTGGTGAACCTGAGTTCGTTTCCTTCCTTTGCTGGGCACGGTCCTGGCTCTGGTCTGTACGGCACGTAACGGTATGTCTAGCAGCTCCGTGCTCGTTGTACAGGTTGCTAGACTGAGGAGAATCAGGTGGTAAGAGTTTGAGACCATCTGCTAAATATTTGTTGCCGGGGGTGGTACCTTTTGAAATGTAGCTAGTGCATTTCCTGGTCTGCGTCATGTACCGGGACTTCGCAGTGTGCAGTGACGTGACCGCAATTGCAGAGCAGGCTGGGATGCTGAGTCTGTCTGACCATTGCAGACTGGTTACCTGCGGCTGCAGCGTGGGAAAGAGCTCCTCGCCTGCAGGAATGGAGCTTGATGTGCTATTGAAATAACTCAGCAGATTCTTCAAAGAAAAAGAGAAAAAGGGGGAGAACCCCCCACCCCCATCTTCCACAGCGACGTTCCCATGACGTGCTTCTACCGACGCTGCGACACCAGATAGAAGATTCAGTTTGTTTTGTTCCAACATTTTACACGGTCAGTGCAAATGGTTTTCATTAGCACGAGGTAATGAAAATTTTTGTGCCATTGTGTAATATTTGTTAAAAGCTTAATCCGATTATTGGTGTTTCTGTTATGAGCCTAATTCTGGTCTTCTGTGTGTAGCTGGCATGCTCGTTCCCAGTCGCGGGTCTGGGCAGTTGGAGAGCAGGAGCAATTATCCAGCTAATGTACAGAAATCCCGCTAAGGAGGAAGAAAGGTGCCCCTCACCTCTTTGTCAATTACTCCAGATTGGGGTTTGTGGGGAGTTAACTCCCTAGTAACTTCCCTCTCCTTTGTCTGTCGGAGCCATCGTCAGAGGCCTTCAGTGAAAGCGCTGGAGTGTTTCTGGCCTCTTCTCTAAGTCAGACCAGTGGTCCAGCTGTTGAGCACCCACATTTGGGGTCTCAGTTGTGCTCCTAGACCAGGATCGGTCTCAGTTCCAGGGGATTAATTATCCCATAAGTAATATCATAATGCACATACGTGCTCACCCCAGTTTGCTGACGGTGCTCGCTGCGCCAGAATCCACAACCGGTGGCATACAACTGTCTGGCATTAAGGATGACGCAGGTGGCATTTGCAGCGTGCACCAATCCACAGTGACTTTCTTCCCACTTAGAATCAAAGAGGGAGGTGTTGCCCTGGATTAGGGGTCCAGGGTGTGGAGTCAACGCTGCCACCCCCTAGCTGTACAGCACTTTCCAGGTCTCTCACCTGCTCTGGGCCTCAGTTCTCTCACCTGTAGAATGTAATCATAATAGTTCAAGTTCTAGCCAACTTTCTAGGGGTTTTTTCTTTTCTTTTTTTTGTTTTTTGAGACAAGAGTCTCACTCTGTTGCCTGGGCTAGAGTGCTGTGGTATCAGCCTAGCTCACAGCAACCTACAACTCCTGGGCTCAAGCGATCCTCCTGCCTCAGCCTCCCAAGTAGCTGGGATTACAGGCATGCACCACCATGCCCAGCTAATTTTATATATATATATTTTTAGTTGGCCAATTAATTTCTTTCTATTTTTAGCAGAGACGAGGTCTCGAGGTCTCTTTCTTACTAAGGCTGGTCTCGAACTCTTGAGCTCAAATGATCCGCCCGCCTCGGCCTCCCAGAGTGCTAGGATTACAGGCGTGAGCCACCAGTCAGGCCTGGGGTTTTTAATCCTTTTATCAGAAGGATAAGATGATACATTATAAATGAAGACACCTTAAAAAAACAAAGCACTCTACAAGTGTAAGATGTTATTAAATGTAAACTCGGTGACATCATTTCAACATCACAGTAGAGAAACAGCATGTGGTGCTTTCCAGGACCACGCTCCTTAATGTGGAGCCTAAATTTCTGCTTGCTGCAGCTCTTTCAGGACAGATAAATATGCCTCAGGGCAGGCGCATCTCTGTGAATATCATAACTAGATTTTCTTTGGCTTCTTTTTTCCATTGTTTAATCTTATTATCTTTCTCTATAATTTTGAATCATTGGGAGTGATGGGAAAACTGGAAGATTTTTACAACAGTGAGCGGAAATAAATTAAAGGATCTATGGGAAGAGAGAAGAAATTGTATTAAATGTGTTCAAAGCAAGAGACCAGAGAAGAGATTCTTTAAAAAATAGTAGTAATTTTAAAATTTCTTCTTCAGAAGCAACAGACTTGGGAACAAAGAGGGATTGTTAATTTTTTTTTTTTTTTA
>VBSM01000142.1:3502974-3582568 GCA_008086735.1 Cheirogaleus medius
GGCCCAGATATCTTGGATGCCTAATACATTTTATTTTATTGCTTTCATCCTGCAGGCCATGATAAAGTTAATTCCATTTTAAGTTTCTGAGACACAACCACTTTTACAAAATGGGAACATGAAAGGACTCTCAAAGGCGTGACACAGAATGTCCATTTTGCAGAACGGTCTGTGCAGGGCAGGAGGGCATCTGCAGATGGGTTTCATCGAAGAAGTCAAAGCAAAAAGGACAGGGCCCGAAGTGTAGGCAGCACCTTCAGGGACATGCCAAAGAGGCTGATTGTTACTAGAAAACTTGGAAATGGCTGGGCTCCCTGGCCCCAGGTCCAAGCGCCATGTGTTTATGGAGCCGGCATTGTGCCTTCTTCATTGGGGTCTGGCTGGGAAGAGTTCCTGTCCCAGACCTGCACTTCCTCCCCACCCTTTCCACCTTCTTTCTTCAAGGTGCTGAAATCTGTGTTCACTCTTCGTGGAGCTGAGACAAAGGCAGGCAGCTCAGGAAGAGCCTAAGCTGCTTTGGAAGGTGTGAGACAGATTGGCAGCATGGCTGCCCCGAAAACACAATGGGTCTTTGTTTGCAGCTGAGAACACTAGAAATCAGGATGCCCGGGGCTCTGGAGCTGCAGGAGCCTGGCCCTGCCCGTGCCAAGCTGGGCTCTCTAATTGCATCGCTGGTGCACACAGTTTCCTCCATCAGCTCTGCCCCTGGCCCCCCGGAGCATCTTTTTGTTTCTGTTACCACAGTGTTATGAATTCCCTTCCTTGGCCTCCCCACTTGTCTTGACGGCAGACTGGGCAGCAGCCGTTGCCATGTGTGATGGCCGCTGCTTGCCGGCCATTGGAGCACGTCTGTCGCAGGAGAAGCTGCTCCCCGTCAGCCCGCACCCTTGGTTTCGGGCCCCCTCTGCCTCCCAGCCGCCAGCGCAACTCAATTCCCCACCTTTGTCCAAGGGGCAGGACGGGGCACCACCTCTTTGGCTCCCCCTTTGCACTTGGAAGCCAGAGCCCCTCCTCCAGCTCGGGAACTGTGGGCGCTTGTGCAGCCGCTGCTTGGTGGGAAGAGGAGGATGGGAATTATAACTCGCCGTGCGAGGAGTTGGCAAGGGTGCATGTGCCGGGCCATTGTTTGTTATCTGTAAGGGAACTGCAGAAACAAGTGTCTAGAATTAGATTCAGTGCTTCGGGACCCCCTTTCCTTTCTCCATTTAGACTTTCCCAACAGAAGCTGCTTCTCGCTTGATTAACTGTAACCAACTCTCTTTGGAGTTTTGCATTTTGGAAACTGCATTGCCAAAGGAGGATCATTATGTCTGCTTAAAAGCTCCAAATAAATTCCTCCTGGTGTAAATGGAGAAAAAAAGAATAGAAGGGTTTAATCTGTCATCGTGCTTATTAGTGAAATGCTGCTGAGTGACCTAGTTCATCTACATATTAAATGCACTAGACCTATCTGTGCCTTTTAAAAAAAAAACTTGTTGCCTTGGAAACGATACCCTGGCTCAGAAATTGCACAAGGCCTGCAGCAAATGTGCGGTCTGTTTTTTTCACACTGAGAAGGCAGTTAATGGGGAGAGGTTGGATTTTTCCATGGTGTCTCCAGTGGTTAGTAGAAAAGAGTGTGCAAGGACGAAAAGGGAGAGAAATGTATTATTCTGCTAACATTTTCAAAATACGACTTTTAAATTAATTGAAAGGGGTTTTACCTAGATTTAAAAAGAAAATAATAGTATGGCCTCTTATAACTTCAGACTGTTCTTAAAGAAGAACTTTCCAGGTGCCTTTGGCAGCATTGGCCTAAGAAGACGCAGCTACCAGTTGAATTTCAAACCTACCATTAGAGACTCTTGACTCTCCTGTTGCTTTGTTCAGTAATAGCATTGGTCCTTCCGTATTGTTTGGCAGGGTCTTACTTTCTCAGGCCAACTTTTCAGAAGACCGAGAACCAAGATTTAAAAATAGGATTTAGTCAGCTGCGAGAGAGCAGAATCGGCCCATCTTCCAGCCTGCATGTGAGGTCCACAGATCCTGGTGGGTGGGGAGCCTTAGTGATCTACAACATCTCATCTCACAGTTGAGGAGATGGGCACCCAGAGGGGAAATAAATTGCCAAAGCCCATGTCTTGTTTGGGGTAGAGTCTGGACTAGAAACCAGGTTTCTTCACTCCAAGTCTAGCGCTCTTTCAACATCAGACCTGAGCCAGATAAATTACATGCTCCAAGTTCCATCAGAGGTAAAGTTGGATGAAGGACTTGAGAGAAGAATGCTAGTCTCTTGAAGCTGACCACCCATCAGCTTGCTTGGGAAATTGTGGAAGGGGGAGGCAATGATCCTCATGTTTTATATTCCTTCTTATTGGTATTTGTGGGAAATAGAAGGAATTAGAGTGAGTCTGGAACCTCGGGTGCTCTGAGGATAAATTGTCAAAAACGTGCCTGGAATGAGAAGGCACGGTCAGTTCTCTTGGCTACTCCATCTTTCATGAAGTTCCTTTCGCCGCTTTGCAGTGGTGATAGACCTATGGCGTGAGGACACAAAATGTCTTTTAGGCTTTTTCCTCTTAAAAACTTAGGATAGGTACAAGCGAGTCTGAGGCAATCACAAAATCTTTGAAAAAAGACTTAGTAAGGAAACAATTTTTTTTTACTTAATTTATGATCACTCATTTGTGAGTCAGTTTGGTACCATGTAGATAATATACAAACAGACATGTATACACATGTATACATAAATACAGACACGAATAAAAATCTTATAGCTTTTTTAACTTTTAGCCATAAGGCAGATAAAACTCACTGGTTTAAAAGGATAGATTAAATTGTGCCTCTGTAAATGAAACAAATTAATGCCAAAGCCTTTGCTGAATTTTTGAGAAAACAGGGTATCAAATTTATATCTTATTCAAAACACATAAAATTTAAGCTTTTAAAAAGAAGTTTGGGTGTGTTTGGAAACAATTTTTTAAATACAGGATTTTGGTCATGACTTTGAACTGGAAAGTCTGCAAGTACAAGTAGGAACTGTATGCAGTACCTTTGCACTGGGTACCACGAAGGTGCTTGGGAAGCAGAGTCGAGTATTATATGCAAGTTCTGGCCTCAGTAATACTTAGGCATATATGCTTATTCAGTAATTGGACATTTTAAAATAAAAAGAGATGAGCATTTTGACGGCTTACATATAATGAGAATGATTGAATAACTTTCTCATAAGATGGCATTAGTTCAAGCTGCCTCATTATAGGAAGAATAATTCGGAAGGTCTCACCTTTCATTTTCCTCAAAACAAGCTCTGGTGCCAGAGGGCACAGGAAGGTCCCATGGCCTTTGGCACAGGAGGTTATTTGAGATTGGAGGGTGGACGTAGGGGAGGGAGGGGGCGCCAGGGGCAAGTATGGGAAAGTTCCAGAGTCTCTGTATGTGCGTAAGTACCATGAAACCCTGCACTGACTGTGTAGGCGAGGTCAGGTGGGAGGAGAGCGAGGGGAGGCAGTGAGTACCAGCAACGGCAGGTGCTTGAGCCATGGGTGCCTGCTCCTGGGTGGCTCGAGTATGTTCTGTCACTTACTCCTCTTCCTCTCCCTGGAAGGCTGGTCCAGCGGCGTGTTCCCAAACTGCTGACACGGAAACCGATGCTGTGAAGATCAGCCAGGTGGCCAGGGTCATATAGAGAAGTGACGAGCAGCACTTAGCCCTGGGCTTTCTGCCGTCTGAGCCCAGCGCTTGCCTTTGCGCCGTCCTCTCTCCCTCCTCCCTTACCCATTTGGAATTGGTCCGGACCACGGGTTAATTTTCTTCCTCCTCTTAATCATCAAAATGAAATCTCTCTTTTGCCTGTTAGAGAGTATTGATATAAGAAAGGTTTTGGATAAGTGGGCCTAAAGGGGAGACAAAATGAAGGAAAATTATGCTGGAGTGTTAAGAATAAAACTGAAAGTCTAGGACTTAACTGGTAAAATGAAGTTGAAAATAAAGGAAGCACATAAAGAATTTTGACTTCCAACCCACTTTGCCTTGGGTTATTTCAGTGGACAAGTTAAAGTGGGGTTCAGGGGGAGGGGGAGGAGGTGAGTGATTTGTGGATGAATAATACAACATTCTCTTCTCTAAGTGTTGAGTAAATCAGCCACCCCACCCCCTTTTTATAAGGGGTGTGTTTTGCTTTTTGGCTCTCAAAGGGAATTCACAACTCATGGTGGCTATTTTGCATCTTTTGTAGGTACCATGTTACCATGCATGTTTTTCTTCATTCCAGTGACTAGTGCTTTGATACAGTAAAGTCAGCCATAATCCCTGCCTCCAGGGAGCTTGCAGTTTAACAAGAAGGGGGCACGTGATTACAATACAGGGATTAGTGTTGGAAGGCATCAGTGCAGAGCCTACTATGTGAATCCATCTCTGAACTTCAATGAGGAAGAAAATAAGCTATCAGAAAGATATATTGGATTTCATTTTACAAGGAGATTGAGGAACTCCCCGAAAAATTGTTCTGCAGAACTGTTGCCATGAGACTTGTGATTTTAAGCCTAGCGTTGAGGTCGTGGTGAGCTTCTTGGCGACGAGGTTGTGCCCAGTTCCGTGGCGAATCAAGGTGTGGTGAAGGCCTTCTTGCACTGCTGCCAAAAACGGAACGCAGATCTCCTCTGCACACCCTTCCACCTCATTTTTTTTCTTAGTATCTGGTGGACCTCTGTTTTCCTTGCACTTTTGTTTGAACTTAGTCCTAGACGGAATCATAGTTTGAGCCCGATTATGGGTGGTTACGGCTCCTGGTCAGCGTGTGAACTGCCGTCTTCTGGACCCCTAAGTGACCTCAATTTCTAGTCACTCCTGTGAAAAATAGTATAATTTGGTTTCATGCAATAGATCTCTGAGACCAAAATTACATGTATAAGCAAATTACCGGTCGCACAGCTTGCTTTGGAATATTTCTAGTGCTTTTTTAAAAAAATCAGAAAGTCGAGCCAAAAATGAAGGATAAGAATTACCTTTTTCTTTTTAATGTGCAGCAAAATATGCACTAATGGTGCAGTTCCAGAATATGAAGTTAATACAATAAATAAAAAAGTAATCCATTTTGGACTCTATTGTTTCATGTTATTCTTATTTGTGGAGAGATGTGACAGAGTAATTAATACCCTACAGAGGGATTAGCAGTCAAAATTGAGATAAAAGAACAAGGAGGACAGAACAGAATTGCCTAGAAGACAGGAGAATCTAGAAAGTGCTGAGGCATAGAATTTCCTGCGGGTGATTTTTACCTTTCCTGACTCCAATTACACATTTTTGCATCTACTCGTGCTAATCACCTGGGTTCTGCAGGTAAGAAGTATCAGAAATGATGGAGTTCCCAGAGGGAGCCTTTTCCCTGTGAGCAGTTGGGTTCCAACCAAGCCTCCAGCCCTCAATCGGTGCTTTGCCTTGTGCTCAGAATGGCATTCTCATTTCTGTAATTTACATGTTTTTGTTATTTGGTATTACAAGACCTTGTGATCGCTTATTCTGCACAAATCTTAGAAGATGCAAACCAAGTAAGGAGGAGTACCCCCAAAGGAGGACTTGTTTTTATATCAGAGTACGGTGGGTCTCTCCGTGCCAACAAACTGTTCTGGCTAAATTTTTTTGCCCTTTTTATTGGCTCTGGGGTTTTGAATGATCAGCCTGTGCTTCTGGGTTAGAGTCACTAACTTTGACCAAAACAGGAGGGATCTGAGAAGAGGAGGCAGTATAGAGGAGGAAGTGCAAATCTAGGGGCACCTTTTGTTTTCCGCAGAAACAAGGGATGGGAAAAACTCCAGGAATCAAACGATGTCAGCCTTGTCCTTTGGAGGCCATGCCCAGGTCAGAGAGAGGGGAGGTTCTCGTCTTCCTATACCGTTCTCCCCCGGCTGACATCGTACATATTCTTAAGTGACAGATTTCTCATCTTTTTTTTCTTTTGGAGACAGAGTCTCGCTCTGTTGCCCGGGCTAGAGTCAGCCTAGCTCACAGGAACCTCAGACTCCTGGGCTCAGGTGATCCTCCTGCCTCAGCCTCCCGAGTAGCTGGGACTACAGGCATGTGCCACCATGCCCGGATAATTTTTTCTATATTTTTAGTTGTCCTGCTAATTTCTTTCTATTTTTGGTAGAGACGGGTCTCGCTCTTGCTCAGGCTGGTCTCGAACTCCTGAGCTCAAACGATCCGCCTGCCTTGGCCTCCCAGAGTGCTAGGATTACAGGTGTGAGCCACCGCGCCTGGCCTCAGATTTCTCATTTTTGAATTTCATATTTTTTATACTAAATTTTCATATTATTGAAAATTATGTGGTTTGGTTTTAAAATCAAATAAATAACCCTCTTTAGGAATGAAGTAGACATCGTTCCTAGTTTTACGTTAGTCATTTGTCCTCCTGTGTTCTTCCTTTTGGAGTTTGCAGTTATGGTCTTGTGTCTGGTGTCTGCTGTCCTCTCCTCGACTTCTGTCCAGGTCGCCTTCCCCAGGTCGGCTGTGAGACCTCCCTGTGAGGGGAGGTTGAAGCCAGTGTAGACGGGGCTTGCTGCCTGCCCTGGAAATCTGAGCCCAGGGTAATCTTTCCGCAGTTTGCATGAGAGCGAAAGGTCAGCGAACGGCTCAGCCTCGCTGGAACGGAGTGGTCCGGGTCCGACGGTGTTTCCACGAACTTGACTGCGCAGTGCTGTTACCCGCCCCCAGCTGCGCCAGCCTGGTAAGAGTGGGTGGCCACAGCCTAACGTCGTTGCTCAGCGACTTCTGCATGCGAAACCTACGTATAAACACGTGTATGTTTATAATTGCGATGAGCAAGAGCTTATTTTGTTAACTTCAAGAGAGGAATGGAAATTTTGGTTTCAACTAACATTTATATTTTCTCTTGACAAACACATATGGAAGTTTTTTTCCTAGATGAAAACCTGGAAAGAATTGCTAATGGGGAAAAAAATGCTGTTATGTACCATTAAAATGTCACAAAGCAGATATTATTCTAGTCATCATATATATGATATGTTAATTCTTTTAAAGGATGATCTAAATATTCTTTTGGATCTATAGGGTTTTTAAGATCGTTATTTGGCATCTAATACAAATGTGTGAAAAATTTCACCTGAATTTTCACATAAAATTTCACATCATCATTGGGACCAAATTATTTGGTGTTTTCTTTTTATGTCTGTCTTTCGTTGCTTATAAAGATCTGACTTGAATAAACAAGTGGGGAGCGTTTGCCTTCAGTAGATAAGGCTAGATGCTGTCCTGATGCTGCCTAAGATAGCTGGGATTAGGGAAACCCTTGAAAAGCAAGCTTGGTAATGGGGAGCAATAGCTACCTGTGAAAGCTTTAATGCTGAAGTATATTCTTATAATGCAATTTTCTTGTCTGCCTTGTTATCTCACAATTTTAGTGGGGAAAACTAATAACAATGTTATTTCAAAGAAGTGGTTAAAAAATAATCAAACTTAACAGAAAATGGAGCCCTGGCCTTTGGTTAAACATTCTTTTGCTCAGCATTCTTTCTCTGCCTCTCTCTTTTAAAAACAGAAACATGAACCCTTTCTGTTCAGTTGTGCGGGTTCCCCATTTCCTTGGCGTTAGCGACTCCATCACGGGTATTTATTCATGTATTAAGGAACACAAGACAGTGCAGTCAATGCTGTGGGGCACACACAGGTGGAAATAGACCATTGGTACCCTCTAGAAGCTTTCAGCTGGTGTGCAGGGGAGGTGTCACATGCGGCTTAGAGGAGAGGATTCTGGAGATGGCTGGGAGGAGGGGGGAGTTTGCTTTGGATCTGGAAGGAAGAAGGCTGGCACCGTCCACCGAGGAGCATTTGTGCCGCAGTTTGCCCAGGGTCTGGTATATAAGAAATACTAATAAATACTGATTGAATGAAGGAAAAAAGTCCAGGAGTAAATATTTGGGGAAGAGCTAAGAGGAGAATTCATCTTTGAATAGACAAACTGAATCTCAATCCAGGATTATTTTCTCGGAGTGTGAGTGTTTGGGGGTGCGGTGAATGAATTCCTTCACAGCTGTGTAGGCTCGGCAGGGATAAAGGTGGGGGGCGGTTTCTAGCTGGTGTTGCAAGTGAGTCTCAGGGGGAGGTTCTGGGAGACTGGGGCTGCCTTCTGACCACAAAGCTTTGCATAATTGATTAACTCTGCATAGCTGTTTGCATTCCTCTCCTAAAATAAATTCCACTTTTCTAATTAACTCTCCAGAATGAATAAGTGCCAAAAAACAGGATGTGCGTTGAATCTTGTGATCTGGTGTGATGCTGCCAGCTCCTCCAAAAGGTGTGGCTGATAATCTTGAATCCCTGAGGGCATTCTTGTCACTCACACAGCCAGTCGACCTAGGCAGGAAATAGCAGGACTGGATCTGGGCTGAAGAGCCGAACTCCGGGGCCAGTTCTTCTAAATGCCATGTGCGACATTGCTTCTCTTTCCTTGCTCGTGGGCGTCCTGTTTTCCTTAGTGCTCTGTTGTGTCTGCTGTCTACCTGCTGACTCTCTTGTCAAATGTGACAAACAGCATAAGCTCCTATAGCACAGGTCCCAAATGAAAGGACCTCGATAGGTACCACAAGTTAAGAAAGTTTGTGGCAAATGACATTGGTGGAAGGGTAGGCTGTGCATTGGAAAGGTGTGTTCTTCAAGGAAAAGGTGTGTGTTTTGCAGCAGCAGAGACCCCTGGGCTGGCAGAAGGCGAGTGCTGAGAAGACTTGGAGGTTTGGGGGCGGGGAAACAAGGATTCTGGTTAGCAAGTTTCTTGGAAAATTTTAAGGGCAGTAAACATTTTAAATGAGTACGCCAGTAACTTCTGCATGGAAGGAAAGTGCCGGGTACTTGACAGAATTTGGGTATGTGTGAGGTTGGAAGCAGGGCATGGTACTGCTCTGGCCTCCGTGTTAGCAGAAAATGAGAAAGACAGAAGCACGAAGAATTTTTTTTTCCCCCAAATTGAGTTTTAGATTTCGGGTTTTATTTTTAAGCAGAATATAAAAGTCCTTTCTATTTCCATGAATACCAGGAGAGGAGACTTGATAAAATGCAATAAGTAGGTGTATGCTAAAAAAAAAAAATTATTAGTCATGACATTTTTTGAATCCAAGTGTGTAGACAATCAAAGCTAATCAGCATGCTCAGATAATCTAATTTGGTTGATGCATAGCTGTGTTGTTTTTATTTTCCCTTTTCTAAAAAGGCAAAATTTGTGGATGTTGTAGACTTGGTAATACAACTTTAAGTTTTGTAGCGTTGCAGGTTGATGTTAATTGGAAAATTTGAAGTTTTAGTAACATTGGAAAAGTGGATTGTGTAAATAAATTGAAAGAGAAGAAATGAATGCTGTTTGAGTTTATTTTTTAATCTTCTTGTAAGAAGATAATAGAACAATAGAACACTTTAGGCCTTCAGAGGCAGAGAAAGGCAATAAAATAACCTTTTTATTTTTGTCTTTTGGGGCAGATGGGTGGGAATAGCATTGGGTACGATAATCAGAATATCGTAGTTTCTGATGAAAAAGTTTCCGGAATATTGTGTGAGCTGTTGATTATTTAGGGAACCCCCCCTTTTTTTTTTTAAATCATAAGGAGATTTTGTTGGTGGTGGTAATTAAATGCAAAAGATCTAGGATATTATTCCTGATCTTCCTTTCCAATCTGAGGAAAAGAAACTCCTGGATAAACCAATGGCTCTGACTGGTAAAATCACCCAGGAAGTTATCACAGACACTTAGCAGGAATAGAAGAAAACAAGCAGAATGACCTGGGGACCAGTGTTCGCTGGGGCTACAAACTGCTCAGGTAACACGCACTTGAAGAGCTTAGATCTGAAAGATTAGCATTTAAATTGTCTCATTGGGAACAGGACTGCCAGGGTGGGCACTTCAAAAGCAAACTCCTCCACTCCATCACAGATACACTGTGTGCTCACATCTTTTGTGAACATTTAGAAATCCTGCATATGAGAGAGAGAGAGTGTGTGTCTGTGAATAGTGATTATCCCTGGTAGTTGATATATTTTAAAATAATTTTTCCATATTTTTTGTGTTTTCCAAATATTTATTTTTAATTATGTGCTACTATCTCATGAGCTTTCCTCATGTCCTAAGCTGTTCTTTGCAGGGGGCATTTGTAAAGCTCTGCAGCCACCAAAGCACGTCTGCACCTCTCAGCTCCTACACTCCCCGTGCTTTTCCTCATTCTGGAACATTCTAGCTTCCACTGTCTTCACCTGGCTCTTAGTCTTCATGGTGCCCTTTTCTGTTTAGATGCACTGGGCGGTGGGCAGAGACCATTGTAGCAGGATTGCAACAAGCAGGCTGCACTGAGCAGAGCAGGGTCTGACTTCGTCAGTGACGCTGCCGTGTCCCGTGTGTCTCTTGGGGGTCGGGTCCTTTGCCAGGCCCTCTGCGTGCTTTTTCGTAACAGTCAGTGACCCTGAGTAAGGGTGAGGAGACGGTATTCTTATTTTTAAAAAGATGAAATCAGCACTGAAAGCAGGGTGCGAGCCAGGACTGGAAGCCAGGTCGATCTCTCCTCTTGAGGTCATGCTGCTATTTCTTGTCATTGTGACGCACTAGGACATTGTGGGGGGCAGGGGGCAGCTTGGTAGGGCACCCAGATAAACCACCAGCTCCACCACAGCCTGTGCTAGAGATTATCAAGGCCCTGCTAGGCTGGAAATGTCTGTTATGAGACCTAGTCCTGCAGTACCACAAGTTAAAGAGGTCTCTGGGAGAATGTTCTAGATCTCTGAGGGATAACATTCTCAAAATCCTGTAGGAATTAGTTATGTTACATGCGCGTGAGAAAGGTAAGTGCTCTTGGTGCAGCAAAATGAGCCTTTAACAAAACTCTGTAAGGAGGATCCCTCTCACCATTAACTGTTGGTGAGCTTAGGAAAGAATAAAGAAATGCAATTCAGGTCCAATAAGTGGGTGCAGTATGATGTGCTAAACCTTAAAAGGTTTGAAAGGTTGGATATTTTGGGTGACAAGGGTTAATTTAAGGATTAACGAGGCAAGAGATCTGGAGAGTTAAAATTTCTCTGCGCCATTCAGTTTCAACAAATACTTTCCCAGGCCAATTGGGATTATTAGCCTTGTAGGAAACACTTGGCCTTTTTAAATGATAATATTGTGGCCAGTTTTGTAAATAGAATTTGTGCTCGATTCTGTAGACCATGGGTCAGATGAATTTTGTAAGGCCCCGAGGGAAGTCGGTTGGTGAACTGGTTTCTCTGCGTCCTAGCAGCTGGTGTTAATGACCCACTTCTCATGAGAGTCTGATGTTCTTGAGTTACCTAAACGCTTTAGTGTCTGTCCCCTGCCATGTAATTTTAAACTGTGTGCACATTTTTTGGGATGATTTTTTATTCATATTGTGTTTAAAAAAGAAACTAAACCAAACTAAAATTCAGAACATTTTGTACTTCTGCTTCCTATTAAGATTGTTTAGTCCTTGGTGGGCGATATGAGATCAGTTCTTAACAGTTTGAGAATTCTCGCTCTCATAAATCAAAATAGTATTGGATGACAGCTTTCATACTGTTTCAAATGATGATTTAAATTCACTTGTTATTATCTACTTTAGAGTTACTCTGATTTAAAAATTGATATTTCATGACTTGGCGTTTTTAAAATGCAGCAGACAATAGATAGGAAGAGTTGTTCGCAAGATGTATTCGCTCGTGTGTGTTTCTCTCCGCACTGCCAGGTCGCACTGCAGGGGACGAGGAAGTCCTGGGATTCTAAAGCTGCTCGCCCAGTGTCTCTGGGAAGAGCCCCATTCAGAAATTTCTAGAAATTATTGGTGTTGTTTGGGTTAATAGCCATGGACAAAGCATGAACAAGAAAATAAAATTTTTCTAAATAAAAAGGAAATACGGTAGTAACCGAGAAGTGAACGTCCCCCAAATACCCCCTTCTCCATCAGAAACGTGTAGCATCTTCCCCGGAGAAGGGTCTGTGTTCCTCTGGTTCAGCCGTTGATGAAAACAACATATGGTTAGTTTTATGAGGACTTGGAGACAGATGGTGACCTGTAGGCTAATTATGCAGTGGGCATGATTTTTTAAACAAATCACTGTGATTGTTACATGGCTCTTTCTCATGAGTTGGACAATCTCGGCTGTTTATTGTCACACTAGGCAAACACGTTCCAGGTGAATGGGGAAGAGGCGCTACGGAAGGGAAGTATATTTACAGTGTCTTTTCATCTCCATATTCATTTTGACGGCTCAAAGAAAAAAGATGTCCAGAAGTTAAAAGGCGAGTGCAGTCAAACCTGAGCTCGTGCTAGGACTGCATGATTTTGGGCAGCTGACTTTGGGGGTAGCTCAGGGTTTCCCCCATTAGGCAGCCGTATTTTTCTTTTAATCACTTTGGATAGAACTGTCTGAAGTCTTCCTAGCTCTCCAAAAACAGGGTGTCTGCAACATAGCAGGCTTTTTGCATAGAAGAGCCAGGCAGGCCTCTGCCTCGGTTTGCGCTCATTTTCACTCTGCCTGGGGCACTTGTTCCCAGGGCTCATGGTTCAGTGTCACCCTCCTCGTCTCTTTAAAACTGCATTCCCTCTCCCCGACTCACGTTTCTTCACTACTTTTCAACCATCTGACATATTATTATTATTATTTTTTTTTTTTTGAGACAGTCTCACTCTGTTGCCCGGGCTAGAGTGCCGTGGTGTCAGCCTCGCTCACAGCAACCTCCAACTCCTGGGCTCAAGCGATCCTCCTGCCTCAGCCTCCCGAGTAGCTAGGACTACAGGCATGTGCCACCATGCCCGGCTAATTTTTTTTCCTATATATTTTAGTTGGCCAATTAATTTCTTTCTATTTTTAGTAGAGACGGGGTCTCGCTCTTGCTCAGGCTGGTCTCGAACTCCTGACCTTGAGCGATCCTCCCGCCTCGGCCTCCCAGAGAGCTAGGATTACAGACGTGAGCCACCGTGCCCAGCCTGACATATTATTTTTTTTATACTCGATCTTAGCCAAGAGGCCGAGAAGTGATGACTTATTTTTTTTTTAACTTAAAATATTTATGATCGTATGATGTCTCCTTCCCCAAACGTAAGCATTGCGAGGGCAGGGATACTGGTCTGTTCTCTGCTGCTACTCTGGCCCCTGGCACGGTGCCCACACACAGCCGGTGCAAAGATTTGCTGAAGTAAGAAAGGAATGAATTAAAACTCCTTTAATCTTCGCAGCTATGCTACAACACAGGCTTTGTTCCGCTCTGTTTATAGACAGGTCAGATGACCCTCTCGTCTGTTGTTCTTGTGCTTATGGTTTTATCTCACTATGTTGTATTAAATAATTGATTGCCTTTTCTTACCTATCTCCTCCCCTGGACTGTCACATCCTGAACAGCAGAAATTTTGGAAGTTTAGTTATGTCCACAATGTGTGGTAATATTTATTGATAGTTGTTTATTGAGTGTGTGAACACACTAAGTCACCAAGGGAGATGATCACTGCGCTGGGCCGTTTCCTTTGCAGACCCTATGAGGTAGATGGTTTTGTGCCCATTTTACAGATGCTCAACTGAGAGAATCAGCCAGGTCCAGGGTTGCTGCATCAGGGCTCACCTTCCGCTGCATGGGTGGTTCATGGCCTTTCCACATGCAGGGACCCCTTTTCAGTGTCACATTTCCCAAACTTTGCACTCCACACTGCAGGTAATACTACTTATCTGATTGAGAAACGGCATAATAGCAACGCTATTAGAAGTTTAGTAGTGCCTTTAATTACTGTTTTTATTCATCATACTAACATTGTCAATTTGAAAACTGGCCAGCACAGCATGTGGGAGACCTCCTTGTCTGTGACCGTGCTCGGGGGCTGCCTGGAGTTTGCCAGCCCCCTGCAGTAACTTTGTGCCCCCCGCCCCCAATGCAGCCAGCTCTGCTGTCCCCGAATGGCCGCAGACGTCTGGCCGGGCTCATGTGATGTGTGTCCCCTCCTTGGCTGTCCGTTTTTGCTTTCGCCAGTGTAGCTCCTGGCCGGCCCCTGTCTCCAATTCTAGTTTGCTGCTTTGTAATAAGCCTCTGGTTTCACAGCCAGATTATCCAGCCTGCTAGAACTTGCTAGAATGAGGAAAATCAGTAAGTGGCCCACTATCCACTGAGTGAGCTACGGGCACTTACACGATGTGGAGTTGTCACGTCATGTTGGCTGCAGGCCTGAGCGGCCGATTCTCAGGCCCTCGCAGGGCACCTGCGGCATCAGGTGAGGCCGGTCCCCTTGCGGGTGGCCAGCTGGGCTCAGTTCTGCAGGAGGTGGGGAGGGACAAGGGCGGGAGGGGCACGGACCTGGTCAGGGCATAGGTTGCACCGCGTGCTCGAGGCTGAGTCGGCTTCCTGCGGCCGCTGCCAGGGGTCCCTGAGCTCCGTTTGCGGTGCTCTCTCTGCCTGAGCCACCTGGCGCTGAGCCGGTTCAGCGCTGCAGTGTGTTTCTTCATGTGGCATTTTTCTTTCTTCCCTCCACCCTGCTAGGGCTGAAATTTATAGTCAGCACTTATATAAGCCCTATAGACAAGGCAAATTTGGGGCACAAATAAGAGGCTATGGAGGATCGTAGCCTTTCTGCTACAAGGAAGTGGTAGTTTTTGTTTTGCTTCGTTTTTGATCACAAATCACAGCTAGCACTGCTGGTAACGTAGGAGACTTTTGTCCAAGGCCCAGGATGTCCCCACTCCTTACTCACGTAACCAACAAAGCCATTTGCCATTGTTGGTGCCCTTTCTCCATGATTTGTTGGAAAACTACGACAGAAATGTGCCCCCGTCTTCCTACCCTAACTTTTTAAAAAACAAAATTTATATATATAAATGTGTATATTTATGTAATATATGTGTATACATATGATTATATATGGATATATTTATGGTTTAAGGAGTCATAATATAAGGTACGAAATAGGCTAGGCTGTGGACTTAGGATGCCTAATGACAAACATCAATAAATGTTCACTATTAGTATTGTTAGAATTATTTTTTTTTGGGTTTTGTTGTTTTTAAGTAAATTAGGCAAATTTGTGAAGGGAAAATAAGGGGTAAAAAGAATGCTTTTATTATGCTGGCAGACATTTGAATTTGCTGAAAGTGAGCTGCAAATGTTTTCTGAGCTTCCTGTTAGCCAGTACAAAAAGAGCAGCATGGTCAGCCTTGTGTTCAAAATGCATGATACTGCTTAGAGAAGTCACAGGGCCTTGTAAAATGGATACTGTGTGATAAAGTGAGAAACGTCTTTAGCAAAATTCCTACAGCAAATGCAGTAAAGGATTTTTAGGGCCACTTCCTGTAATGTTCCTCAGTATTGGCCAGTGGAACCACAGAAAATGCGTCTCAACAAGAGCAGTCTACCAGGGCAAAGGAATTTTGAAGGTGTATACTATAAAATATGTAATGGAAATATTTATACCCAAATCTTCAAGTCTTTTGCAAACGCAGCTACTACATTATACTGAGTCTGGGGTGCAGGGTGAGGGTGGGGGAGAAAAAATGTGGGCAAGAGGTATGAGCTCTAATCATGACTGTCTGTATTTCTACTTTCTGATACCTGTCTCTGTATATTTTTGTCTGCCATTCAATGCTTTTGGCTCTGTATTTTCCTGTATGTCTCTGTCGATCCTGTCATAGTAATTGAGGAAGGTGTTGTGTCTTTCCAGAATTCTCAATTTTTGGTGGCCCTAGAAAATTTTCTTTGGTTTGTACACCTGGCATTACTCTTTGGAAGTCAGTTGGGTTACAGGATAGCACTATCCTGGAATTGTCTTGCTTTCTGATTTTGCCTTTCTTATCACTTCTGAGATTTTTTGATCTTTTAAATTTCCAGTGAATAGAACATTAAATTGTTAATATGAGTTGCGGTTTGGAAGTTTTGTGCCAGATGATGAAACTTAATGGATGTGTGGTCTTTACGTAGGCAGTGCCTTACGGGTTCAATTCTTGGCCCACATATTGAATGTTTGCCTTTTCGTGGGCTGTCACAGACCTGGCACGTACCTTTATTTCATTATTGGGCGTTTCTGCACATGTTACTGCAGTCTCTCAGCTAAGATCATATTTTCCAGTCCTCTTGCTATATTTTTTTTTTACCACTTATAGGATGAAAGAAAGTAAAATTAGATATGCTTTTGATGTCTGATTTAAAAATCAACATTTCCATGCATTCAAAAATTCAAGAAGATGAAAAAATAATATGGAGTCTTCTCTTCAAAAATGATTTCTCTTTTGGCTGAAAAGTTTGGTTCTCTCCACCATGCCGCTCGTTATTTTAGAGGTTCCCACTGTGCTCTGCACCCCCCACCGCCCCTGCTGTATTTGCTAAATAGTGACTTGAGCTGTCTGTCCACACCGCTGCAGGGAGCCCTTTGGAGACAGGGATCCCAGTGGCAGGCGTGGTTTTTTCCTGGTACGTTGTAGAGACTCGGGAAATGTTTGTGGAATGAATGGAGTGACCAACAACACAATGAACACCTTTATGTTCCCAGCAGTCATTGGATTGGACATAGATGCTGCAGTGTCATCTTGAATAAAATGTCTCAAAGCAAATCCAGGTTCAGCAAACCTTCTTCCCTGTCTTGCAGAGGTGGGGGCTCCACTTTGAGTCTCTGAGATAGAAACTCTTAGAGTTCTCTTTGGATCTCTTTTATGCCCTGGTTTCTCCTGTGTTTTCCTCTGTTTTTCTCCATTCCTACTGCCTCTACTCTGGCTTGCGCTTTCAGCTTCCTACCTCTGTGGCCTCAACCTGGCCTGCAGCTGGGCAGCCCACCATCCCGCCGTGAGGGCCTGCTGGTGGTCGCAGTGGGTGTCGCAAGGAGTCTCGCAGGGCAGCGTGTTCCAACAGGCGTCCTTGCTCCCTCAGTGACACTTAGTCTCAGAAGCTCAGAAACTGATCTATGAGCACAATGGGCTAATCCCTCCATCACCTTAACCCAGTTCAGGGAGTGGATGTACCAAACCAGATTTGCCTGCTTGCTGTCTTAAAATGAGAATAGGACTGTTTCCATCTCCATTTCGTGGGCTGGGATTCTGGTGTGGGGACAATCGGTCGGCGTCTTCTTCCTGTGTCTGGGCCTGCGTGGGAAGCCAGATCATACTCAGATGCCCAGTTGGCTCGTGTGGAATGAAAACAAAGAGAAGTTCAGCATCAGATGGCATCGGGTTAAGTCCAAGGCCCCCAATTCACGGTCAGGAGGCTCGCCAGGGGGATACCGGAGTGAGCAGGCCGCGGCTGCCTGCGTCCTTCTCCACGAGCGGCTGACTGCGCCAGGAGATCGCGAACCCTCCAAGGGCTAAGGTGTTGCCTGTGGCCCTTTCTCCCATCGCTGTTCTCTTCCAATATCTGCTTCTCCCCGCTTTCAAATCTGACCGAGCCCCTTCTGATTGACATTTTTCGATTTCGTAGGACTGGGAGCTGTTTCTCTAGGATGACGGTGCATAGCTTGGCTTATAAAGTTTGGCTCTGACAGCGGTACGATTTCTTTCCTCTCAAAGCCTCGCTGTGTCTCCTCTCCCTAAGTCCCCATCTCCTTTCCTCAAGCACCTTTGAAGCTCTGGCTCCTCGAGGTGGGGTGTGGCCTCCCTCAGCCCTCCAGCCGGCTTCCTGCTCTCGCCCCCGTGGAGTAAGGGGCCTGGGTCCGAAGCACAAGGCGTGAGTCATCCTGTCGCTCTGCTGGAGTTTCCTGGGCTCTAAAACCCTGTCTTGTCCGTCACGTAGGATTGCTGTGAAAACCAGATCAAGTGACAAATGTGCGTTTTATTTATCGGTGCAGGAATCTGCATAGATGACACTTCATTTTTAAAACTACCATACATGGAGCACGGCAGTTTACGTGCATTATTTCATTTAGTCCTCTTTGAAGTGGGTGCTGTTGTTATCCCCATTTTACAGATGAACAGAGTGAAACTCAGAGAACTTCGGTTTGTGCCCAAAGACTGGGGACTGATGGAGACGGCTGGGCCTGCCCAGCTCCCGTAGTCTGCTCTGAACTCCAGTTCCCTGTGCCGCGTGGCGCTGACTCCGACTCGCCCGGCTTGTCTCCACCTCTCTGTCGCCGTCCCAGCCACGTCCTCCCTGCCCACCCAGGCCCATCAGGTTGTGCGACACGTCCCTCTCTCCTTGCCCCTCCACCCCTTTGCTCAGCATCATCTCTGAACTCCTGTGACACCCGAGGACGTGCCGGGGGCAGGTCTGTCCGCAGGTGCGTCCCAGCGGACTGTGCTGCTTTGAGCTGAACAGGTCGCCACCCTCTCCCAATCCCCGAAAAATACAGGCATGATGGGTTTCCAGGTGACTCCACAAAACACTGTGTGTGAAAGTTCTTTGTAAACGGTTAGATGTTCCTGTCTTCCTCAGGAGATGAGCTCCTTTAAAGCGTGTTTTTAGTGTGTCCCCCAGCAAGGAGTGTGTTTTAATGACGTGGCGTGGCGTGGCGTGGTGAGCACGTGCATTTGAATGGAGAGTTCCACAAGAACGTTTGTCCGGTGCCCCTTTGCAGGAACTGGCCAGTGAGACCCTGGGGGTGGCGTTGTTTGTGTCTGTGCCACTCGGGAGCCTGCGCCCTCTTGAAGACGTCGCGTCGATGCCTCTGCGCTTGGCCGCGTGGCTGCCGCACAGCTGTCCCGACACCCGACTGCAGCGTGTGGTTCCGCCTCTCCAGGCTGGGGCACGATGGTCGGCCCAGGGGACTGTGCTGTGCTGAGGCTCGAATCTCCCATCCTGCTCTGCCTGGGGCTGTGCCCCCATCTGTCCCCGAGGCTGGCGTCCCTCTCTGCATCTTGTTTTCCCTGCTGTGCCTGCGGTGACAGCGTCCTGTCTCAGGAAAGCGTGGCCTGCCTCGTCCCCAGCATCCGAGCTTCCAGCGTAAAAGCCTCTCTCATCCTCAGCCGGCAGAAAACAAGCCCACCACTTGTGGTGCCTCAGCGCCAATTTGTCACCCGCTTCCCTGGCCCTGGCCCTTGGCTTCTCCGCTGTATGGTCCCTTTTTTTCCATGGCCGCTCCAGCTGGGCGCTGGCCTGACACTGGAGTCACATGCTTTGGCCCTCGCCAGCGGCATTGTCCTCAAGGTTGTCAGCGTACAGCCCACGGCCCTCTTTTCTGATGCAAAGGTCCTTTCATTCGTGGATGTTTCTGTCCTGTGGGACTCGTTTATGCTCCTCCCCTCCCCCTCCCCCAGGAAGGGTTTTACGAGCCACTTTCAGAAAAATGCTGGGGCTCCACTTTGTGTCCAGCACGATCGGCACACACAACTCTTGTTCCGCTTCAGTTCTGCTAAATGTCACTGCTCCGACCCCAGGAGGCGTTTGGCTTTGCAAGCACGGACTATAAGGACTCGTGATCTCGGAAGCAGGAGTGAGGAAGACTCGTCTTCACCGTTTCCCTGAGCCGGACCTGGCAGACGGCTGCGGCCCCTCCTCGCCTTCCCTCCCGTTGGCCTTGGAGATGTGCCCTTCCCGTGTCTTTCTCTTCTCGCTAAAACTAAAGAACTTTCCCTTGTGTTTTCTTCTGGCTCCAAATTACTCGCTTGGCTTTTTTATTCTAAGCTTGGATTAAATTGCTCCGTGATTTGTGCCTGGAGAGCCTTTGGCGCGACACGACTCACAGAGAAGTGCTGTCTTTTGTGATTGGACCATTTCACTGCAGCAGCATCTGCTCTTGGCTGGGTCAGGTGTGCAGGTGAGGCTTGTGCCCTGGGCCGCTGCAGGAGGAGGGAACACAGGTACCCTGGCAGCTGACATTCACTCAGCAGGGATTGTTGCTTGTGTGACTTTCAGGCGCCCCTGGGTGGGGGCCTCAGCTGCTTGTGCCAAAGGCTGAAGAACACCAGGCAACTTTTCAGTCCCTGTAACAAGCGTATAGGATTCCCGTTTTGAAGCAATCTGAATTTAATACAGAGCAATGGAATTAGATGTATGAGGATGATGTCACATCAACGACAGTATCTTTAATCATTGTTCTTTTCAACAATTCAGTTTCAAGAGGGGAAATTGAATTTAGGAAATCCACATGTGAGAAAATTTCTCAATCAGTAAATGTGTAGTCTACTGTGTATCTGTCTCCTCCTCAATTCTGTAAGACCTCCCTGCCCCAGAATGGGATGAAGAATTGCTCAAATGTTCTCATGCAGAATCCTAAGGACAGGAGATCTGATCCACATGGAGGTATATTAGGAAATGATCAGATAAATGCACTTTCAAGAATCCTATTAAAAGGCTCAATGCAAGTATATAAGTATTTTAAAATTTAACTGACATGTGGAAATTGTATGTTCCAGTGATTTTAATGAAAAATAAAATTCACAGCACAAAGGGGAAAACATCCAAGTGTCAAAAGGAAAAATGCCCTTTATCTACCCATGCAAATAGTCCCCTTGTTCATTGCTGTCACAAAAGACACGACGAGCCATATTGTGCAGCACACAAGGTTCATGAGGGGAAGGTTTGTAAGTGGCAGGTAGCGGGGAAGTGATTTATGTCCCATGAAAATCCATTCAGCCGTGGTGGCACTTCCATGGCATCTGACGAGTAAGGGGCCGTTGTCTTCACATGCAGGGTGGGGACAAAAGGCTTCAGTCGCTGAAAGGTGCTGGTTTGGGCTGGGGATATCCTGCCTCCTTTTCCAGTAAGAGCAGGAACATGATTATCTAGGGTTTTTAAGAGAAAAAGCCTTTGTTCTTTTTCATTTACTGACAGTAGAAGTTAAAGTGGAGCCTTAAAAATTAGAAACACAGTCAGTTTTAGTGTCAGGACCCAAGCATGGGAAGTTAAATCAGATGCTTCGTTTAAAAATGTGTGAAAGTTATTTATCCTCATTTAGATGTGGGGGCAACAGATGAATGGCTGTTGAGGTTAGGCGTGAGAGGCAGTAATTGGTAATTGGATAAAAGGACTCAAGAGCGAGGTTAACTTAGATCACCTACATTTAGCTTCTGATTTTGCTTCATTCTGTTTGCTGTTTTTGAATTGCATTTATTAGTATGTAGGAGAACAAGGATCAAGAAGTATTTTTGTTCATGTGTCATCGAAGACCGTTGTTATTGTTTATGTGATTCTTGGAAAATAATGGATTTTTACACTAGAAGAGATGTTTATTCTTTTCAAAGATTTTATTCATTTGGGATAAGAGTTTGACAGAAATTATAGCATTTAGTTTAGAAAAGCACTTAAGCTGTATATATCATTTAGGCTTCTCATGCCCCGTATTGGCTGCCATGTAATTTGGATTGGGAGTCTGGAAGGAAGGCAGCGATAGCGGAAGGAGAAAAAAAAGCAAAATTGTTGCCCATTTCTTCAATATAGTGTGATAATGGTCTTCCATTTAATCCTGTCTTATCAAACATTTTTTTTAAGTGTCTGCTCAGTGCCAGGAGGTACATACTGGTTCCAGGCCTCAAGAAGCTTGTAGTTAAACAGAGTTTCTCAGCCTTAGCACGGTTGGCATTGTGGGCCAGGTAATTCTCTGTGGTCGGGGCTGTCTTGTGCGCTGTGGGACATTCAGTGACATCCTGGCCTCCACACACTAGATGCCGTAGCATCCCTCCCCCCAACCAAAAATGTCCCCCAGATATTGTCAGATGTTCACTGGGGAGGAGCAAAATCACCCCCCCTTCAGAACCACTGGTTTGACATCCTGCATCTTGCTGTAGAAGCTCACGAGCATTCTGTGGCATTACGGGTGTTCAATTATTTACATTTATTTATATTTCTGTTTATACATATTTATGTTTATAATACCTTTTGAAAATGCCCTGAAATGATTTTTTATTCTAGTCTCATAATTCTTAAAATAAGTTTTTGGAAGAGCAGAGGAGAATTGCTAACCGTGTCCTGTGGGTGTGCTTCCCGGGGGCGTTTTCATCATTGTCATCATTTTACAACAAAATGGAGCCCTCAAACCTGTGAGCCAAAGGAGGAGTGTCGAGATCTCCATGGGAGAGCAGGGAGGGTTGTTCAGTGATCCCCTGATATTCCCTGTGCTAACACAGTTTGCTCAGACTGCGGAAGCTTTACAGGTTAATAAAATTGTTGAGATCTTAAATGTAAAAGATGTAAGATTTGTTATAGAGCAGTTTTGAAATGAAGCCTAAATGAAAATGGATTTGCTTTGTCCCTCCTCGTCCCACCTGCCCTCTCCCTCTTTCTTCTTTTCCCTCCTCTCATCTCTACTTCTTCTGGAAGCTCTTTTGACAAACCCGTTGGTCGCCTATAACAATGACTTTGATGAATTACCAAAAGGTGCCCCTTCCTCAAGATACATTACAGTCATCTACCAGAAAATCGCCATCGTAACTGTACAAAACTACAATGACCCAGGGAAACTGGAACCCCGGGAGTTGTGCAGTACTCAGTAGTGAGTGATGGCCGTGGTTGGGCAGTTTCATTCACTCCCATGGCATTAGCTACTCATTAGCTGCTCATTCTTCCATTTCTGACCCCAGACCCCAGACCTTTTCCTGGAGCATCATGTCTGCATGTCCAGCTACCTTTTGGACATTTCTTCTTAGAAAACTCTAAAGCATCCCAAATGTAACATATGCAAAATTGGATTACTGTTTTCCCCAAATCTGCTTTGTCTTAAACTTAGGAGTCATCTTAGGTTCCCCTTTCATATATATACACACATACGCACACATCCCAAGCCCTCTGTGTCCCCCTCACATAGTTCTTCAATCTTGTGATTTTCATTCTACCCCCACTTTTCTCCTATTGTCCTATTTCCATTTTTATCTCCCTGCTCCTGGGGCCTGGGCCATTGCAGTCATCTCCTAACTCATCTCCCTTCCGAGCTTGCACACCCCTTCAAGCACCCTCCAGCCAGAGTGCTCTTACATGATACAAATCTGATCTTACTGTTCCCCACCAGGGCTCTCTGATTCCTTCTGTTATCTAATAGTCTATGCCTCCTTTCCAGTCAACTTTATAACCTTATCTCTCCCCCTAAATGTCCAGGCATTGAAAATCTGCTAAGTGCAGGGCCTGTTCTAGGCCTTGGAGATTCAGCCCATAGAGTCCTTGCTCGTAGGAGCTTACCTTCTCGGGGGCTATACTATTTGCATGAACATGAACTTGAGCCATGAACTTGCCATGTTGTTTCATGCCTTTGCTCATCTTCTGGAATTTTAGGACTCAGCTAGGGTATTGTGGCCCCCACTGGAATTACCACTCTTCTTTTTATGTCTTCTTTGCATCATGTATTTCAAGATTCCTCTCCATCAGGGCCTGGCCTTACCAGGCATTGTGTTCCCAGCACCTACAATAGTGCTTAGCACATAGTAGGTGCTTAATAAATGCTTATTGACTCAAAGGTACACAGGAATGAAAACATTTTGGTATTAGTGTCCTTCAAGGGTGTCATGTATAGTCTTCCTTTCTTTGCTCATTCTCTTTTTTTCTGATAAGAATATTTGCTCCTACTTACTATCTATCCCATATAAGCCACTTGCCCCATTCTTAAAAATGTCCCTGTCATGAACCCTTGCTGATCCCTTCCCTTTCCTCAATTTCTTTTTGACCTAATTGCTTTTTTCAGGATTTCAGTAGCGTTTATTTAATAAGTACTGCATATCTGTTGTTTGTCAGGAGTTGTGCGAGGTTCTAGAGATACGACAGTGGGAAAAGACCTGATCCTTGCCCTCAAGGAACTCACAGTCTAGTAGGGGAAAGCATTTTGTTCATGCCTTGCTGCCTGCTCGGTTAGCGGATGGCTGTCCTTCATGCAGTGATGCAAGGACCCAAGCCCCTTCCCTGTTGTGGCTCCCCTAACCCCACTGTGCTTCACTTTATGTGAAGGGGGAGAAAGAGAGCGCACAGTAGACACACTAGCTTCTTAAAGCCTTGCCTCAGAAGTAACAGGACCACCTCTCTCACAGTCCATTGGCAAAGACGAGTTCCAAGGCCACCCCAAACTGCAAGGGCAGCTGAGACATGTAGTCTTGCTAGATGCCCAGCAAGAAGACATGGAGTTTTGGTGGACAGCTTGCAAACTCAGCCACATGTCTCATTATGCTGGTTGCAAGCTGTGCTAATTAGTTTCTTCTACATATTAATTAGTTTCTTCTGCTTAGAACACTTTCACCTAAAATATTTGCAAGACTTACACCCTCACTTCATTTAAATCTCAGCTCATCTGAAACTTCTTCGAAGTGTAAGACCACACAATCTAGAAAGTTCCCTGTGCCCTTGCGCTGCCTTTTTTCCCCTTTAGAGCCCCTGTCGCACATTAGATGTACAGTTTGGTTTATTGTCCTCCCTGACACAAGAATGTAAGTGTCCCGAGGACACAGCATTTGTCTTGCTCACTGCTGTGTCTGCAAAGACTAGAATAGTGCCTGGCCCTTGTCTTCAAGGATTAGGAACTTCTTGAAGGGAGGGATTTGTTGTTTGTGTTTCAGTAACTGTTTGCTGAGCAGAGCCTTGTGCTCGGTAGACCTCGGAGACACATCGTGAAAAAGGTAGACAGACCCCTGCCCTCCTTGAGTGTACAGTCTACTCAGTCTCATTCAACTTTATTTCCCTGAGCTTAGCATTTAGAAGCAATTAAACACATGTTTGTGGAGTGAGAAAAACTAATTAACAGCATACTTAGAAAATCTCCCTGTAGTAAATATGTTATTCAGTTAGAGGAAATGATAACCTAAGTGGAATATTTTGCAGATCATGGTGAAAATCTACCCTGCTCTGCTTTAGTCTTTGAAAAAGTCTGCTTGTAAGTCACTTTCTTCACTGCTAATAATAACACCAGTGGGGGGAAACTTGAAGAAAAAGGCATTTGTCACCAAATGGTAAGTTAGCAACTTGTCGTTATCTGCATTGGAACACATAGTCATTAAGCAGCATTTGGACTAAATCTATTAGAATTCAGAATCTACTTGGGGACAAATGGAAATATGCTTCTGCTTAGACGTTGCTTTTTCCACTTTAAGATATTGTGGATTAGAAAGGGATAAAAATTAATTTCAAGTGAAGGCCTGTTTTGTGAAAGGCTTCATTGTGTGTCAGTGGAAATTCTTCGGGGAAGCGACATCTCAGGAGGAAGAAACACAAACAGCTCAATACAGTCAATTTATGCTGCACGGAGGAAAAATAACTGAAACTGCTTGTTGGTTTTCTGTGGGCTGTAACAGTTGGTTGACTCAAATTTCTACTTTCTACAAATTGTGAAAATCTAGCCTTAATAGGAGGAGCGCCTGAACGCTCAGGTTCTGTCTGAAGATCAGGGGCTAGAAAATGTAGCTAGTACAGTTTTTACAGATGCAGAAACACTTTGGGAGCTTGCTTACGTTGTGCAGTATTTCCAACTAGCAGTTATTAAAGTAATTCAAGCAAAATCAGTTTCTAATGATAGTGAAAAGCTGCCTTAAAATAGTGTTCAAGAAAATAGGCTGCAGATATAATATTTTAGCACGTATAAGGGCTTAGGCCCTCTTGTGAACACCTACTCACCTATTTATTATCCTGTTTTTACCCACATTATAAATTTTCCTTCCTTTCTTCATAAAGACAGATAAATAAGGGTGGATACCAATTTCCCCCTCATTATAATGTCACCCCGTGAGCCTGTTATGCTAGCAGCATTCATTTTGAATATCCAGACACGGTTAGCCATTCCTATTATGTTTAAAGTTATTCTTGGCTGGGCGCGGTGGCTCACGCCCATCATCCCAGCACTTTGGGAGGCCGAGGCAGGAGAATCGCTTGAGGTCAGGAGTTCAAGACCAGCCTGAGCAAGAATGAGACCCCATCTCTACTAAAAATAGAAAAAACTAGCCGGGCATGGTGGTGCGTGCCTGTGGTCCCAGCTACTCGGGAGGCTGAGGCAGGAGGATCACTTAAGCCCAGGAGTTTGAGGTTGCCGTGAGCTAGGCTGACCCTGTGGCACTCTAGCCCAGGCAACAGAGGTGAGACTGTCTTAAAAAGAAAAGGAAAAACCCACCCAACTTTCTGCTCAATAATCTCAGGTCTGGATTCAGTCTGGACTGACTTTGTCAGCCAGGAGCTTGAGATCCAAGGGGACAATCTAAGACTTAGATTTTAATTGCTGGTTTCTTTGAAAATTACCTTTTCAGGCTTTACTTTTCATTGATACTTTTACTTTTTTAACTTTCTTGTTTTCTAGCCTTACATTTCAGTAATATGTGAAATGCTTTTAATTCTTCAATGGCTTTTTAAGATGATAGTATTCTCCTAGTGTGAAACCTTAGAGAAAATTTTTATTTTTTAGATTTACTGTGCTCAGTTTTATGAGACAAACATACCTTCTATGTTGTTCGCCTTCTTTCAAACTGCTACGTTTTAAAGCAAGTATTTGAGTGATCAATAAAATAGTCCCAACTCCAAAGAAGATTATGAGGGAGGTCTCTGTGGAGGGACTTAACTGGCTGAAAAGTTTGGTTAAATAAAACCCTCACTTCTTTAGCCACATCCCTTGATTGACTTATTATGGTGTAACCACTGCTTTATAACTGTGGCTACAACTGCTGGGAAGGGGGTGATTCCTTTCAACATTTATTAAATTAAATCTAATTGCTATGTTGGTGTGCCATGCACACCTCACAACTGTATACTCTTTTGAGTTTGTAAGTAAAATAATTCTGTTTAGTAAAAAAATTAAAGAAGATTGAATAAGTTTAAGTAGAAAGATTTTAATTTTCATCATGTACCGCATGTTCAGACCTCTCCAGCTGCTTTGATTAAGTCATCAGAGGACCAGCCTAGACAGGAGCGGAGGGTCCTGAGAGTTTGCTGGAAGTTTCTGTTCTTATCTGCAGTGACTGTCAGAATGCACAGTTTCTGAAAAAAAGAAAAAAGAATCCCGAAAGTACTATATAGAACTTCCTTCCAAATTGAAGTCAATGATCAGAGCTGCAGGTGGGGCTTAGCAATGAGAAATATATTACCTGTAAGCCTCTCTTCCTCTTTTCCCAGGTGAAAGCACAGGTTATAAACACTTCCCCACCTACCACCTTTGTGGGAAGATAGAAATCTGCTTCACGTGCCAATAATTGAAAACACTACGTAATGGTGACTACCATAGTATTGGCATTGTCATGGAAACTGATAACCCCACACGTCCCAGGCACAGTGGGAAGCGTGGGCTGCCTAGGAGAGCTTTTGAAAAGAGCTGGCTCTTGTCCTGCCCCCGATGTTTGGCCACTGCATTAAGAGGTATATTTCCCAAAACCGTTACATGAGACCTAGTCCCTGGAGATGCTCCCCCTACCAAAAAAAAAAAAAGTGTTGTGGTCAAAGAAGTTTGGGGAATGATGCAAAATATCCTCTTCACTGTACACATTTGCATGAAAAATCCTGAGATGTCCTCTGGTAAAAGAACCTGTCTTACCTTGATTTTACAGAGCTTGACAAGAGACTGTGGTCACAGAACTTGCCCAGCACACACCAACACTCTTCACTCGTATCCGTCACGGTTCTGAGGAACTGGCAGCTCACAGAAAACACTGCGGAGTTTTCTGAGGGCCCATGGACTTAAATTGTATCGGAAATAAGGAGATACTGGCCAGGTATAATAGTGTAAGAGGTACCACTGTGACCTAAGAGAGTAGACATGACTGAGCTCATCTTGTATTACCTTTTTTGGTCATTTTATTAGAATATCTTTTGTTTTAATTCTGCCTAGAATAACCACCATCTGAACAGCTGTGAAAACAAATTTTAAAGATGGACAGAACTTTCATTGATACATTTCTGCCTTGTCTCTGTGTATATGGAAACTCAAACATCAAACTCAATCCTATTTTTAAAAACTAAACTTTATTTTTTAGAAGAGTTTTAGATTTACAGAAAAATTGCAAAGGTAGTTCGTAGTTCTTATTTACCCCACACCTGTTATTCTCCTGTTATTAACATCTTATATGTTAATATAATACATTTGTTAAAACTAATGAACCAATAGTGTGATGTATTATTATTAACCGAAGGCCATATTTAATTCACAGTTCCTTAGTTTTTACCTAATGCCCTTTTCTATTCCAGAATCTCATCCAGGAAACAACATTACATTTAATCATCATGATTTCTTAGGGTTGTCTTGGCCATTTTTGTCATCTCAAGGGTACATCCTGTCAACATGACTTACCTGTTGCTGACATCATCATGTCAACACCATCTGATCACCTGGCTGAGGTAGTGTCTGCCAGGTTTCTCCACTGCAAAGTGACTTTTTTTTTCCTTTCCATACTATGCTCAGTGGCAGGAAGTCACTGTGTACAGCCCAGAATGGGGAATTTTGCCCCCTCCCATTGTGAGCAGAATATTTACATAAATTATTTGGAATTCTCAGTTGCATTCTTAAGTGTGTAACTAAAAACTATTTGGGCAGTAGAATGGTTACTGTTGTAGTCATTATAGCTGCTTACAAAGTTGGTCTGATGGACATTTTATTCTAAAGGGGTAAAACAGCTTCCCAAAGTACAGCTAGCCAGCCTTGATCAGAGACTGTAGAATTTGTTTCCATGACAGGGTCTGTTCTTAGCAGCATGCCAGAAGTGCCAGATGCTGCCCTCTCTCTTTCTGTGTCAAGATTTAACACTGTTTGTGAGTTTTCTTCTGTTTCAGTCGGTTTAGTGTTATTTTTGGAGACCACAGAACTGCTTGTACTGTGTGTTACTATAGAGTATATAGTCTGTCTAGAAAAATGCTAGCATGATAAAATGTACCATTCTAATATCTTTAGTTTAAAAGCATTACTATCAAAAGCATCCTTTTGTGACTGTTAATTGGCTCTGACTTTGTCACTCTCAATAATAGTATATAATTAAAGATTTTCCGTTTAGTCAGCTTTTAAAGTATTTCATATTTAACATGGTGTACATTATAATACATTGTGGTTATAGGGGTCATTTTGCTTCTTGTTTTTCCCCCAAAATAGTGCTATAATTCTTTTAAACAAATATATTTAAAAATAACCATTTCATGTATTTTTTATGAATATAAACTTGGCAAGAATTAGAAAATTTTCAAAATATAGACGTCTCCCCCTCTCTCTCTCTCTCTCTCTCTCTCTCTCTCTCTATATATATATATATATATATATCCCCCATCTTTAGCAGAGAATGGTAATAAGTGGACTTCAGAAGACTTCCCTAAGGCAGCCCTGCTGAAAATGAATAATGGCCTATCTCAATCCATAGGGAAAAAAATGGATTAGTAGAAATGATTTTTTTGAGTTTCAGGTTTTTCTCTCATCAATTTTTCTTAAGCCTTTGGCACTAACTACCACATGCCTGTTGGTGAACGTTATTAGTAAAAGCGAATACATAAATAGCAAAGGAATATTAACAGAAAAATTCAGCCAGCCAGTTAGTTCAATAACCCTCTTTATCATTTTGTTAACATGTGAGTTTAGGCTGAGGTTTTAGATGGCTTCCCTATGCTGCCATTTCTGCCAAAAAAGAAATTGTTCCTGGTTCATAAAAAGAAACTGAGTGGTTGAGTGTTTTCTCTCAGTGGGCAACTCTATTTCCGGGTGCTTTATTGTCAGAGCAAGTTTCAAACCCACAGTGTGGATGAGTGAGATGTGATCATGGAGCCTCTAGGGGCTTCCTGAGACAGGAAGGCTCAGGTCATCCTAAAATTCTGTAATACTCATCTGCATTTCCTTCTGTAGGAAGGATGGAATTCACTTTTCCACCCACAAATTTGGCATAAAATTTCCCTGCATCTGGGGCCAGTTTTTTTTTTGCAGGAAGAAGAAAAGAATGAATTAATAACATTGCTTTTTCTAACAACAGTCTAACAGTGTGGTGGATCTTCTATTTTAAAGGTTAGATCGAATTACCGAGAAATTGTTAGTTCATTGTTTTGTCACTAGCACGGTGCTGCTGATGGTGGCGGGTAGAGCCAGGCTTGTGAACACAGTCTGAAAACTTGTGTTCTCATTTACTTGTTTATTACATTTATCTTTTAGCATTAATACCTAAATGTTTTGGGCGAGAGGATCATTATTCAGCCAAATTTTTATTTTAAACAACTGCTGTGTGCGAGGCACTGTGCTGGGGAAACACAGGTGGGTGAGGTGGACGCGGTCCCCATTCTCATGACGCCTGCAGCCTAGTGGGGAGACAGCTGGAATAGAACGAGGAATATCATTAAAAGGGCTGATTTCGGGAAGGGTAAGTATTCTGAGCGGGGAATGAGCTAGCAAAAGTGGCCAAGAAGATTTTTTTGAGGTGTCATCCTTAAAGGAACCCTCAGGGGTGACCAGGGGAGGAGGAAGAGATTCAGTTAGCAGAAGGCTGAGGTGGGAAGTTGCTTGGTGTGGTGAAGGAACAGAAAGTGGGCCCGAGTGACCGTGCAACGTGACCCTGCAGCGGTGGTAGGAAGGAGAGCGCGGAGACCCGCAGAGCCACGGAGTCTGCAGTGCCTACAGAAAAGTGCACACAGTGACCGATTTTTAGAAACTAAACATACCTGTGTCACCAAGCACCCGGATCACAAACCTGGGCATGTCCAGTGCCGTTGGGAGTATTGTTTTGAGCTGCTGGAATCTGTAGTCACCCCCGTTGTCACTTCCCATGTATGGTCCAGTCACATTTCAGGGCCTTGCTTTAGGGACAGTTCTGGTGTTCTCAGGCTGTTTCTTCTATCACCAGCCAAGGCCTAACCCCTCCAGCAGCTTGCAGAATGTTTCTCTCTGGGATTTTATGATGACGCGTCTTCCTGTCCCCAGTGCCTGCCTCTAACATGAACATGCAAGTATTTGGTAATAAATAGGACACATTTATTTTTCAAATGTGTTTAACACTTAGTCTCTTATTTAAAAAACAAAACTTGTCCTTTCAGAGGGTCCTTGATGATAATATTTGTGAATCTGTCCATTAGGTCTAAGCTAAAATTTTTGTTTTCATTCGGAATTAATGCATGTTTTTAGCAGTTTGTATTTTCTGTGATAATTGAATATTTTAGGGTTTGTTGCCTCATTATATTTTGATTCTTATATAAAAAGCCTGCAGGGGCATTTAACCAAGTTTAAACTAGAAATAAATTAAAGATAATATAGTAATTTCAAATAGCTTTGTGTTCAAGATGAGATTTTGAAAGTTATTATTCCACAGTGAATTTTAATGACGATTATTGTGTACAGTGGCATTTATGGATGTGCAGCGATTGAATGAGTGTGATTAGTCTGTTAGATTATGGATTTGTAAATGTGAACTGAGAATGTTTTAATAAACTTCCTCCATAATGGTTCATGCTGTGAACATACAAAGTAAGAGATGCTGAACTTCACTAAGTCATGGCAGGGCTTTTGGAGTCAGTAGGCTCATATTTCAAATCAAGATGAGTTTCAAATTTTTAAAAACACTGCTAAAAACTTAAAAGACAGTTATGTAAGCAGATATCTTATATCCTTTTGGGAAGTTGGGACAAGATGTCTCTTTTTATAATGCAAGTAAAGTCTCGCTTTTGAATGGATGAAGTATAAAATGGAATTGAATTTATACTTTGAGGAAAAACTTGTTAATTGCAAGATCTTGTTAGGATTTAAGACATCACCAAGAATGCTTGTGACATTTTCTTTGAGAGGCTTTTGGAGAAGCACTAGCTGAATCTGAAATTTGTTTTGAATTGGTTTTGGCCAAGCTGGCGATTGGTCACTGAGACCTTCTTATCTGGTGATCCTAAGAAATATTCTGACAACACATAAATGTGTATTTCACTATTTTGACATTCTTTCAGTAAAAGCATATGAATAATTTTTCATGGAGTGAGTCCATTCTTACGGCATTTTAAAGGAGAAGCATATCATTATATTCAGTCTGTATCATTACCTTGATTTTTATTTTTTAAAGCTCATTTTACCCCATTATCAAGATAATATGATCTAGATGGACAATTTGGCAAACACATGATTCTTTCTGTTCTCGTTTTCTGTAATACCGCCACCTAGGGATAATTTTTAAACCGTCTAATATTAAATGTATTGTTTTCACTTCTTTAAGATGCATTTTAGCGTTTTCGCCTTGGACTTTGATTTTTCTTCCTCTTAGACATTTAGGTTGATGCTAAAATGCTATCTTCTGGTTTTTGCTTTTACTTAATTTAATATTTTTAGACAGCCAATTAAGCAATTTTATACTGGTGTTATCTAGCAATGTGTTTTGCTTACTGTTCCTTTTGAGTTGTTAGCTCACAAAAACCTTTAATTTAAATACATATTAAATGAAATGTTGAAAATATATGGCTTTAATTAAAGACCACTGTTGACTAGCATTGTAGTGGCATCAAGAAAAGTAACAGGTGTCTCACACCTGTAATCCTAGCACTTTGGGAGACTGAGGCAGGAGGATTGCTTGAGCCCAGGAGTTCAAGAACAGCCTGGACAACTTAGCAAGACCCCATCTCTAAAAAAAAAAAAAATAAGCTGGGTGCAGTCGCACGCAGCTATAGTCCCAGCTACTTGGGAGGCTGAGATCAGAGGATTGCTTGAGCTTAGGAGTTTGAGGTTGCTGTGAGCTGTGATCATGCCACTGTGCTGCCACTCCAGCCTGGGCAACAGAGCGAGACCCTGTCTCAAAAAAAAAAAAAAAGAGAGAGGGAGGGAGGGAGGGAAGGGAAGAGAAGGAAGAGAACTGTGCATGGACCTCTTTTCTCCACGTTGCTTTATCACATTAGTTTTATTATGATGGTGACTGAGTCTTTTCCCTTTTTTGTATTCCTCTCAGCATTAAGCGTAGTCCTAAATAACTGGACCCTAAATGCTTAGCTGATTGGCCATTTCTGAAGTATAATGGAGATAAGTAGGAAATGTTTAACATCATTTTTTTCCTTTGCTTGATGGTTTTGTTTTTTACTATGTGTTTGAGAGATAACACTTAGCTTCATAGGTGGACAGCTCTTTTTTGCCGTGAATATGTTTAACACTACGGAAGGTGATGTGGACTACAGCTGCAGATCTTAACTGGGGGCTCAGACGCTTTCTAAGAGACCGTGGAAGGGTTTCTGGGTATCTCTGCACTACCCAAAATCCTAGCACAATTGTGTGTGCACATGCATTACACACCTGTGTGCATGTGTCTTTAGAGAGGATCCCCAGCTTTCGTTAGGTGCTCCAAGGGGGATCCCTAACCAACAAAAGGCTCAGAACCACTGATGGGAAATAATCTCACACCGGCAGGAAATGGTTTCTGACTTTAAGAGATAAAATATTCTATGTGGAAGAAGCTAAAAGAGTGATGCTATTTAGGAGAAGCACAAAGGAATTTGAGCTTGAGGATGAATTGCTAACCTGTGTTGATGAATTCAGTCCGCACAGAGCTCAAACAGAACATGTTATGGACGAGCCTGTAATAAAATGGGCTCCCCAGCCCTGCCAGCCCACAGCTAATGGCTGGACACTGGCTGCCAGCTGACTTTGGCTCGGTGCTTTGCAGCAGGCACGGAACCACTTCTTGCCATCTGGAAGGAGAGGGAAAGTGATGGAATATGTTCCTTTGCTCTCATAAGCAATCTATGGCGACAGTTCAATAAAAGTTTAACAAGCATCGTTTCCCTGGGCGAAGAGGGAGCCAGGACGGCTCGGTGGGTGTTAGGTTGGTGTCGCAGGTGAAGCCCTTGGCATCTCCGTGTTGCTGCCTTACACCATAGCCACGCAGGGGACAGTGACAGAGCCTTGGGTTTCTTCTAAGCCAGTCAGGGCTTTTTCCCCCTAACTCAAGTTGTCCCCGTGAGTTTCAAGCATAGCCGCTTGCCTTCGGGGGCTGCTCCAGCTCGGGCCCCGTGCTGTCTGCTTTGTGGACGTCACCAGCTCACGCCCGGCGCACCATGTCACCGTCCCCGCTGTCGCCCTTTCAGTTTTGCGTCGCCATGTCAGCATCAGATACTGAGGGTTTTGTGACGGGATTCTTAGTCGCTCATATTTCGTTAAGGATAAAAGTCCTTTTAGGGAGTCAAATGGATTAGCTCAAAGGATTTCCTCGTGAAAACGCAGCGTGGTCAGTTCCAGTCCCCCAGCGCTGCGGCCATCAGCTTTCAGCCGCCACCCCCTGCCCGCCCCAGCCCCGAGCCTGGGCTGGGAGGTGTACAGCCGCCTGCCCTGCACGCGGCCTTAGAACTTTCTGGATGATGGTCTGTCATAAAACATGTTTTCTGGCATGACCAAGGATATACGTATATGCCACGTACATGTACCTCAGAAGGTTTCACAAAGCGGCACTTGCCCTCACGCCCGTGCTCTGGCACTTTCTATTCTGTGGAGGAAGTACGCCTGTTCTCCATGCATTAAATCAGTCTCGCAACCAGCCAGTCGCAGAACTTCAGGGATACTCCATGGGACACTGTCTTTTCTGTCACTGTGGCGAGCGACGGCTCAGGGCACATCGGCAGCTGAACCTCTTCATGTGGCATGGCAGGACCGACTGTGTGTGCTCGGTGACGCTGCTGAGGTTCTAGACGGAGCAGAGCATGGTGGCTGAGAGCGAATGTCCCACAATGGTTGTGAGTCCTAGCCCTGGGACCCCACCACCTGCTCTGGTGCCGGGCAAGCTTCTTAACCTCTCTGAGTCAGTTTCCCTTGATTTAAAATAGAGATAATAAGAATACAAATAGCAAAACATGAGGGTTGAGGTGGATATATATGTATAATATGAATGTATTATTAATATCAGTACACATTTATGTTAATACTTATTAATATAGTATTAATACAGAATTGATTATACAGGATTGATATAGAATTGATAATACTAATGGCAAACATTTGATAAATGTTACTTTATGCCTATGGCAGATTTAGCAAGTGTTTGCCATTAGTATTATTGATGCTGTATCTTAATATTTATGTGGATCCCTAGTTGGATTGCATTTTCCTCCTGCCCTTTGGAATAACTTATATTGAGCCTATTAAAAGTAGGTGGTTTATGTGTAGGGGTAAGCCTGGATGGTAAGCAATGTGGTGCAATGAAAAAAAATACATTCAGCTAGACAATACCTTGAATTAGGACAGTTTCAGTTCCAAGTCACAGAAACCACAATCTAACTGACTTAGGCAAAAGCAAGAATTTATTGATTCACATAATAAAAAGGTCTAGGAGTGTTGCTTTTGGCATTGGCCATGTCCAGTTGCTCTGACGATATTAGAAATCTTTCTCTTCATTTCTTTCTCCGCCTTTCTGTGTTGACTTCGTTTTCAGGCAAGCTTGCCCCAAGCAGTGGCAGAATCAGCCACCAGCTGCTCTAGTTTTATGTCCCACTGGCAGGAAGAGAAATTCTCTTCTCGGGTAGTTTCAGCTTAGTCCTGCATCTGATGGACGTGGGCTCTGAGGGGCGGGACTCAGGTCACCCCTTCGACACTTCGCCATCGTTGGTCACTGAGCCATGGGAGGCACTAGTCATCGGATAGCCTCGGATAGCCCCCCGCTGGAGGGACTCAGCCCCTCTCAAACCACATAGTCAGAATGGGGGAGACACCCACTGCACAACCTCACCATTCCTTCTCTGTGCCACTTTCTGTGTACGATGGCGTCTTTGAACAGCTGAGAGTAGCGTTAACACTTAGGTGCTCCTTATTCCAAGCTGTACCTCATTTCCACTCTTTTGTTTTAATTATTGCGGGTACATAATAGTTGTATGTATTCCTAGGGTACATGTGATGCTTTGATACAGGCATACAATGCATAACAATTTACATTACAGCTGTGTTAGGAAATGTGTCATCCCTTCTTTTCTAATCACTGCGAAAAAGGTTCTTTTTCAGCCACCCCATTTTTGTGCCCCATTAAAAGTCATTTCCTGTTACCTCATTTTCTGCCTCCCTCTCTAATCTGCTGTCCTAAGCTTTTGTACTTGTTTCCCTCTTTCAGAGCAGCAAGATTCAGAGACGTGGTGCCCTACCTCCTCGGGGTCACACCTTTTCATTTTGTGTTCCAGCCATGCCAGCAGTCAGGGCTGCGTTCTGCGGCTCTCCTTCTGTCCTCTGCCCATGAATGGGGATCGTTGGCTCACCAGACTGCGTGAGGCTGGGTCTCTGAGTCGTGGGACAGCCATAGGTCTCCCTGTGCACACACACACGTGCACACATGCACGCGCATGCACACGCAGCCACAGATGGAGCAGTAGACAGTGGACACTTTGGTTGCGGTAGGGACTGCAGATGGCGAAGCGTGGCTGCCAGGAAGTTCAGGAGAATCGCAGGTCCGGAGCCAGAGAAGTGGAGGGTACACTCAGCGCCTTTCACCTGCCATATGCAAGATATGCTTGGCTCGCTAATCAAATCAGAAACAAGGCAGGCACTTCTTTATTTTTAAGGCCAATATTGTGCTCGAATATTTTTTTCTGTTTCTTTATTATTTTTTTTCTAGAGATAATAAATGTTGCATTACCCAGGCTGGCCCCAACTCCTGGGCTCAAGCAATCCTCCCGCCTCAGCTTCCCAAATATCTGGGACTACAGGAATGCGCCATTACACCCAGCTTGTGCTCTAAAGTTTTATAACTGTATAGGATGAATAAGGGAAATGTTGTGAAGTCCATGTATAGACAAAGATATGAATTCAGATATTTTCAAAGTACTCATTATTTTGGGGAAAAATTGAGAAATTCGCTAAAGACATTTAAAAAATTCTAAAGTCTCAGAATTTTTTTGTGTGCATATATGTGTGTATATACATGTATTACATATGTACATTAAGAAACGCCAGGCGAGGTACAGGTGTGATTTACGTATATTATCTAATGGGATCTCTGTAACCCTATAGGCATATCTGTTGTGTGAGAACACAGGCACACACAGAGCTGAAGCCCTGTCATCAGACTTAACTGGGACAGGTAATTGGTCATGTGACCTAAAAAGTCAGTGAAAATGAAGAAATGCATGTAAAATGATGCAGACTTTAAACGTTTTATTTTAAATGAAAACATAAGTTTCAAACACTATGTAGATTAACATTTTCCTTTTCCCCTGCTAGTGCTGGGTACATGGCGACCCTGATATTTTTCCCTCAGTGGTCTGTCACTTGTAAAATTTTGAGAACCAGAGATGTTTTGATGTAGGACCCAGGCCTTTTCCTTGTGTAAGTATCCTCGGACTAAGGTATCTTTCTTGTAAAAACTATAATTTTTCAACCACATCTCCTATTTACATTTCTGTAAGGTAGATCTAGAATTTAGCAATACTTGCAAAGTAATCTGAGTTGGGGATTCTTCCAGAAATTTTTCAGTCTTTTCCAGTTGTCTCTGCCATACCTAACTCAACCGCAAACTTTTTTTTCATGGTTTGCCTTCGTAGAGTCTTTACAAGGTATTTAGCTTAGTTTTTATAGAAACGACTATTTCTTGACATTCATGTTTAATCGCTTTTATACGATGCTTGGGTATTGTACATGCAAAGCAAGTACAGTTGGCACAAAAAGGTTTGAATGGAGTCACAGCTCACCTGGAATAAGCACACAGCCCATTGGTGGGACGGAGGTGAGCAGGTGTGTTAGCTCTAGGAGCATCGGTAGCTAATACTTACATGGGACTTTCTGTGTGTTCTAAGCTCTTTATATACATTGACTCATTTAGTCTTTGCAGTACCCTTGTCAGGTAAGGTACTACTATCCCCTTCTCACAGGTGGGGAAAGTGACGTGCAGAGAGGTTAAGGGATTTGCTGGAGAGTGGCCTGCTAGTCGCCAGCATTCAGCATGCGCCAAGCGGAATGCTTTGCAAAGGGAAAGAGAGCACTTCGCATGGAGGTGAATTAAGAGTAGAGAGAGAGAGAAAGAGACTATCCCTTAAAGAAAACCCCACCATAACACTAAAGACTTCTGAAATAGTCTCTATATCTCCTAAAATTAGAGTCGAGGCTTTCAGAGTTAGAGGTGATCTCAGCATGTCCCCTGCATATCCTAGCAGGATAACCAAGACCCAGCGGGGTCAGATGATTGGCTTTATGGCCGCCCATGTGGTTCGTGGTGTGAGATTTAGTTTTCTGACTTACCCTGCGTTTTATTCTTAGAAGAAAGGATACACAGCAGCATATAATCTTCTGAGAGAAATATTCAGGACGTGAGAGTCTCTCAGAGTTTGCCGAGAGTAGGGAGGTTGGTAGGTAAGGACCATCACGGTGTTATCAAATCCACATCTGTCTCCTCGAGCCAGAGTAAAGCTGGGGCAGAGAATCTTAGGGCAGGAGAGGGTCTAGTGATGTGGTTTTATCCCTGTCTAGGGAAGGAGGGAGTGAGCCCAGCTGAGCACCCATAAGGCAGACGGTATTGTCACTAGTTTACAGGTAAGGACGCTGAACTTCAGAGAGGTAAAATGATTTATCCAAAATCACACAGCTGGAAGTCTTAGTCCAGCTCATCTTTGGCCAGGAGGTCAAACACATACTCAGTCTTTACAAAATGAAGCTTTTTAAAACATTACTTTAAATTTCTTTCCTGTTTACAAAAGTAATTCATGTTTATTTAATAGAATCTTCGATAACTCAAGAAAGCTCAAAGAAGACTGAAAATCTATGTGTATTCGTTATCTATGACTATATAACAAATTGCCCCCAAATTTAGCAGCTTAAAACAAACTTTAATCTCCCATGGTTTGAGAGTCAGGAATCTGGGAGAGGTGTAGCTGGGTAGTTCTCTCCTGAAGTTGCGGTCAGGCTTTGAGTTGAGGCTGTTGTCATCTGGAGCTTTGTCTGGGGCCGGGGGTTCTGCTCTCAGACTCTCCTGGGTGTAGACAGGAGGCTTCAGGTCTTGCCCTGCGGCCTCCCCACAGAGCCACTCAGAACATAGTTTCCCTCTATGTTGATGAAGAGGGGACGTGTGCTAGAGAGTGACTAAGACAGAAGCCAGGATCTTTTGTGAGCTCATCTTAGAAAGGATGGTCCATCACTCCTGCTGGATTCTGTTGCTCATACAACCAGCCGGGTGGAATGTCAGAGGAGGGGCAACAGAAAGGTGTGACTACCAGGAGGTGGGGATCGTCCAGGGCCATATAGATGGACATATAGACAATCTTCTGATTGTCCACCACAGTGTGCAAATTAAAGTTTTGTTAGAATAGGCCAGACACAATGGCTCACGCCTGTAGTCCTAGCACTTTGGGAGGCTAAGGTGGGAGGATCGCCTGAGGCCAGGATTTTGACACTAGCAGAGGCAACAGAGTGAGACCCTGTATCAAAAAAAGAAAAAATTTTTTTGTTAGAATAAATATGTAAATTTTTACCCACAGTTCTCCTTTTTTTTTCTTTTTTCTTTTTTTTTTTTTTACCCCCTGGAGTATTACAAGATCACCAGGAAAAAAAAATCTGAAGGGCATGCAACGTGAGGGGTCAGTGCCGCAGTAAGCTGTGCGTGGTTTAGGGAGGAGCGGAGCAATGGCAGTGGAGTAGAGGGAAGTGTCGGGTGTACCTGGCCCTGGTGTCGCTGGTGTTTCTGGGAACCTGAGGCCCGGCTGCCCCCGAGGTGGGCTGAGTGTAGGGTTCGGTCCACGCTGCGGTGCGGGAGAGGCTCATGGCTCCTGGACCTCCTCGCTCTGCTTTTGGATATGGTACGGGAAGCAGAGATTTTGTAAAATATATTCTAATTTTTACAAATAATTATTTGAGGGGAAAGATCTAAGTACTTCAAACAGAAGTATTGAAAGTGACTTTAAAGTGTCCTTTTTGGGTGGGAATGAGGGGGAGAAGCATTTTGTTGATGCAAGTAGGAGATTGTAATATCTAGGTTTGAATAATGTTCTCCATCTCCCCTTCCCCTCACTGTTAGTCATTCAGACAATATAGAAATGCACAGGTAGATAGCAGGTTAGCACATTAATAGATAGGGGTCACTTTTAATCACACACGCAGAGCTTTTGTAAAAAAGCACATACCTGTATGACACTTTGGTGAATAATGGTAATGTAAAAGCAAACGTAATAACAAATAAATTTGAATGAATTCTTTTATAGTACATAGAGTCAAAAGAAATTTATCAGTGAAAGTCGGCACAAAACAAACAGCAAAATGGAATAAATTTGAATAAATTTCTACATAGGCAGTCACAGTACGCGTTGATAAATACTTCAACATAAACTGATACAAAGTATAACATAAAATATTAATTTGGAAGGAATTCCTATGTCGTGCATGGAATAAAAGCTAATATTTCACTGAATAGGATGTACATACCAAGCAATGGGAAAAACCCGAATTAGTTTTCCCAAGGTGGCTGGAACCTGGTATTTACGTGTCTGCTGACTTTGAGCTACATGCCACGGGAGTTGTATGGATGCGGGTCTTAGACGTGAGGGGATGGCCCTGCCTCTGGCCAGCTGTGTGGCCCTTGGCCTCCACCCCGCCCATCACGGGGACCCTCTGCAGACCAAGGAGCTGGCTCAGGGAGCTGGTGCAGACAGTGCCTGGCCCCTGCCCTGCCTCCCGCAGCCAGAGGAGACCCCTGGATTCTCTGTCCCAGGCTGGAGTCACTGGCGGCCAAAGGCGGGAGCAGCCGGGACAGCCACAAAGTAACTTCTCCTGCGCTTTGGCCACCCCGAAACGTGCAGTGTCCACAGTCCTTGTTCTGAGAATGGAGCAACTGCCTACCCAGCAGTTGACTGTGAGCCCTTCACAGATCCGCCCTTTCAGACCTCAGTCTGTTTCCCATGCTGGATCCAGACACCGGTGCGCGGCGTGAGTCTGAGATTCTCGAGCCTTCCCGCGAGTGGTTTCCCTGTCGCGGCTGATGCAGGCACAGCTGTGCCCGGCGTCGTCGACACTGTCTGGCATCTCAGGTGCCAGGGTCCCCAGACCCCCGTCTCAGGGCATCAGGCAAGCCCCTCCCAGGCGGCTCCACAGCCCCTTTAGTCCCGCCAGCTGGAATCCGTTGGGCCCCGCTCACACCGGGGCAGGTGACCCCGCCCTGTGTCCACAGGAAGCAGCACTTCGCGTGATCCTGCCACAGAGAGAACAGCAAAACCGGATTACCCTGCTGGTCTGTCATCGTGGGATGAATGCACGCAGGTGCAGAGGGATGGGGACAGAAGATGGCCCCGCTCAGCTTGTCACAGACCTCTGTGCCAGGTCCTTTCCGCCTCCTCGTGGGGCGACAGAGCTGGAGGCCTGAACACTGGCTGCACAGTGGCTGGCCGGGAGGGCGGCAAGGTGTCATGTCGAGAGCATGGGATTTGGCAGCAGAAAGATCTTCAATAAATTACTTAAGCTCATTACACCTTAGATTCCTCGTCTATAAAATGGGGTGCCTGCCTAATGGGGATGTCGTGAGAATTAAATTAGTATATTTAAACTTAATTAAAATTTAAATTAGTGTATTTAAAGGTACTAGGACCATTTCTGGCACATTGTCAAGGTTCACTACTTCTAGTTAAAAATATAAAAGCTATATAATCCCATGTGGATCTAATATCCTCTCTAGTTTGCTCTGCAAATGAAAAGATTAGATTAGGTGACCTCTGAAATCTTTGTTGGTTCTCAGTGTCTCTGCCTTTTGGCTTAGCTGCCAGTGCTTTCTTCCCACATCCACTTCCCACCACCCGGTCATGGCAGAAGCGCAAGTGGAGTGGAGTTTGCACCCGGAAAAGCAGAATCGGCGGTGGCTTTAGGGAGCCCTGGCCTCAGTCTCACTGCTCCCTAGAGCTCTGTTGCCTCTGAGCCTCAGTTTCCTCATTTGTATGATGGGGATATCATTGTCTGATTCACAGGGTGATGAGAATTAGTCATAGAGAGAAGGTACCTATAGCTCCTGGCACAGGCTGGTGTGAGCAGAAGGTCACTGTCATCACTGCCTCTCAGTCTCGGGGACTTTTCCTCCTTGAACATTCTAGCCATTTCAGAGATGCGCCATGAGCTCTGTCTCTCTGCTGTTAGCTCCTGGAAGCAGCAGCCAGTCCCTCCTGCCCACCGAGTTAGGAGATGGCTGGGTGGACAACAGAGTGGGCCGTGCCTGAGGCTCGTGGTCATTCAGCCGTCCTTTCCCGCCAGGTACCACATGCAGATCCGGTACCTGCATTGAGGGACTCGGAGTCTAGGGTGGAGGCTGCAGGAACCGCGGTCCGGCTTTCTGACCAAAGCTGGGTTTTGTGTTTCCATGGCAGTATAGATCTTTTGCTTGAACATACTCAAAATCTTAATAGTCATCAATTGGTCATTCCTTTAGGATCATAGTAGTTTTTAGTCTCAAAGCCAAAAGATTGTAAATGATTACAGATCTGTATTATTTTGTGGCAGTATAACATCTCTTGACCAATGAAATAGAACCAGTACGTTAAAGATTAAACTGATCACAAAAGTCTTATGAAATTCAGGTCCCCGGTTCTGAGACACAGTGAGAAGACAACAATATTGCCCCAATAGATCTTTTCTTTTTTTTGAGACAGAGTCTCACTCTGTTGCCTGGGCTGGAGTGCGGTGGCGTCAGCCTAGCTCACAGCAACCTCAAGCTCCTGGGCTCAAGCGATCCTCCTGCCTCAGCCTCCTGAGTAGCTGGGAATATAGGCATGTGCCACCATGCCTGGCTAATTTTTTCTGTTTTTAGTTGCTCGGCTAATTTCTTTCTATGTTTGATACAGATGGGATCTCGATCTTGCTGAGGTTGGTCTCGAACTCCTGACCTCAAGCGATCCTCTTGCCTTGGCCTCCCAGAATGCTAGGATTACAGGTGTGAGCCACCGCGCCAGGCCAGATCTTTTCCATCCTTAATGCAGAAGGGTTGAGATTCTGAAGTCAGATGCCTGGGTTTGAATCTGGGCTCCCCCACTCTTTAGCTTGGTGGCCACGCTTGTCCAGGTTGTGTAATGTCTCCTAAGCTCAGTTTCCACAAATGGAAAGTGAAGGTGAAGTGTTTACCTCAACGGGATGTTGTGAGAGTTTAATGAGATAATATAAGGGATGTGTTTAACTGCAGCAGGCCCATTGTAAGGACGAAATAAATGCTGGCTCCTGTTTTTATTTATAACGAGTACATCATTTTTAAACTCACTGCCCACTTTGGGCAGTTTTTTACGTTTTAGAAGTAGTTGTAATTCTTTCAAATCAGACTCTGTCACACCCTGCGAGTTGGAAGGGAAAGTCTCCGATTTCATTGATCTTTGAGGGCACCTGCCTTGGTTGAATGAGTAACAACCAAATGGAAATATCTAGTAGACAGCTGGAAATGTTAGCACCTTCAGGATCATGTGGTCAACCACATTATAAATGAATACTCAGATGTGAGGGTGGACCTGCGGCGGTGTGTGTGCTCCGGGGTGGCTGGGGTCCTTGGCGTCACAACCTGCTGCACCGCCCAGGGACTTACCGTGTTCAAGAGGCATTTGTGGGTCAGCGCTTGGGGTCTGGTTTTGTGTCCTGGCTCTACCACTATCAGTTTGTGTGACCTCGGGTGAGTCGCCTAACCCACCTGTGTCCTCGTCTGTTAAATGTGGGTGATAACAGTATCTCTCCTCGAGGGTATTGTGGACACTGGACGAGATAAATGAAAAGCCATTTAGATGTGGTCACACTAAAGTGGGAGCAGGCAGCGTGGCACCTCATTTCCGCAGAATGGTGGGCAGGTCCAGCCCTCATACGTGCACCTCGCACGGTAGTTCATGGGAGTAAGCAAAGCTGGTGAATATGTAATGAAAATCCCTGCTTCTCATGGCAGCAGTGACTGGACTAGACCCCCATTCAATGTGAATTTCAGTAATGCTCCTGCGCTAACTCTGTTCAAGTGAATCAGAGAGCTCAGAGTTGTCATCAGATTGTGTGTCATCTGATCTAACTGTCTGGCTTTGGGTTAAGTATGAAGTGCAGTAATCCCAATCTGGCCTCTAGGTTTTTTGCTGTTTTGTTCAACATTCTTATGTAAACAGGTGTTCTCTCTGTAAACATTTGGGAAAGTCGAGACACCAAAACAAATTAAATATAGAACCAGGCTGGATGCTCCATCAGTGTTTTAGTGACAGCACAAAAAAACATCATCTGTTACATTTAATTATTGTGGCTAGTTTGAGTTCTGTTGCTTTGATAGTGTTCTTGGTAGTTGATTTATAAATTGGTTTTGGATTTTATGCCAGTTTTATGTTTCTGCACAAGTAAGGACTGTTTTAATAAAAAATGATGTAAGTCAACATGGAGGGTCTGTGACAGTTTTCTTTTAAAGAGGGTCCATCCATGAGTTGAGAAGCACTGGGTGGATTATTCAGAGTGTGTGCAGAGGAGAGCAAAGCCCTGTGCACAGCCGGTGTCTCTGATTTGCTGGGCACTTGGGACACATTTCAATACCCAGGCCATATGTGGAACAGAGGGACACTTTGACCTTCCTGGTTCTTCTGCTCGTTGGGCAGTCGGGTTATTCTGGGTATGTGGAGGGGCTTTTTTGATCCTGGGTGTGAACGGGAGGAAGAATATTTCTGTTTCATTGCTCAGTACCCGGATCTTCCATTTTCATCAGAAATAGCTACTTCCAAATTCTTTTTTCCCCTTTAGATTAGACACACCATTATCCTCTCTACTGTTACTTCTTTTTTACAGTTTTATATTATGAGTCAACTGTTGGCATGTTCTCAGCTGCCGCTGGTGATAATATCCGGGCTTTTTACAGCCTTCCTTTTCCAGGGAGCTCTGTGCTCCTCGCAGATTACAGCATTAGTCCTCACAGTTGTCCCCGGAGGTAGGCAGGATCACAGAGCGTCTGGGACGAGAGCAGAGGCTGGAGTGAGCAAGTCTGAGAAAAGCAGTGGGTTCCTCCTTTTATGTTAGTTAGCATTTCTGCTCTAGGCAGACTTCTGCATTTTTACCTATTTTCGCATTTTCTTCAAAGCATTTTTCAGGTGATAACAGTCATTAACTTCATTGCTGCGGAATGAACTAAGGGGATATTAACATAGCTATTGAGAAATAAGAACCTTCACTTAAATCTTTTTAAGGTTGTTAAGAGCAGTTATAACTCTTGGGTTTGGTGTGATTTTTTGCCTGGGATTTGGAGTGTATTTAAATTGAACTTAATATTCTGAAATTGATCAAAAGAAACCCTGCTAATGATATAGTTGTCTAACATCTATTCATTGTAGCTCTTTGAAGGTACAAGATTAAGATTTCTAAAGCCCAGCTCTGATCCTTTCATAATTTTGTGTTGTGTCTTTTTAATTATGAGCTTTGGATTCAAAAGGCTGGCTTCATTTTATGGACTGGTTATATAATCTCTCTGATTTTCACTTCCCTCCTCTAGAATGGAGGTGATAATACCCACCTCACAGAATGGTGGTTACAGTTAAGCAAGATCACGTGTGTGTGAGAGACTACACACAGTTGGTGTCAATAAAACTTAGAAAAGATAAAAAACTAAAAATGCATAATGACCTCTTTGTCCCCACAGTACAAAATCTGAATTCTTTGATGCTGTGTTTTAGATGTCGGCCTGAATGACCTCATAGCTAAGTTCTTTCTAGCCAGAGAGAAAACTTCACTCTTCATATTCCGTAAAAACAGAACAAACTTTTTGACCGCTACCCTCAGTGTGAAATACATTTTACATATGAGACAAGATTCATGAAATAATACCATTATCTTGCCACATGCAGTGACATTCTGTTCCATTTCATTGAGGAAGAAAATGCTAGTCCTGACTCATTAAATCGATATCAAGCATGTTGCCACCTGCTGTTTGGAAAACAGTGGTCTAGAAGGCCCCCCATCCCTATTTCTTGGAACTCTCCCCCTCCCATGAGACCCACACCCCCTCATGAAATCTTCCCTTATCTTGGTGTCTGGTGGCTTTTTGTGAACTTACTGTTTTTTCTCAGTTTCATTTATGGGATTTACTGCAAATGGCCTTTTATGTTAATGATTGATGTATAACTTATCTCTATGGCAAGATGAGAAGTCCCATCAGGGCGTGAACTCTGCGGGCCATCATTGATCAGCCCATGAACGTGGCATGGTGTCCTGGCTGCTTCCTGGCCTTTGTGTAACACTTGAAAGCCATAACGTTAGAGTGTATGTGTGTACCCTTGGAAGAGGGTGTCCTCTTGCCGTGACTACTGTCTGGATCTGGGCTGCCTTGGATTTCTTACATATCTGAAAAAGAATGATACTAGGTTAGGATTGGGATTCTAGCTTCCAAATGGAGATTCTCAATTTCCTGTTTCTTGACATGACTTTGCTGGATTTCAGAGGCTTCTTTCAGGGCTAACAGTGTTTGAGTGAAAATCAGCCTTCTCCCTCATTAAGCTCAGCCTGATATCTTTAAACCTTAGGCCCTTGAAACATGTAATAAATAATGATTTTAGCCTGTGAGATCTGTATTTTATAGCATAAGACACTTCTAGAAATGTTTGTACACACTGATCTATAGATCCTGTATGGGAGGGTATTTATGTACAGTGCTTTAATCATATGGAGCCTTTTATCTACAATGAAAAAATATTATACAGACCAGAATAAAATATTTCTATCTTAATTATACAGTAAGTCCTCACTTAACATCTTCAATTGGAAACTGTAACTTTAAGCAAAACAATGTTTGTATAACAAAACCAGTTTTACCATAGGCTAATAAAGAGTTAAGTTCCTATGGCATATTTCTGGTCACATAACACTACGAGACTTCTAAATAAAGATCAAAACACCTCTAATACTAAACATTGAAGTAAATCTGAGCTATATTTACATTTAGGAAGGAATAATAAAAAACAAGTAAGAGAATTAATTTACCCAGTGATTCCAGTCCAGGATTGTGGGTGGACAGAGTCTATACCAGCAGCTCGGGGTGCGAGATGGGAACCAGCCCTGGACAGGACACCCCCCTGCATGCTCACTCAGACTGGGACCATTTAGACACACCAGTGTCATGCACATCTTTGGGGTACAGGAGGAAACCAGAGTACCTGGAGAAAATCCATGCAGACGTGGGGAAAATGTGCAAACTCCACACAGCTGGTAGCCCCAGCCAGGAATCAATCTTTTTTTTCCCTCATCAACATTGGAACAAAGCGACATCGACCCAAACAACATTATTCGAGGACCTGCTGTGTGCTCTGTCTCCCCTTTGGACCCCAGTCTTGAGAGCCTGACTCATGATGAAATTTCAAGAAGAGTAGGGCCCGTTTTATGTTTACACAAATTATCTACCCAAAGGTTGACCTCCTTTACAGGAACTGATTTAATTTAGGCAAGTTATTTCTTTCCCTTTTTAATCTAATTTAAGAAGCTTGACTGAAATAGTAATAGATAGCAGAGAACTACATAAGCAGCTGTATTAACCAACAAATCTAGCCATAGCAACATCTATCTTGAGACAGTACCTTGCTAAAATACATATCAAAAATATCTAAGAAATTATAGGTTGAAAACAGATTATAAAACATTTAATGAAGCAAACAGTAAAAAGATTTTTTAAAAAACAACAATAATTGCATAGTAAAATCTGGGAAATGTTCCTGGTGCAGAATTTTTATAATGACTTTCTTTTTAAAAAGACTGGACTTTTAGGTGTATGTAGTAAAGATGTTCATCTATAGGCAGATTTTTCTCTTTTGAGCATCAGTTATACGGATTTATGAAATGAGTTTAGTTTAATTCGGTACTCAGAGAATTTGCAGACAAGCTTCTTTATTTAGATTCTTTTCCATCTAGTCTGCCATTTACCAGAGCTAAAATGTGTGTTAAAGGAAGCAGGATTTGTCTTAGAGGAGATTTAGAGAAAATCTTCCTTCAATATTTAATGTGCTTGAGAAAGTCATGTTCGCCTGGAAGTCAGTTTTTGAGATGAGGAAGTTAAAATCAGGTGGCTTATTTACGTTCCTGGCTGAAAGCCCGTCTGATAGGATTGACATGGAGCACTAATTAATCACCCAGGGTCTCCTCATTCACTAATCACATTGCACAAAACTTCCCTGCTGGCCCGGGCTCAAGGGCAAACCGTGGGCTTCCAGCCAGCTTATTTTTCATAAGCATTATGCTCCCGCTATAAATTAATGTGAACCTAATGTATTCTGTCAGCGGTTTACTTTCCCATGGCGACCCTGTCTGGTTAAACAGCTTTAAATGAAATCTTACATTGAGAACGAAAAGAAGTTTCTTGCAAAAGGCAAAAAGAAAGATTTTTAAATCCGCTTTGTAACCTTTTTTCCCCACAGTATATACTATTGCAGTTCTGATAAAAATCTGCTAGATTAATTGAATAATGCACAGATGATGTAATAGTTTCTTTTTATCTGAAAAGTCACCTTATTTTGTGCTTACGAGACCTTTTCCATCACATTTTTGATAGCGATAGTAGTGTGTTTATTAAGTGCCTGCTGTACACGAAAGGCATACCGTAACTCGTGAATTGTCCACATCGATGCTATGTGAATGCTGTTACTGCTCCGTTTACAGGTGAGAAAGTTGAGAATCTGTCAACATGCCCAGGGTCCCATCTGGTAGATACTGGGGCCCAGATATGAACCAAGGTTTGTCACCAGAGGTCAGGCTTATTTGGCCGTGTTTTTACTTAAAATTCGTATGGCCCCTTTACACTTTCTCTTTTAACTTGAAATTCTCAGTGCTCTTTATTTCCATACTGATTTTTTACATTCATCTGAATTAATGAATCATTTTAGAAGCATGTTGATCCTGTAGCACATTGTTTTGTATCTTCAGATCACTTTAATATCATGCTGCTTTCATTCAGAGAACAAGAAGTTCTGGACATCTTTAAAGCAAAGGAAGTAAGTGCCGCGTGTTCATATCCCCCATGCCGTTGTTCATCAGGAGACTCTTCCAAACAATTCTAATAGGAAAGGAAAATTCCAGAGTGTGCACACATGGGTAGTTTCCAAGGCAGTGCCTGGTGAGAACTTAGCCTTCTCTCCTGAAGCTGTGAGTGGTTTGTCTTGTATGTAAATTAATTTCCAAAAGTCTGTGTAATAAACTCCTTTATAAAAGCACATATAAAAGAGTGATTTGTCAAAACCCATTTCTTTTGTTACAAATACCCACTGGAGAGAGCAGGTTGATATTTGGGGGCTTACATGAGTTCTGCGTGAAGCCAATACTTCACTTCTTATTATGCAGCACTGATGTTCTTGGTTGAAAGGAATCCATTCCATTTCTTTTTATAGTGTCATGAAAAGTTGGAAAGAGGAAAAACTGAGCTGAACATACAGAATAACTAACTAAATGGTGCCGCCAGGCCACCCTTTTGTTTTCAGACATCCACCCTCCCTCCCGCTTTGTGAGTCACTGAGCCAGCGAGAGGGATCAAAGATGCCTCAGTGTATAGAACATTCTATGTGGAGGTTATTTGTCATCCACCACAAAGGACTAATTGCCTCCAGGCCGCCTTTCACATGGTAATCAATGGATCCGGCCTCCTGATTGTGCTCCTGTGCTCCGTGCATCCTGCATTCATCGCTCAAGATATTGTAGGTTTTGCTTGAATATAAAGCATCAGAAAGATGAGGTCAGTCCAGGAAAACTACGAAGGGGATCTTAAACATGAGTTTGGAAATGTGAAAAAGAGCTTGAGATGAAGGCACCTGCCATCATTCTTTCTGTGAGTGTTTGGTGTGATCATAACTGTGACTTCTGTGACGGCTGTCACGAGGGTCACATGGCATGTAGGAGGCAGCATGTTTCTCTTGGGATTTAGCATTTCCAAAGGCCCCCTGGGAGGAAGTTCAGTTCTCATTGTGATATGAACTTGAGGTTCTCAAAGATGATTTTTTGGCTGCCTTCGTTACTAATGTTATTGGTAAGATTTCATTTTGAAGGAGCATTCTGAATTCCACCCAGAAGTCAGCGGACTCTGAATATAGTTTTCCGTAGTGGGTTTGCCTAAAGGTGACGTGTGTGGAGTCCATGGGTGCACACAAGTCTACCGGCAGACGCCCCTCAGCTCAGTCCGTATAATCTCTGAGAGTGAAGCCACATTCTCCTGTTGTTCTTCAATAGTTACTTCCAACTAAGGCAAACGTTTACTAAAATTCACCTGAAACATGCAGTTATTCCTTAGGAATTTTTAATATTGACAATTAAATGAGAACATTTTAAAATGAAAGAAGTATCCATTGACCATAGCACCGAGATCTGTTTAGTAACAAGTCCCTTTTACCTCTGTCGGTGTGTAAATGTCTTATGTTTCTTAGCAAAGAAAATAGATTTCATCAGCAAAACAACAAAAAAAACCCCACAGAATGCAAAATTTAAAAACACACAGAGATATATATATATATATATATATATAGATGCAGAGAGGGTTTGTGTTAAGTTTTTCTGAAATACCAGAAAGAGCTGTCACTTACTGTCCCCGCAGCCGCCTCGGCGTTGACAGAGCTCACTTGGTCGGGACAAGCTGGACAAGCTACGGGTGCCGGAGAACAAGCTACTGGGTGGGAGGAAAACACCAAAGCCTCTTCTATAACATAAAGTAATAACGCTGAGTGTCAAGGGCTGTAAAGGTCTGAGATGTCACTCCACATGCCACCTGACAACTTCCCCTACCACGGAGTCATGGGCGCTGGCAGAAGACTCCAGACTCCTGGGGCAGAGCAGAGGGCTTTATTAATCCCAGCAATACCAGGAACCAGAGTATCAGTATTTTTGTACCCCTTCCCTGAGCCCTAATCCCTACGGGGTGCTGCGGAGAGGACCAGGTGACACCTGTATGTGTAGTAGGTTGTTTTATAGGAGCGGGAGCCCAGACTCAGGGAACCCCAGGTTTTTATAATGGGCAGTAAGCTGGCCTGATCCTTGCTCTGTAAAGAAACAGTCTGTGTCTTCCAAGGCTGTCTGCTACACAGATTTTCTTGAAAAGATAGCCCGGAACAAAGGACTCGCTTGTCATCCCAGCCAGTGCCTTGCTGATAAGAAGTGCAGGCACATGAGAGAATTGTCTCCCAGCACAAAGTACTTTGGAAACAGGTACCAGATATGCACTGATTCCGCGAGTGACTCACCTGATTTCCAAGGGCAGCGTGTGTGCCAGGTGACACAGCCAGGAGCCGCGGCAATATCTCACTCTGGTATTGAGCAGATGGGTAAAATGTGGCATTTTAATTCATCATCCATCTATAGTCTATTCTTTTCGTATGTCTTCCCTTGTGTTTGGTAACCGTAGTCCTGGGTAGTCAGGGCAGGTGTTGTCACTACCCGTTTACACTCAAGGAGATCCTCGTTCAGTGACTCAACCACGGTCACTCAGCCAGTTAATGTCCAGCGTGGCTCTGCACCTGGGGTTTCCTGGCACCCGGGCTGCAGGCCTTTGCCTCCCCCTTGTCTCCCACATAAGACAACAACTGTCCCCAGCCCATACAAGGGTGACCCCAGGCCAGCCCTGAGTTCCTTCTCAGCAGTTGCCATCCCTCTCTGCTGACCTTGGGTCTTGCCAGGCCACACCAGGGCAGTGTCCGGTGGCACTGGAGTCAGGAGCTTATGTGAATTAAGAGAAGTTACCTTTTTTAATCCTTTTTTGTCACGCAGTGTTTTCATTTCAACGTAATTGGACACGAGCAGTCTCCACTGTTTGAACCCCTTTGCGTAGAGCTGGCCACTCTCCCTCCTGACGCAAGTGCCGCGTGGGCCTGGCTGGTGCCTCTCCTCCGTGGTTCCTGCTGTCTTTGACCTGCTGCTTCTCGGTCACCCCTTCCGGTTCCCTCTGTGTACATCCCCATAATCCTAAGTGTTCTCCAGGACAGTCTTGATCCTCATTTTCCCAGTGACTCCATGGTACAGATCCCACAATTGTCTATATTTTGTAGAGGAAGGAATGGATGACAGACAGGTTAAAGTACTCGTCCAAGGTCACGTTGAAAGTGGTGAAACCTGAGCTCTAAGCTAACTGTGACTTTGGAGCCACCGTGCTGTCCACGTCAGTGTCTGCCATCTGTCTTGAAGGCAGCATAGCTAAAACTAAAATCTAAAACTGATCTTTCTCCTACAATATTCTCTACTTCCAGTATTCCTAACTAGGTAAATGATGCCAACAGCCTACCAAGTTCCTTAAGCTAAAACCCTGGGCATTGTCTTAGATTCCTCTCTCTTCCTTATCTCCCCCAAGATTCTCCCTCATTCATCCAACATATATTTGTTTAAGACCTACTGTGGGCCAGGCGTGGTGGCTCACACCTGTAATCCTAGACCCCTGGGAGGCCGAGGCAGGAGGATTTCTTGAGCCCAGAAGTTTGAGGTTGCTGTGAGCTAGGCTGACGCCACGGCACTGTAGCCTGGGCCACAGAGTGAGACTCTTGTCTCAAAAAAAAACCAGACCTACTGTGAGCCACACACAGTGTGCTGCATTTAGGGGATACAAAATGAACTAAACAGACAAAGATTCCTCCCATGGAGCTTATGTTTTTATAGAAATTAATACTCCCCATTTTATAGATTTGGAAACTGAGGAATAGGGAGGTCTTAGGTGATTGCCTAAGATCACATATTTAGGATTCAAACCCAGGCATGCTGATTCAAGGGCCCTGGCCTTAACCTGCCACCCTGCGGCTTCCTATCACTGAGTCCAGGAGAGTCTCTGCCTCTTAATCTGCCATCCTCATCCTCCTGTGCTGACTCTTCCTTTTTCAGCTGATGTCATTCTCTCCAGGATTAGTAGCCTCCCAGTTTGTCCCGCTGCCTGCAGTCTCACTCCTCTTCAACTCATTCTCTGTGCTGCACTGGAAAGATTTTTCTAAAGAAGCAAATCTGATCACTGTTTTGCTTAAAATCCTCAGTTGGCTTCCTGTGGCTTGGTGTCCCTTGGACCATGCTGAGCCCTGCTTAGCCCCCTCGAGCCCAGCCGGTCTCAGACTTTAGCACATGTCACAGTTACCTGGAGGACTTTTTCAATAGGATAGAACTTGCAGGGTCTTGTCCCCAGCGTTTCTGCTGCGGCCAGTGTGGGGCCGCCTGGGAATTTGCATTTCTAACGCCTTCCCTTCCCCGGTGCTGTCGCTGGCGCGGGAGTCACGCTGGGAGAAGCAGGGCTGTCTCTGCTCCAGCCCTGGAACCGCTGCAGGTTCCTAAAGGGACACGCTGTGTCAGGCTTTGATCCTTTTGTGTAAGCTGTTGCCACCTAGGAGCTGGTCTTCCTCTCTTGCCTTCCCTTGAAAATCCAGTTCAAGTGTCACTTCCTAGGAAGCTTCGTCTGACCCCTGCAGCGATGGCACAGCCTCTGCGTTTCCATGGCAACCCATGGGCACCTCCGGGAAAGGCTGCCTTCCCTGTAATTGAGTTGTGGTTTTATTTATGTCTCCCACCCACTCCCCCTAGAGCAGTAGCTCTCATCTGTTACCTTTTTCACCTTTCTGTGCTGGCACCTGGCATGGTACCTGACATATCCTGAAGATACTCATTAAATAAATTGCATGATATAATTCTATTTGTGCCTTAAAGAAGAGTGGTTCTATTTTGATTTTTATTTGCATTAACCCTTAAATCGTGCCTAAGATTTTTTGTTAGAACATCAACATATTTCAGCACAAAAACAGTGAGTTTTCAACTTTCAAAGCTGCCGTTAGCGAAAGCACACTGCTCAGCTATTTAGTGCAAACAGCAGGACCTTAGCCCCGCAAAGGCTGATGTTTGTCTATCAATAACTCACTTCTGCCTCTAGTCTGAAGCACTTGAGTTATCATTCCGTCCTTCTCGGCCGTCAGAACATTTTCAGCCTTGGTTTTATCTAATTAGGGAGTTACAGATGGCATAGCCCAGGCCTCGCTCTTACTGAGACTGGCAAAGATTAGTGGGCTGTAAACTTGCGTCTCCTTTTTTCCATCCAGAGAGGCTGGCCTGTCTCTCACGTTCCTCTTTACGTGCTTGCATTGCCTGGGTGATTTCCAAGAAGAATATCGGTTTGATCGCTGACAGAATCCTCAGTTTTCTCTCCCTTCCCATCTCGGATTACTAGCTCTTGCCAAAACGTCAAGCCTCAAACTCTAACAAAGGCATTTCAAAACAAGACCGTCCCTGGATTGTAGACATTTCTTCAAGGGGTGCCCCGGCCTTCCCCTGGTGTTGTGCAAGTTCAAAGGCAAAGGGCCCTTTTATCCTCTGGGAAACGAAGGGGACACAGGTCCAAAATGCCTGGGCACCTCCAAACAGGCCTCCTCTCCTGCGCCTTCTCACCCCTTTCCTGAGCTCCACTGTGTGCTATTGCTTCGAGAACCATCCCTTGCATTTTAGCTGTATCGTTCTGCTTCCATAATTCAGCAAGCAAGCAGAGAGCAGCTCTTTCCTTCAGGTGGACGTGTAGGTGGATGATATACACAGGGGCCAGCCGGAAATTATCCAGCCATGTAATACCTTCTCGTTATAGTAACAATGGCTGGATACTTTGCGGACAGCTCGTATTCCTTCGCACATGAAATCACAACAGCTTGCCTGGTCGTGCACAACAGCCAGTGTTTCCACTCGGTTATTTGGAAAGGAACGACACCCTCTTGCCAGAGCATTGTTAGCCTCTGAGTACCGTTGGTTTCATGCCTGTCCTGCACGTTTTGTAGTTCACAGGAGTAAAGCACGAAGGAAATTAATCTGGTCTCTTATCTCTAAGGACCTGTCTTGGTCTTTGCACACCTCAACTGGAATGTCAGCCCCACAAGAGCAGACACTTTGTTTTGTCTCCTGACTTATCCAAAGCTCCTAGATGACTGCCTCCATTATAGTAGATGCTCAGTAAGTATTTTCCAGATGAGTGAAGATCCCAAGATCCTGGAACTGTGCCACCCTGGACTCAGGGTCCAGCAAAAACAGGGGCACTGAGGCCGCACAGAGGAGGCCATTAGGTAGGATGAAGTGAAGTGACAGACTTTGGTTGACCCTGGCTCCAATGGGGAATGTCCTGTTTACAAGTGTGAGCTTTATCAGTCACGCCATCTTGTCACGAGAATTCCGAATGTTGGGATGTACAAACTGGGATGCCAGGACCCGGTGGCAAAACCCCGGGATTGACTTTTTGCATATTGAATTTTCCACTAGCTCAGGATTACTCCTTTGCCATGGCAAAAATCATGCCCAGAGGCTTTTAGTTGCTGACATAAAAGTCCCTGCTCCATAAAGACATTTATTTTGTTAACATAAGTATTTAGCACACTTGTGTGGACTGCCCTGCCCCGCCCACCCCAGCCAGAACTGGAGCCTTGTTCAGACTAAAGCCTCAGAAAGCATCTCATGAAAAATACATGCGTTTCAGCTTCAGGAAAATACATCTTTCCTAATGGCATTTCTTCTCTTCTGCGCCAAATGTTTTAAATGCATCTCTCCTGTTTATTCAGGCAAAGATTAAAATTTTCTTTAAAACTTCATCAGGATGCCAGTTTTTTTTCCCCTTCCATTGTTATTTAGGCATTTTTAAGACTCCGATTTAAGTGAGATGTTTGACTTGATTTTTGTTTTCCTCTATCATGTTTGCCTTGTGAATTGCTATTTGGAGTATGTTCACGGGATGTTAAGCAGATGCCAGTGATATAAATCTTATTTTTTAAGCAGAGGGGATTGCCAAGTGTTAATTTAAGAGTTGCCCATGAACTTGATGTGCACCATATATATAACCACTTCTTTTTATGAATAAAAGGATCAGGGGTGTAGAAATGTGTATAGATTTTTAAATAATTCATTCTTTAAAGTACACAATTTGCTCCAAAGAGAATTCAGATAGCAGCCAAAATACCCATAAAAGAAAACTGTCCTTCAGAAATGCCAGTAGATCAAGCTAGTTAGGAAATGAGCACCCATGAGTTATTTCTGTCAGGACATAAGAGCTCAGAACTTTGGACGGCTGCAGTCTCCATGCAGAGGAAGCCAGAAACGTGGGTGTGATCCTTAACCCCTCTTTCTCCTCCCCCTGCCCGCACCATGTCCAGTCATCGCTGGAAATGTCACTTTTGCTCCACAGTGGCTTCCATTCTGTCCACTTCACCACATTCCCCTCTAGGACATGACCAGGTCCTGCCTGTGTTACCAAAGTCACCGCTCTGTGGATCCACTCTGGACTCTAGTCTTATCTGCAGCCCAGATCATCATTTTTTCCAAAGCCCAAACCTGATAAAGCCCCGCCCAGCCCACCACACAGAGCTGGCCTGGAGTGGCTTCCTGTCACCCTCGAGGAGTGACTGGATTCCTCAAGGTGACTCACCAGCCTGCAGGGGCTCGTCCGTGCCTGCATCTCTGATTGCAAACCTGCAGTGCCTTCCCCTTCCCCGTCCTCCTCTCACCACGGGGACTTGGCACATTCTCTTCCGTCTGCCGGAAACACTCTGCCCCTTTCTTTGCCCCCTGACTCTTTCTCATCCTCCTTCAGGGGAGCCTTATCTGGTGGCTCTTGGGGTCAGATCCCCTCTTGCAGCCTTCCTGGACCTTATTTTTGTCTCTCTTGTAGCATCAATGGGACCATTTTACCTTTTGCTCTTTGACTATGTGGTTATTTTCTCTCTCTTACTGAACTGTATGCTCACTAGGGGTGGGAACTGGTTCTCTTTTATCTCCATTTATCCCAAGAGAAAAGTAGTATGTAGCTCAAAGTAGGAATTTAAGATCTGTTGAAGATTGTGGGTGGATGGATGGATGGATGAGTGGCTTCTTCTATCCATTTTTGTACCAGTTAGAGCGGGGCCCTGGTCCATTCCGAGATGTTGGAAATTCAGCAAGGACAAACCAGATATGGAGGGAAAGATTTTCCTCTTGTAGGCCTCAGAGAAAAGGGGGCAGATGTGCCCTCCAGAGCGACCAGTCACCTTCATCGTGTCCTGGGGCCATTGTCCCCCCAGCTGTTCCCGAGGGTCAGCTCTGCCGAGCCTGGCAGGCTTCCATCAGCTGCCCCTCCCTCTGGATCCTCCAAGAGCTGGGCTAACGCCCAGGCAGGAAAACATACTTGTGGTGCCTAGATATTAAAGAGCATTGCACTCCCCCACCCCTGGCTGGCTCTGGACAAACATTTTGTGCACACTGGGAAAGTACCGTAATAAATTTGAACTTGGGCTGAGGACTCATGTTTGCTAAGCAGCCCAGCTCAGGGTCCTATGTGATGTTGGGAGAAACACTTAAAATTTCTAAGACTTAGTTTCCTTATCATAAAGTGGGGATCATAACAATACCTAGTGCATAGGATTGTTGTGGGATACTTTAGACCAGCACTATTCCCTAGAAACACAAGGCAAACCACATATGGAATTTACATTTTCCAGTAGCTATATATTTAAAAGGTAAAATGAAAGAAGTGGAATTAATTTTAATATATTTTGTTTAACCCAGTGTATCCAAAATGTTATTTCAACATGTAATCAATAATAAAGCAAATATTAATGAGATATTTTATGTTCTTTTTTATTCATATTAAGTCTTCAAAGTCCAGTGTATACTTTACATTTACCGGCACACCTCAGTTTGAACTAGCCACGTTTCAGATGCACAGTAGCCGGGCTACCATATTGGGCTGTGCAGTTTTAGCTAATTCACATAAAACACAGTGCAGTCATGCACTGCCTTACGTTTCAGTCGAGGATGGACTGCATAGACAGTGGTAGTCCCATGAGATTATAACACCCTGTTCTTACTGTACCTTTTCTATATTTAGATACGTTTAGATACACAAATACTTACTGTCCTGTTACAGTCGCCTACAGCATTCAGTGCAGTGTGGTTTGTAGCCTAGGAACAATAGGCTACACCATCTGTCTACAATGTTCACACAACAACAAAATCCTCTAATGACGCATTTCTCGGGACACATCCCCATCGCTAAGTGACACACGACAGTTCTTTAGCCCTACTCAGTGTTCAGCAAATGTTGGCAAAATTAGTATTTGTTTTAAAGCATCAAAAATCGGGTTGACAAACATTTGCACTGCACATTTGCATGTATTGCCATGTGGAAAGATGCCTCAGATGTGTTTTTACTTCTACTTCAGAAGAATGAAGGGTTGACTTTAAGAGCTCCCAGCTGTCCCCGTGAGTGGGCCTCTCTGGGCTCCAGAGTGAGGTCAGCTGGGTGGTTTATGGTCGTCTTTTCTCTGGGAGGCGGGAGGGGAACCGAATGTGCCGCGGGCGCTGCGTGCCTGTCTGTTTTTGGCTCTTCTCCGTTTAATTATTTGGAGCTGGAACAACTTGATTTTAAAACAAAACATATGGCCTGAGAGGAGCTGGGAGGACATTGCCGGTGACCTAGCGCTGAAGGTATGTGCCGAGCTGGGGCCGCGCTCGCTTAGGTACCGAGTGTTTCCCTCCACTTCAAACCGTGTTCTTCTTCCAAATTCTTATACCCTTGTTTGGAAATTCACTGGAAATACAGGAGCAAGGATGGTGAAGGAAATTGTCTGTGAGTCTTTCTCTCTCTCTTCTTTATGGAAAGCCACTGGTTCCCAAGCCATTTATATGGTTCATGAAAGCAAAAAATTCTTTCAAAGTGCCAAGAGGAGAGGGGAGAACTTCATTTGAAGAGGAGAACGTGGACCCGCCATTCCATTCCATTCCTGGTTTCTTCTCCTTCACTCCGTGGCTGACACCAGAGTGGGAACTCATGTTCTGCAGCCAGGTTTCACATGGACACGAGGTTTCTTTCCCTCCTGCCCCAGTGACACCCCCTTTGCTTGCTGGGAGAGGAGTGTGTGACGTCCCGCTCGTGTGCCTGGCACTTCTAGCCCGGATGGCCCCGCTCTCTCTGTCCTGGGGGAAGCGGGAACTTACCAGGACTGGTGAGACTTGAACTCTTCTTGCTTGCGTTTCCGGTCCCCGACTTAGAGGCTGTGCGCCTCCGAACCAGTTATTGAAACTCCCTAGGCCCCATTTTCCTCTTTCCTAAAGAGGGAGTAATAATGGTGCCTATTTCAGAGTAAAATTGTCGAGAAGCTTAAGAGACATCGCATACGGAGCTCCAAGCTCAGTGTCTGGCGAGTGACAAACCAGTAAGTAGCAGCGACTGGGCAAGCACCCTCCGCGGTGGCACGTCCCACACTCTCCAGCATGCCCAGTGCCACAGCGTCCCACCCATTGCTTGTGGTGACACTGCCACTAAATGCTGCATCAGGGGAAATGACCCAAACGCAGCACGCGTCCAGGAAAAGCTTCAGCACCGGAGGGTCGGCCACCTCGCGGGGATGAGTTCTAAGTCAGAGCCTGGCGCTGCGCTCCGTGCTTTCTAGACCTAGCAGAGCCTGTGCATTCGCTCACCAGCTGTTGTCCTGTTTCGCCTCTGTCCGTATGAGAATAGCATGCTGAATTGTTTTATTTTTGTACCACTGAGTCCCAAGTACTTTTGAGTCATTGGGGGAATCGTTTGTTGTTTCAGACCTGAAACATGAACTAGCGCTCTGATAAGGGCTGCAGAGGGGCTGACCACAGTTTGTCTGTCGGAATGTTGAAACAAGAAATCTTTCCAAATACTTCTCAAGCAGCTCCCCTATAGGAGTGGGGGGAGGAAGCAAGGTGTCCAGTTTTTGCCAAACCAAGGGCAGGCTTTCTGTACAGAGCCCAGAACGTATTGCATACTCCCTTGCCTTGGCGGAAGCTTTGGGAAGTTCTTTTAAAAACAGCCCCACGTTTCAGAGTAGCTAATGCTTTGTTTCCAGTCTGCTCTTTTCCCTCCGCTCTTGCTCTTGTGTCAGCCACATTCGGATTTGTTGCCCACAAAGCGTCAGTGACTCCCTGCTGTGACTGGCGGAGCCCTTGCCAGGTGGACAGTTCTCAGATTTCCTTGAAACTGCAAAAAAAAAATAACCACCCTCACTTTTCCTCTGTGCACTCCTCTCGGCGGACAACTTTCCTGGCGTTTAACTTAATCAAGATGTTAGTAAAATAAACAGTGCGTGCCGCTGCTGCCATCCGACTGAAGCTGCTTGTCAACCTGCCCACTCGTTTTTCTCGTCGGTGTTTGGAAAGGAAATTCAGAGTTGCTGTGGATAATAAAGACGAGGAATGAGATGTCCCGTTCCTCGTGGCCAATTATACCCAGTCCTGATGGTTGAGCTCTTAGTGGGTGGACAGCCCTGCACAAAGTGTCCTAAAGCCTATGGCACCCTAATTATGAAGCTCACAGTTAAGTGTCATCAAAGGGAAAAAAACAAACTATGAGATACCATCGATTTTAAGACCATCCCAATTTCAGAGATGTTAAAATGTGGGGAAAATGCGTGTCTTAGAACTAATCAGAATGGGAAGTCTTCCCTGGTTATCAACTGCCCCCTCCCAACACCCCCCTCTCCGCCCTCACTGCAGCTCGGTAACAGAGCCGTGGGGTACGTGGGCACGTGTCAGATGCACCCCTGCGTCGGCGCTGGGTACTTATTGCGATCACGTGTGTTATTCGTGTGTTCCATGTTGTGCATGAAGCCGGGGGGCTGAGCTGAGACCAGGAGGCGCGATGGAAGTCCCAGACTGCACTTTAAATCACTGATGTTTCTGAAAAACAGAAGAATCCAGGAATTTTCTTTGCGTTACGTTGGGCTTGATGAGATTCCTGGTATCTTTTGAAGGCATGATAAAGAGCTTGTTGAGGGGCACCGGGGCTCGGCGTGCCCTCTCTGACCCGTGCGGTTGACAATTCTCGCTGGTGAAGAGAGGTCACCAGCTCCTCCACACCCCGGTCTCTGCTTGTGCAGTCCCCAATTCGCCAGCCTCGCCGTTTCCTCTCCTGCCCTGAGAGGCGGCGCTCAGCGTTACTGGAAACCTTTGTTTTATCAGGATCCTCCCTAATTATTTTTCTTCATAGTATGGATGACTTTTAAGCACCTGTGTGACCCCAACTCTTCTTAATGTTATAATAATTTTAAGCAAGGATGTAAATACTCCCACCATGAAAAAAAATTAAGCAAGGGGATTATGGTGTTTATTTTCCCGGTAAAGACGGACATTCAGATTTTAGAGACAGTTATTTCCCAGCCAGGTACAGTGGCAAAGGAATGGATCGAGAACTTTCTTATTTACATGAGTAAAAATGTGGCATTTACCTGTGTACTTACACTGCTTTCTGTCTTTCTTCTTTCAGTTTTTGGGAATAACATTTCTTGGAATTGGACTGTGGGCGTGGAATGAAAAAGTAAGTTGAATATCACGAAAATGCACACATCGGGGTTGTTGGAGGCTGCACGTTATATGTTATCTCCTTTTGCTCTTTGACATCTGCAGAGTACGAGAATCATGGTTCTTTAACAAGAAAAAGTGTTCATGGAAGGTAAATGGTCATACTCTCAAAGACTCTTTAGGAATCGTGCCTGAGTCGATCACTGCGTCCACATAACTACAGAAGTAGCAATACAAGTGCAGAGCAGGGAGTGTGCTTTGGAATTTGATCAGGTAGCCAGAGACCCATGTGTCCATGGGCTGTTCCCTCACTTGGGCACAAGAATATCAGTAATGATTATAAATATACTGAACTATGTATAGTCTTTTTTTTTTTCTCTTTTGCTTTTTTTTTTTCCATTAAACCCTTTGGAGGATGACTCAAGCCATAACAAATGTTTTTTTAGTGTGAGCATTGTACGATAAACTGTCAGCGTGTGGTATGAAGGAAGTGGGTTATAAATTCATGTTTGAATATCAAGTAAACTCATCATTCATGCTAAAGAATGGGGATTTGGGCTGCTGGTTTGTAAGTGTTAAGAAATATTCAGTTTATGATCCAATACAGTATAATACAAGGAAAAGTCTGGAAATGTGGGGTGGTGTGTTCTATGAGACAGTGAGGATGCACCGTTCTGGGCAGTTCTGCTCTGAGCAGCACTTGCAGGATCACAGTCCCCTGTGCCACGGCTCTGCCGGGCTTCCCGTCGCACTTTGAGCTTGTTCTCTCCAGCTTCCCTACCCAGGCTACCCCTGGAATTCAAAAAAGAACGCGAACCCCTTTTTTCTTCCTTCTTTGGAAGTGAAATCACCTGCAGCATTTTCTCCATCCCAGCGCTTGGCTGTACAGTAAAGCTTTGTATCATCCACCTTGTAAGAGCAAGGAGTGTATCGATTGGTTAAAAGTTGCCGTAAACTAGGAGATTAGCTTAAATTTTCCCAGAAGATCGTTCTCTTATCTCTCAGGTATTTCACCCTCTGAGCCCGACCCTGGCCTGGAGTCAGGGGGCCTTTGAAGTGGTCAGCATGTCCAGAAAGGAGAGAAATACTAAGACCGTTCAGGACACAAAAGCCTTTCAGATGCCAGGAGGAATTTCCACATTCTAGAACAATGTTCATTCAGGCTGTATAAAACAAAGCTCAAAGCAAATCCCAAGTTTTGAAAACAAACCATCCTCTGTTTATTTACAAAATGCTTCTACAGAATGTAAAATTTTTTTTTGTGGGAAATAAAGCACCTCTCAGCAACCCGAAGTCACCGAGGCAAACTGGGGTTTTGAGGCAGTGAGTCCGCAGGAAGTGACACAGAGGAAGTTCACACGACAGAGATAGTGTGATCTCCAGAAACTTTGACGATAAATGCTGGTCTCCTCTCAGATTATGACCGGCTTCTGCTCAATCCCGTAGTGAGCTTGGAGATTTGTGGGATCTCAGAGAGTGCCCTTTTAGAAGCCCTCCGGTTGGTTAAATGCCAGATAACACAGCTTTTTATAACTCCTTTAATAAGAGTCCATTTCTGTCCTCTTTGAAAAAATGCTGGAAGGCCTTAAATGAGCTAATTGTCTATTCTAGCAATAAATAGCAGTTGGTCATTTTAAAGTTTTTTTTTTTGTTTTCTCTTTATGAGATACAATTATCTTTTTGTTTCATCGGTTGTCTCTCATGTCTCTTCTCTGATAAAATCACAAACTTCTAAAACCGGCAATGTCATCCAAGTATCAGCGCAGAGGGGTGACGTGTTCTCAGGCACAGATGAAAGGGCAGTCCCTTGTTTGTCAGGGCCACCATCAGGAAATAGAAAAATCTCTCTGGAGACAGAAAGTTACCTGGCCAAGGTCACCGGCTGCTATGTAGCAGGGCTCCGTGAGCAGGGACCACGTAGAAGAGGCAGCAGAGGATAAAGGTGGTGTTTCTGGCCCTGGGCGTGGGGCACACAGCGGTGAGTGACGCGGATCCCTGCCTTGCAGGGCTGGTGTCTGGTGGGTCACTAGGAGAAGAGTTAGGTGGCCAAGCGTGTGTGTCCAGGTGCTGTGAACGCTGGCAAGGAACATCAAGTACAGGGCGGGGCTAGGTAGGGAGTGGCGGGAAGAGGCGTCTCTTTCAGACGGAGTAGCTGGGAACAGCCTCCCTGACCAGGTGGCGTGGGAGGGAGACCTGGAGGAGATAAGAGGGGTCTGCAGGGTGCTGGGGGAATAGCTAGTATGGTGGCCCCGAGGCAGGGACTTGGTGATTCCGGGGAACAGCAGGAAGCCCAGTAGGACCGGCAGGGAGAGGTCAAGTACAAGAAGAGGCAGGGTGTGTGGCAAGAGAGGAAGGCAGAGGCCACACCAGGAAGGAACTGGGATGTATTGGAAGTCTGCAAGGAAGCCACTGGGGTGTGTTGGTAAGGGAGCGTTGTGATCTGACTTTCGTGTTAAGGTTGCTCGGGTTGCTGTGTGAGACAACAGCACAGCCTCGGGGCTTGCTCTGGACTGCATGTTTGTGTTCCCCCCAAATTCATATGTTGGGCCCCTCATCCCCAGGGTAGTGATGCTTGGGGGTGAAGCTTTCTGGAGGTAATGAGGCCGTGAGGACAGAGCCGTATCGGAAGAACAGGAGAGAGACGGTGTCTCTCTCGCCCTGCCGGGGAAGGACATGATCAGGAAGACGCCCCTCCCTGGGCGCTGAATCTGCTGACACCTTGGTCTTGGGCTTCTGGCTTCCAGAACCTAGAGAAGTAAATGTTTCCTGGTCAAGCCCCCCAGCCTGCGGTATTCGTTTCGGGAGCCCGAGCTAAGGGCTGCACAGACCTGCGTTGAAATTCTCCACCTTGGGACAGCAGGCGACTGAGGTTGCTTCTCTGAGATGCCCTTTCTCGTGCGTGCAGCGGGGACACTAAAGTCACCTCCTGGGATTGTCGTGGGGATTAAATGAGACGGTTCTCAGTGTGTGTCTGCTGTAAGGCAAGTGTTCCCTGCAGATGTGGCTCCCTCCCACCCCCGACCCACGACTGTCTCCTGTCCACTCCTACTTGGGGACAAGAGCAAATGGTGGCTTTTCAAAGCTGCCTCAAAATTTAAGAGAGTTTCAGGCTTCAATTCATGGACCAGAGAATTAGTTTTGTTTTGGGGTCTCTCAAGGAGGATGTGACGTTGTGCATTGATCTCCCTGGTAACTGCCGAGGCTGCTCTGGTGAAGCCCACTGGGATGATTTGGAGCTGGGCCAGGCCTCTGATGGGGTTACTGACTTGCCGAGGTGAACCCCAGCCGGGCGGAGGGTGGCGGGCAGTGTGCACCAGCCCACACATCAGAAAATCCCCAAGACCCAGAGGTGGGCACATTTACTTTAAAAGAGACCTGGACGGTAAATCCCCGAACTGGGTCACAGCTGGAAGGATCAGATTTTCTTAATAGATGCGGCTTTCAGCGTATTTCTATGGAGTACAGAAGCATTGCAGGCAAAAATGATTACCCCTCACGCTTACTTAATATCAGTCTGAGCTTTAAACCTAGAGCTGATATTGCAGTTAACATTAGATGTGATCATTTAAATAATTTATTTTATCTACGTTCCAAATCGACTGTAAAGATGCAAAGGATGACTGTCTCCAGGGGAAGCCGGTTGTGCGCAGTTGTTCAGAGACCGCAGGACCTGGCGCCTGGAAGGAACATGGGCAGTCAGGTGGCATGAATCACCTCTACAGTGCCCTTGCAGCATCCGGCCATAGCTCGTTCATTCAAACAACGTTTATTGAGCACATAGCATGGGACAGCCATAATTATTCAGGACTCCAGGGCCATGAAGATGAAGGACCTAGTTTAGTGCTTGTGGAACTTGCCGAGTTACAGGAAGGGTGTGCGTGTATACGTAGGATACATGCGTGCATATGCGTAGTGCATGGCAAGAAATGCTAGCGAGGAGTGTGTGTGTTTAACATTCCCACAGCAAAGTGCTCACCATTCCCATCTCTCTGGGTCGCCCTACTGTCGGCAAGACCTTCCTTCTGCCAAAGTCTAATCGTGCCCCTCCAGTTTTTGCTCATTGATTCTAGATCTGCGCTGTTGGATCCCACCAAGTAAGTCCTTCCATGAGTCAGCCCTTGAGGCATTTCAGGTAGGAGGCCTTGTTCCTCCCGAGTGTGGTCGCTTCTCTCTGGGTGGTCCTCACCTGAGCGTCTCTGGCCCCCCTCGTGTGTCCTCTGCCTGTGGAGAGGGAGGTCGAGGGGCCGTAGAGAGCATGGCCCCCCTCACCTGGCGTCAGCGCCGCTGAGACCCACTGCTGGTGGCTGAGCGTCCCGAGGTGGCTGCAGGCCCAGCTGGTTTACCCCATCCACGTGACAGCCGGCCGATTTCCAGAGTGGAATGCAGGATTCTGCGTTTACACAGCGGTGTTTCAGCCCACCTCTCCGCCGCTGAGACAGCCCGGGGCCTGAACCTATCATCTAGCGTGTTCCCTGTTCCGCTCTGCTTGGTTTCAGCTGCACGTTCTGATCAACCTCCTCCTCCAAGTCCTTCCTTTAAGTCAGACTCTCCTTTTGGCCCCATGCCACCCCGGGAAATGGTGACTGAATAGGTCTGGGGTGGGCACCGGGATGCTCTGTTTTAACAAGCCGCCTAGATTGTTCTGACGAGTGTTGCTACCGCTGATAACAGCTGCTGATACACTGAACAGGCCAAGGGCAGAGCGCAGTGACATGGCACTAGAAATTTCCTCTGGGGTTGACACTCGTTCACTTAGCATGCCCTTGCATGTCATCGATCAGGCAGTTTCTAATCCATCTCCTTGTCGTTGCATCCGACTGTTTTTCTGCATCGCGTCTTTGTGGATACACTGTGTCCTCACGTTTCTCTGATTCACCAGCCTGGGGACTTAGTTGACCCTGGCACTTTCCTCTTGAACCCACGCTGGGTCCTGAAGCACATCATTCTCTCCTCCAGGTACTCAGGGACCCTCATCAGTGAACAGGGGCTAAGGCATGGTCTGTCACTCCTGTCTTCAAGAAACACTTTCCGGCCGGTCATGGTGGCTCACGCCTGTAATCCCAGCACTCTGGAAGGCCGAGGTGGGAGGATCATTTGGATTCAGGAGTTCGAGACCAGCCTGAGCAAGATCGAGACCCCGTCTCTACTAAAAAAAAATAGAAAGAAATTAGCTGACAACTAAAAATATATGGAAAAAATTAGCCGGGCATGGTGGCGTATGCCTGTAGTCCCAGCTACTCGGGAGGCTGAGGCAGGAGGATCGCTTGAGCCCAGGAGTCTGAGGTTGCTGTGAGCTAGGCTGACGCCACAGCAGTCTAGCCCGGGTAACACAGTGAGACTCTGTCTCAAAAAAAAAAAAAAACACTTTCCTCACTTGGCTTCTGAGATATCACATGCCTGTGTAGGCCACCTCGCCTCCCTGACCTCTAAATTTTAAAGTGCCCAAGGCTCAGTCCTGAAACCTCTTCTCTGTCTTCACTCATCTTGAGAGAGCTCATCTGGGTTTGGAGTTTTACACGCTGTCACTGGTGACTTCCAGATGGATGCGTCTGACCCCGACCCCCTCCAAACTGCAGATCTGTGGACCGTGGCCGGGCCTCTGAAGCTTGGCACACCAGGTCAGCACTGCTGGCTGCAGTGAGGGCAGCTGTACTGCCACTCGTCCGCCCGTGGCGCCCCGCTGAGTCCATCAGCAAATGCTGTCAGCTCTACATTGTTTTGTTTTGTTTTTTAATTGTTCTTTTGGGTTTTTTTTTTTTTGTTTTTTTTTTGAGACAAGGTCTCGCTCTGTCACCCAGGCTGGCGTGCAGTGGCGCAATCATAGCTCACTGCAGCCTCGGATTCCTGGGCTCAGCCTCAGCCTCCTGAGTAGCTGGGACTAGAGGCGCACGTGCGCCACAAGCCCGACTTCCGCTTTGAAACCATGTTGAGAATCTGACACCTTCTCACCGTCTCCACTGTTACACCCTGGTCAGAGCTGCGCCACATCTTGCCTGCACTGGGCAGAAGCTTCCAGTAACCTCCCTGCTCCAGCTGTTGCACCCTGACCCTCCTTCCAGGCCTGTGTCCTCAGCAGCAGGAGTGATCCTTTTATCGAAGGTCAGGCAGATCCTGTGACTTGTCCTCTCCTGAGCCTCCAGTGAGCTCGTCAGCCGACTCGGCCGTTGCCCCTGTGCTCTGTGGTCCCATCTCGCTACTCCTCCTACATCACACACGTGCCCCTCACCACTGGGCCTTTGCATGTGCTCTTCCCCTGCCTGGTGTGCAGAAAACCACACTGGCACCTTCTTTTACTTCCTGGTTTCTGCTCAGATGTCACCTTTGTCCCTAGCCCTTTGTTCCCCTTCGTGGTGTTTTCCTTCTCAGGACGTCTCACGCACTAACGGGCTTATTGCCTTTCTCTTCTGACTAGAAAGCAGATCTGTGAGGGCAGGGACTTTTGTTTCCTGGTGCACTCTAGTATCTAGAGCGTTAGCTGGCACATAGTAGGCATTCAAGAAATATAGCCTATGAAAGAACGACGTAGTGAGTGGTTAAAACAGCACTCAGGACCAGGTGGCCTGCGCTCAGATCCCTGCCCTGCCACGCCCTCACCTGGGCGGCCTTGGCAAGTGGCTCCACCTGTGTCTGGTTCCTAACGTGGGAAAGAGCGCCCACGTGATTGGCTCATCACGAGGATGAACTAATCCGCGTGGCCCAGGCCCGGCGAGGTCAGGATCCGGCTGTGTAGCTCCCGTGGCACTGCTTTTGTTCAGGGTCTCAGCGGGTCTCACCTGGGTCCCCGAAGAGCCTTCCAGCTGCTTCCATGGCACCCGCTGCTGCCCGCGTGGGCTCTCCGAGTGCAGAGATGGCCCGGCCCTCCTCCGCTCACAGTGCCTTCAGGTACAAATCCAGCCTCGGCCACCCACCTCTTTCTTAGTCTCAGCACTTGTCACACTCACACGTTGACGCTTTGCTGGGCCAGCTCCTGTTTTTCACTTTGTCTCTGCGCTCGCCAGTGTGACCTTCTGTCCCTCTCTCTGCGCCCACAGCACCCGCTGCTAGTACCTCTGCCCCACGCACCCTGTCCTTCCCTGTCTCCTCGAGACTCAGCCGCTGGAGGGTGTCGCTGTGTCTTTTACTTAACATGCCCATGACTAGCACTATACCTGGTGCCTCACAGGTGATCCCATGGGAGTATTAAATATCTTCTCAGTAAATGAATGCGTTGTGCACCTCTGAGGTCCCAGGACAGGCGACACCTTCACCTGCCAGTAGGCTACACTTTGCGTTCCGTCCACTTTGGTTTCAGGGCGCTGTGATCGGAACTTGTCTCAGCTCAGGCTGCTGTAACAAAATACCATAGACCGGGTGGCTTTAACAGCGAACGTTTGTTTCTCACTGCTCTGGAGGCCAGGAAGTCCCGAATCGAGGTGCTGGCAGGTTCAGTGCCTGGCGAGGCTGTCTTCCTGGTTTGCAGAGAGGCACCTCTTTGCTGTGTCCTCATACGGCAGAGTGAGAGCTGATGGGCTTTGGTCTCTTCTTTTTCTTACAAAGACACTGATCCCATCGTGGGGCTCCCACCCTCGTGACCTCGTTCAAACCACCATCACATTGCAGGGGGGGGGAAGGTAGGGCTTAAATTATATGCATATTTGGGGGAGCCATAAACATCCAGTCCGTAACAGAGCTTCTGTTAAACTTTCCAGTTTAAACTTTATACCTGGCCTGGAATGTTTCTAGGTATGTCCCCTGTCCTCCGAATATGCAGGTGAACACATCCGGTGAATGGCTAGGAACCTGGGGACTTTCGCGCATGGCTGTTCACATATCGCTGGGGCGGCGGCTCCTGTCACCATGTGCAGGGCTGCGGTTTCCCGGCCTGCGGGCGGATGGCACTGGGCACAGCTGCTGTGTCCTACGGCTGCGCGGTTGCGGGACTTTATGGGGACCTGGAGATGACAGCTCCTCCTCTCCTCAAGGGCAGGTCATGGCCATATTTTATCTGCAAAAAAGGATTATTTGAGTCTCACTGATAACCCTTTTGACAAGAAAAAATGGGAAGGAGCCACGTGCCTTTGAAGCAGCTCGTCGTCCTTTGTACGCGCCTCTCTCTGCGCCCTCATGTGTCCCTGGGCCGTTCAGGCCGCAACAAGCTCTTTCCTCATTCCTAGTCCTCTCTCCGGCCTCCGCAGCAGTCCCTTAGACAGAGGGATGTTGTGAGTTTTGCAGAGTGGCTGAGAGTCTTTGATGTGCTTTTTCAGGGGCGGGTTTCTCTGTGGCCCTCTGGTACCTACTTGGTCTTCCTGTGGACACTGTTCAGAACTACGTCTCCACCCCTCGAGGACCACCTTCCTGAGTAGCTACCATTTCTTTGAAATGTCGTATCTTGTCACTTTTTTTTTTTCTTTTTGAGACAAAGTCTTGTTCTGTTGCCCAGACTAGACTGTAGTGGCGTCAGCCTAGCTCACAGCAACCTCAAACTGCTGGGCTCAAGCGATCCTCCCGCCTCAGTCTCCCAAGTAGCTGGGGCTACAGGCATGCGCCACCATGCCTGGCTAGTTTTTTCTATATATTTTTAGTTGGCCAATTAATTTCTTTCTATTTCTAGTGGAGATGGGTTCTTGCTCTTGCTCAGGCTGGTGTCGAACTCCTGAGCTCAAGCGATCCTCCCACCTCGGCCTCCCAGAGTGCTAGGATTACAGGCATGAGCCACCTTGCCCTGCCTGAAATGTCATATCTTGTCCCCCTTTGACAGTAGGGAAATTCTTCTCTCCCTCTTAACTCTAGGAAGATTGCTGTCATTCTACCCCAGGCGGTCCTGGTTTATGGAGGGGAGGGCATGTCAGGACCCAGTGTCTTAAATCTCAGAGACGTCCATCTGGCCTGGGTCTGGGGACACATTTCATATGCCTGTCTCTCTGCTTCTCATCCAGCAGTTGCGAGGAATGTGCTAGAATGTGCAAATGAGAAGAGTCCCAGACCTTGGGGGTTATGGGTTCTATTTTTGTGTTTCTTTTCTGCGTGGATTGAGGGAGGCAGCTAGTGCTTGCCAGGTGGCACACAGCGGCTGCTCTGCTGGTGGAGAATGGAAAACCACAGACGGCCCTGAAATGCAGTGGTGTGGAGCCCTTCTGGAGCTTCGTGTGCCTTTTTGTTTCTGCGCGTGAATGGAAACGTCTTTCAGGAAGAAATGGTTACTGGGAACAGAATCCTTTATTGCGGAACGGTGGGGGAGAAGCTGCTTGAATTCCAGGGATAGCTGAATGGACGAGGCGCTGATAAGGGGCTGAAGGGGGGGAGGCTCCTGCCTGCTGCTGGCGTTCCCTTCCTCATGGCCGCCCCCTCTGCCATTTCTCTGTATGTCTTAGATTATTTCCAATTCCCCAAGAAAGAAGATCTGATTAGCAAATCAGTTGACTGTCACCTCCGTTAGGCATGGTCATCAGGTGTGGCCCCAGGTTTCCTTAGAGGGGCTCAATTGGTGCAGATGCTCAGAGCAAAATAGATTCTTCTCCAGTGCAGTTGGTTTAGACGCTCCTCCCAGGTGTGTTGAATGTCTTCTTCTTGTCCTACTGTAGTAATGATGATGATGATGGTGATACACTTCTATTGAATTCTTACTACGTGTCGAGCACTTAACATCACTTTTGGATTTACTCGGATTCTTTCCACTGCTATAGTTTGAATACTTAACCCTCCAAACCTCATGTCGAAATTTGATCCCCAGTGTGGGAGGTGGGGCCTCGTGGGAGGTGTCTGGGTCAGTGGGGCAGATCCGTCAGGAATGGCTTGGTGCCGTCCTCATGGTTAATGAGTGAGTTCTTGCTCTATTAGTTCCTATGAGAGTTCTCTCAAGGGCAAGTTGTTAAAAAGAACCTGGCATCTTCCCTGTCTCTCTCTTGCTCTCTTTCTCACCATGTGATCTGCACACGCCAGTTCCTCTGCGTCTTCCACCACAGCAGCCTGAGGCCCGCACCAGACACGGATGCTGGTGCCACCCTGCTCGTACAGCCTGCGGAATCGTGAGCCAAATGATTCTCTTCTTTATAAGTTTCCCAGCCTAGGTGTTCCTTTATAGCAACACAAATGGACTAAGACATCTATCATGTTCATAATAACCTTATGATGTAAGGTACCATTTCTCAGATGGTGAAACGGAGGCTTACGCAGATGGGGTAACTTGCTTAAGATCACACGAGTAATAAGTAGTGGAATTGAGATTCAAGACAAGGTAGTTTGTATTGTAGGGTCCTGTCTGTCTGCAAACGAGCCCTTGTCCAGGCTACCTGACTCTGTGTGTTTAGGATCCCTGGGGAAATTGGAGGTGAGCCTTGTGGGCTTGAGTACTGTACAGGATGGTTTGAGCAGGAGGAGGTTGGTCTGGAATGCTCTCTCTGCCCTACTCTAGAGCAGATTTGTCTAAGTGGCTGGAACATCAGAATCTCTCTTGTATAATGGTGGATGCACATGGATTTATTTTTGTTCTTGGCTCTCTGAACTTCTCTTATAATAATAATGCCTCTGACCTGGACCATTAATGTGTCTTATTTCTTTTGAGACACATCGTGGTCTCTTTGCTACGTTCTGAGAGATGCTGTCTAGCACCTCGTGGATAATGGTAATCTCCTATTTTCACTGCAGGGTCGTCTCTTAAAGGCTCCAAATGGATATGCCCAGAGCTAGTTGTCCAAAAGCCAATTTGGGGAGTGGCCAATTTGTTGAATATATTTGTTTCTTTCAACTTCTTTAGTTGACTGGCGTTCATTTGGTCTTGATAGCAGCACTTTATGTTATGGGCAATTTGTTTTTGCCTCTGCTGCCTGCTGCAACGGCAGCTGTGGACTCTAGAGGCAGGAGAAGAAAAGACTGAGGGTCCAGGGAAAATACAATGAGCTTATAGTTTGAAATTGAAGATCTCTTACATATCTGTTCATTTATGTCAGGTCTTATTAATGTATTAATAAACTATACATATGGGAATTCCTCCTATACAGTGTTCTGAATCTGTACTCCTTTGTATATATTTTTCTCATCACCTGCAATCTTGGCTTCTGGCTCTCTCTCATTCTCTTTCTCTTTCCGTCTCTGCTACTACTGTTCAGAGTCTCACTTTTACATCCACCAGAACAAATGGTTAAAGGAAATAAGAGCATGTGGCCAGTTGCTCTGCTTCTCACTCATTTATCCTCATTCCAATTAGATTCAGCTTCATGGGGTGACAGTTTATGACATCATCTGCAAAGTCTAGGACCCTTGACATCTGTCACCCCTGGGCTTTGCCTGGATCCGGTAGGGGAAGGATAAGCACTTACTGTGGGTGACAAACGCCAGGCTCTGTGTGTGCACTTCTAGCACAAGCAGCAGTTCTAGGCGCAGAAGAAAGTAGCCAAATGTCATTTTGTATTTTTTTTTTCAGTAAGTTTGACTTTTAAAAAGTTGGTATTTAAGCTCAAGGGCTGAACGTTCACATTTACATGGAGAATTGGTGTTTAAGCCGTTTTGCATATTACTTGTCAGTAACATAGATGGACAGAGCACCTAAAAGCTGCATCCGGAACTGCTGGTCTCATTGATGATGCTGAATGGGTAGTGCGTTTACAGGAATGAGGACTGTTTACACCGGCTTGTTACGCTGACGTGAAATGTCAGCCACCTGGATAAAGTGACCATTTAAAATCCAGCACTTCCCTATTCCTCCGTCTGTTCCCCATCCCACAAGACATTTTTTTCCTCCCGGCATAAAGTGTGAGCCTTGATCTTGGCCGTGTGTGTGTGTGTGTGTGTGTGTGTGTATCTACACATACACACTCACGCAGTACTGCAGCTTAGTGTATTCAAAGCTGTTGTGTTGTGCAGGATTCCTGACATGCAAATGAAGACCCAGATAGAAGCAGCAAGAGCAACCAGGGGACCTTGGAGTGACACAGAACTATAGGACAGGCTCAGGAGCCACCAGAATTTATCCTGCTGTCGGGATTTTCCCTCCCTGCTCTTGCTCTTCGTTTCGTCCTGGGCACCTGGCTTCTGCCTCTCACTGCAGACTGACTTCTGCCACGTGCCCTGCCTCGCGAGGCTCCCGGCCACCAGAGAGAGATGTCCATTGTAATCCTGGAGGCCCAGGAAGGGAATCCCGGCTTCTCAGCCCTCGCTGGCGCCCAGGGACCCTGTGAGAATGTGACAGCTCCAAAGGCCGAGCTGCGGAGCAGGGGAGCGGAAGTCCCCACCAGGGAGGAGGCTGTCCCAGAAGGCCAGGTGCCTGCTGCTGTTGTTCTTGCACGTTCCTGAGGATCTACCGTGAATCCGAGTGCCTGTCTTCAATCACTTGGCAGACTTAACTGTAATCTTAGATTTTATTTTTTTCTTTCAGCTTCTTGTCAACTACAACCTTTAATTATAATCACTCTTCGGCAGGCACGTACTAGTGCTTCTTACTTACGTGTCAGATTGAGTTTAACAAAATGAAAAAGTCTAGTGAGAGACAGACCCCACCTTTAAGACAGCAGAAAGCTGAGCTGTCAATTTCCTGTCATTTTCATAATCCAGAGTCGCTGTTGCCAGGCACGTGTTCAACCGCTCTTTAAGCTCTGTGTGTAGGCAGAGCAGTGCCGCGGGTGCACTTTTGTGAATGTTTGCAAACTTTGCACAGATAAAAAAAAGAGTAACTCTTTTTTCCCTCTCCGTCAAGGTAAGCAAGCCTAATCCCAAGGAGGGAAAACTGGTCACTGGGCATCGACTTCACACTTTGTGTTTCAAAATTTTAGTTAGTGACTATAGTTAATAATATATTGTATTCTTGAAAAATGCTGAGAGTGGATGTAAAGTGTTCTCACCACAAAAATGACTGTGTGAGGCAATGCACATGTCACTTAGCTAGATTTAGTCATTCCACAGTGTGTATATCAGGGGTCCTCAAACTACAGCCCACGGGCCACATGCGGCCTGCCGAGGACATTTATCCAGCCCAGTGGGTGTTTTTGCTGCCGCTGCCTGTCCTGCTTAGCAGCCGATGTCCCGGGCCCACAGTGTGCACTCTCCAACGGTTTGAGGGACAGTGAACTGGCCCCCTGTTTAAAAAGTTTGAGGACCCCTGGATCATATACTTCAAAACATCATGCTGTACACGCCAAATACATACAATTTAGTTTAAGAAAATTTTAGAATTTTAAAAAATTTTTAAAAATTGTGCAATAAGCATTCCATTTTAAAAAATAAATAAAATCTTTAGGCTGGGCGTGGTGGCTCACGCCTGTAATCCTAGCACTCTGGGAGGCCAAGGTGGGAGGATCACTCAAGGTTGGGAGTTCGAAACCAGCCTGAGCAAGAGTGAGACCCCATCTCTACTAAAAATAGAAAGAAATTAATTGGACAACTAAAATATATATAGAAAAAATCAACTGGGCATGGTGGCGCATGCCTGTAGTCCCAGCTACTCGGGAGGCTGAGGCAGGAGGATCACTTGAGCCCAGGAGTCTGAGGTTGCTGTGAGCCAGGCTGACGCCACGGCACTCTACCCAGGCAACAGAGTGAGACTCTGTCTCAATCAATCAATCAATAAATAAATTGTTTAAAATATAAACATTTTATATTAAATAAATAAATAAAAGGATGTGGGGTGGGAGGGGGAGAATTTTGAGTTAGTTTTCAACTGAAAACTACCTGGGGATATTCCAAATCCATTAAAAATAAAGTTCTCGGTAGTCCGTCCTGTGCTTTGCAGAATATTCATTCCCCATAGATCTCAGTAGTGTCTGTGGCCAGCTCGTCTTTTCTGATATTTAAGGTTAGATGAGTGGAATGTACAGTCCAGCTAAGCCCTCAAATGAGCGTTGTTTCCATGGAAATGGTTGAAGTCCTCTCAATTAAAACTACCTCAGCAGGTTAGGGAGAGTAAGTATTAGCATGAGTTGGTCTAAGAATCCTCCAAATTAAACCCAGAGAGTACAAATGATCTCACAGTCTACTGACAGTTGGGATCATACTTTTTTGTCACTGGGAGAGGGATTGTCTTGATGTTTCGGGCACAGGTATGTTCGTTTGCTGCACTGCCCAGGTAATTGTCCCTGTTACCTGGCACGCTCCGTGCGTGCAACTGTGGATGCTGGAAGAGTGTTTGGGAACAATCTGATCTTTGCTCGGACTTGTGTGTGAGCCACAAATAAAACGCCCATTAAAAATGGTGACGTCATAGAGTAGTCTTAACATTGGAAGGAACCTGAAGGTCATTAAGCCCCAATTTCCCATCTGGTCGGGGCGCCGTCCAAGGGCACTGTTGACAGAGGCTCACAGCGCCAGCTCCCCGAGAGCGGAAGCCCTTGTTCCTCAGGGCAGCGGCTCTGATCCATCGCGGGGACCTGGTGGTGGTGGAAATGCCTCTTTGTGACGGAGCTGACGTCTTTCTCTGCCAATTCCTCCTCTGTTGCTGCTGCTTTCTGGTGGCAAGGAAGCTGGGTCTCCTGCTTCTCCCATGATTAAATTAACTGTACAACTTTTAAGAGTGGGACCGTGTGTGGCCAAAGGCCTCTCTCCCCCCGGCTGAGCAGGTCCGGAACACGAGGACTTCAAGTGTTAACGTCTGTGGCTGGCGGCGTTCTCGGGGCGCGGATGGCTCCTTCCAGCATGGGGCTTTCCCACTGTCGCTTAGATCTCGCCGGCCTCTCTGGCAAGTTTGTTCTCAGCATCATGCGTGTAGGTGCAGAGAATTGGTCTCAGTACTTCCGTGTTTGCCTTCAACCCCCCACCCACCCAGAGTTGAGTATTTGTAGCTCAGAGTTTGGAAGCTGAAGAAACAAAAAACTGGATCAAAGCACTGGTCTATGCGGTCTTGGAAAGGGTGTGGTTGCCTTCTGTGATGTCACCTCAGAAGTTAGTGACTACACCCTCCTGATTGCTTTCATGACCTTTCAACCATTGGTCTGTGACTTTATTTAAACCTTTGACCTTTTTTTTTTTATTAGCTTTAAGCTTTACATTTTAAGAGTCCTGTAACAATTTCTCATACGTATTCTATTATTAATATCCTATTATTGTTCTTAAGCTGGCAAAAGGAAGCAAACAGAAAAACCTAACAAAATACTCTTCTCCAAATGCTCCCACAGCCTTAAAATAGATTAAAACTTAAAACCCCTAAACCCAGATGTTGATTGGTGCCGACTGGGAAGTACTGGGAAGCAGGCACGTGGCCCCACCTGGGGGGAGGATACTGAAATAGACATTCTGTTCTTGTTGCAAAAAATCAATAGTTGGGTCACCTCTAGCCAGTCACCAAACTGCTCTGATTTTTCCTCAAGTATAAAATCAGATGAATGCCTCCTGTTCTGCCAGGTGGTTGAGAGTACTTTGAAAATAAACTCATATTAAGACTTTATAGCAAACTATACCATGATACTCTGGGGATATTTTTAATGGGAGAGTTCAAAACAAACTCACTAAGATAAGAAAATAAAATATTGGTGACACTGGGTTTAAGGCTCACATATATACATTCACAGTTTCAAAGTAATCTCATAATTTCTAACCTAGGTTCTGGGCAGTACTTGATGTGGCATCATACTGAAGGGAGAGAGGGTTTCAGTAAATAAGTGGCATTGCTTGTGGAGGAGCGAAATTCCTCTGAGTTCCTGTGGTCGTCGTAGGGGAGAAGAATGAGAGTTGAAAGTGAGCGAGTAACCTTTGATTCATAAATCCTTTAAATCACAGCTCCTCAAAGCAGGTGGTAGGAAGTAACCCCTAGCAAACCAGGTTAGAACAGCACAAACCACGGAACGTGGGCTTTTAGGATCCGAGCCTGACAAAGTCTCCATGAAACTCAAGAGTGAATCCAGAGGGGAAATTTGTCTGTGGAAAACTTGTAGGTGCCTGTGGTCCTGTGACCCGAGAAAGGCCAGAAGCTTCCACGTGGGCGGTGGTCTGACATCTGCAGGTCCTGGGGGCATGAAGATTACCCCGCCCCTTTCTGGGCGTCAGGGTGTGTGTTTTTCTTACTTGCCTGTGTTCTCCTCAAGACCGCTTATATCTGGGGACATAGAAAACAAAGGTAACATCTTCTCCATACAAGGAGTCTTCTCCATACAAGGTCTGATGTCATTTCCTTGGGGTCATTTTTTTGCTCTGTAATTTTCCCCAAAATATGAACACATTTAGACCTTGGAAAGAAAGCAGTTTCTTTTCTTTCTTCCTTTCTTTTGTGTGTGTGTGTGTGTCTGTGTGTGTGTTGTGTCTCAAGTATTAACCATGCCTGACAATCAGATGGCCTCAGAAGTTTCTCTCTGGGAGGGAGGAAGAGGCAAGTGCAATAATAACCCTTATTGTTGGAAACTGACGCCACGGCCTGGTGCCTTGTGTTCTTTTCTGCTCCCAGGGAGTTCTGTCCAACATTTCTTCCATCACCGATCTCGGCGGCTTTGACCCAGTTTGGCTCTTCCTTGTGGTGGGAGGAGTGATGTTCATTTTGGGATTTGCAGGGTGCATCGGAGCGCTCCGGGAAAACACTTTCCTCCTCAAGTTTGTAAGTATTCCACTCTCCGCTCTCACCCTGAGAGCCACACGCTCGTCTTCTCTCAGAGGATGCGCTGTCTGCAGGTGAGACGGCGAGCCCTGCCAAAGTCACCGGCTAAGCAGGGCCAGGTCATGGTCTTCTTCTAGGAGAACCCTCTAGAGCCCACCAGCCCCCTTAATGATACAGTAGGCCCACCCCCTGCCGTACATGGAGGTTTTGTGCGTGTGTGTCACAAATTTGCATTCCAATCCCTAAAATACCTTTAAGGTAGGTATACATATTTTTCTTCTTTTAAGTGTTTTCCACCCGCCCTCTTTTACACACATAGTAAGTAGAGAACTGTGCAGGGAAATTGGTTTAGAGAAACCAGGCATAAGCCCAGTGACCATGGCCCTTCCAGATTAAATCTGTTCAACAGCAGGTTTTGGCAAATACGGAGAAGCAGTAAAAGGTAAATCTCCTTTGTACTCCGCCAGCATGAAGTTCTCCTTTGCACGACAAGCATGATTTTTAGATCTTTTCCAGGGCATTTGGTGTGGTCACTGTTGGCGTGAATGTTTATAGAGGAGGGATTTCGCCAGGAGGTGTATCAGTATGAAAAGTAAAAGTAGAGAATGCAAAGTGAAAGCCTTTCCTTTGGAGATTGCTTCAAAGGAGAGCCGAATGGGTTATGCTTACGTGCATCTTAAATGCAGCCGTGGGCCAGCCAAGCGTGCCTGCCGGTGTGGAGCTTGCGGGGGTGGCGTCTGCGTCACAGCCCCGTATGTGTAGGTCCACCCCCCTTCCAAGAGCAGGGAAAGGATCAAAAGGACCCACCTTCCTATGGCGAGAGAGGACGGTGGGGATCTCTAGAGGACAGTTTTATTACCTGTGACATTACCTGTTACTAGAATCATTCCCAGCCCTTGCCAACACACCATCCAGGGACGTTTTCATTGAAGATAGGAGTGATCTAGAACTTAGTCCAGCAGCCACGCAGCATGGGTTTCCCTCTCTCAGCATTTCTGCCACATCGTCCTGCGGCATCTTTCCTGGAGAGGGGACTCCCCGTTTCTCCCTCGCGACAGCCCGTTTGGAATTTGGGCAGCTCTGGCTCAGGGAAGGGTCTGGAGGCTGATTAACCTGGAATTCATGTGGCTCATGCTAGCAAGGAAAACCCAGGGGACTTGGTCCTGTGTGTGGTCTAATGAGCAGGTGGCTCTCTGCTTTGTACCTGTGGGCCTGCGGTGGCCGTAGCTAGTGTCCCGAGACTCCGTCTGCCCCATGTGCCAGGTCCCTCCCCTCCCACACACACCCACAGCCACATACTTCCTTCTTCACCTAGCGAGAGACCTGTGGGGACCCCAGGAGAGCTCTGTCCCCATGGCGACCTGTCACTTTGCCAGCCGTCTTGGCATGCGGCATCTCAGCGCCGAGCTCCCCTCTCCCGGCCTCCTGCAGCCCGACTGGGCCCGGTCACACTCACCGGGTGCCTTGTTTTATCCGTCCCAGCCTTCCTGCCTCAAAATGCGGGACCATCTTTAATAGGATTTACCTGAATATAATGTCATTTATACTGGTGGTCCCTTTAGTATAGTTATTTTTGTAGTAGATGCTGAGTTAAGAGAACAGGCAGAAATACACACATTTGTCTACACTGGCACCTTAATTTATGAAGTCCCATGTTGGAAATGAAGAGAATTCTGTTCTTCCTGGGCTTTTTTTAAGTCTTAGAGGATATTTAAAACGGCCTCTCACTCCATTTAATACAAAAAATAAAAATTGGCCTGGAATAATTTTGAACAGGAGGTTTGAATTAAGTATTAATAAATGTCAGCATGGTTCCAAATAGCCTAACAGCTCTGATGCCGCAGACGGAGCATGGCTGAGGGCAGCAGAGCTGGCAGGCTAGGGAATACACACGGAGCCTCCTGGCGGCCCGAGGATGAAGCCTGTGAGTCCGTCTCTGCACCTTTGCGAATAGGGGAAATTAGCTCAACCCGGCCGGGCCGTGGAGGTTTCTGCCAGATATTTTATGTGAATTGAATTTGGACTCAATTTTTGATATGTATGCATGTAACATGATGAGAACATTTACCAGGGGAGCTGGAAAATGAACTTAACTTTATGGAGGTGAGAACAAAAACCTAATTAAAATCTTTGCATTGGCCTGTCGAGGTGGCTCACTCCTATAATCCTAGCACTCTGGGAGGCCGAGGCGGGCAGATCGCTCAAGGTCAGG
>VBSM01000142.1:3582668-3594990 GCA_008086735.1 Cheirogaleus medius
AGGCACCCCCACTTCCTCGTGGACCCCTTCATCTAAGATGAACACATCTGCAATTTCACCCCGTACGGCAGGTGCAAAGGGGAGTCGAACGGTGTCTGAATCCATAAAAGGAATGTATTGCACACAGCACCAAGGCCACGGTAACAAGTGACAAGCGATCTTGAAACACTGGAATAAGCTATCCTTTGAGTTATAATAGAAAAGCTCGCCAGAGATAGGGCAGGTCATCGTTCAAGCGTCTGGCAGTACATTAATCACGAGAAATTCATTAGGCCTTAATGTGGGTCTAATGAGAAATTCCTATTATCCATGTTTGCATATGGGCTTTGTTGGTTAATTACCAAATAGAACACCAGAGACCCTAAAATGTGATTATGAAATGATTTTTAAGTTTTACAAGTCCTTTCTTGGAGTGTAATATTCTATTAATGAATCTTAAGAAACTGAAGATTATCTGCTTTAGAGATGTGTTAACAACCCAGTGTAATTGCGAACCTTTTTAGAGAGGAGCCATTTGACTGTTATGATCCAAATAGCCCTTATTTTAACTGTTCTCCATGTCTGTGCCCTTTGTCTTAGTTTTCTGTGTTCCTGGGGATTATTTTCTTCCTGGAGCTCACTGCTGGAGTTCTGGCATTTGTCTTCAAAGACTGGATCAAAGACCAGCTGTATTTCTTTATAAACAACAACATCAGAGCGTACAGGGATGACATTGATTTGCAAAACCTCATAGACTTCACCCAGGAATATGTAAGTTTAAATTTGGTTTATTTGCAAGTGGAAAACCTTCTCGCAACCATGACCCCAGTGAATGCTCCTCCTGGCTTCTGGAAACGACCCGCCTTTTCTACATGGGTTTTTGTTTGTTATTTTCTGACTTGCTCCATGACTTGCAGGATTTGTACCCTAAATGAAAATGTACTATTTTCACTCATTTCAATTTCTATTAAGTTAGAGCAGGGGTCCTCAAACTTTTTAAACAGGGGGCCAGTTCACTGTCCCTCAGACCGTTGGAGAGTGCGCACTATGGGCCCCGGGACGAGTCGGCTGCTAAGCAGGACAGGCAGCGGTGGCAAAAACACCCGGCGGGCCAGATAAATGTCCTGGGCAGGCCGCATGTGGCCGTAGTTTGAGGATGCCTGAGTTAGAGGAACAAAGAAAAAAAAAAAACGCCTGAGAGAAAAAAGGTTATAATTGCAACTATAACCTTTTAGCATGTGAAGAAAGAACATTGTTTTGCTCCAGGCGGAAATTTTTATTTTAATTTACTTTTTATTTGTATACATGTGAAGTTTTATTTGGTTATTAAATATGGATTCTTATTCTTTGCCCCCTTTTTGGTTAATCTGTGATACTTCACAGCTTATAATAATATACTTATCAATAGAATATTTGTCTACGAAGTTCCTACAATATGCCTGTCCAAATATTGTTACAGCACATGCAGCTAAAGCCAAAAGTTTAGAAACTCCTAACGCCTAGTGGCTTCTAACAGGGGAAGAATCTGTGCGCTGGAGTCCCAGCCACACCCTCGGGTCCCCAAGCCTGAGTGTGTAACGGCTTCTGCAATGGAGACAAAGCGGCAGATGTCCTGTTTCGCTCAGAATGCAAAATGGTCTCAACAAGGGGCCAGAAGCCGCAGGTCTAGTGCCAAAATCTGATTAGCTAAGGCACCTTGGGCTCACAGGACCTCGACCTATTTCCCTAACAGTGAAATGGAAGCGGCACTAGCTTGTGACACCACTAGCTTGTGACACCCCAGTGAGGTGTGCGTGGTTTTACGTTAGGTTTAATGTGTTCAAGTTCTACAAACAGGCAGGTCTTCGTGCGCCCGTCCTGGATGGGTGGCCGGGCAGACTGGACCGTGGTCCCTGGCAGGCACGTGTGTGGCAGGACTGGGGGGCAGGCAGAAGTCCAGTGTCCCAGGGGCCTGCCTTGGGTTGGAGAGTTTTCCAGAACGAGGTGGGGTCCCCTGTGATAAAGGGAGTGCGGCAGCACTCATTGGGAAGGCGGCCACCCGGTCACTGAGCGCTCAGCACCACGCTGGCGTGTGTGGGTTTGTTCGGTGGCAGCAACAAGGGTCCGGGCGTGGGCTGTCCCCGGGGTGTGAAATTCAGTCCTGTTTCATCTCCGCAGCTGACTTCACTGTGCTATGAGGTCACAATGGGTGCGGGCTCACCCCTTCCCCAGCGTTGTCCCCGGCTAGTTTGCGTGACAGAGTGGCCGAGCTTGGTAGGCAAACCCTTCGATGCTCAGCCCGAGCTGGCCGGCCCGCTGAGTCGAGGAGCATGCGTCTACACGTCCTCTCCGAGTGCTGCCTGCTGAGCGTGGCCGCCCTGCTGCTGCTCCATGTGATTGACTTCTCTGTCGTAGAGTCTAGTTCCGAAGTAGCTGTCGGTCCTGAAAGCGTTAAGATGGTCTAGGCCTGGAGCGTGTCCGAGTGGGAGAGGCAGAGGTCGCGCAGCCCCCGGCAGGACAGAAGGGGCTTGGGGGTGTCCCTTGACCCGGGCCGCTTACGCCCCACTGAACTTAACAGCTCGTTTTATTGTATTTTAACTTAGGTGACTGACTTTTTAAAGTTCAAAATGTGAACACGTGGTTTTGTTTTTAAAAAACCTGCAGAGTAGAAACAAATATCACGAAAAGGAAGCCCCGAGAGCTTTTGGCGGTCATGTTCTGGGGATGGCTTCACAGTGTAGACCTGGGCCAGATCTTATCAGATTGGACACTTATATGTGTCAGTTAGACTTCAATAAAACGGATTTTTTAAAAAAACCACTAAAATGTAGAGGTCAGAACTTTAAAAAAGTAAGCCTTTGGGGAGCCTGCCCACAACCCCAGTTGCCTCCTTCAGACACTGCCACTGTTGTTAGTGTCTTGTTTATCCTTCTAGAATGTTCTTGTTTATCCTTCTAGAATGTGCCCAAGCCTAACAGATTCTGTTCTGACCGAGCCCGGCTCTGCAACCGCTCAGCCCCTGCTCTCCCGCGCGCCGCGGGTGTCCTCAGTCGGTTAAGTCCCGAGCCAGCACGTCCTCACAGACCCTCAGCCTTGATCACTCTGGGAGCTTTCACAGGGGCCGTTTAGGGTCAGAGTGGCGTAACGATAATTCCCGGGACAGCAGAGCGAGTCAGAGCCGGCAGAAGCGGGGTGTCGCCGTGGCGGGTGCGAGTTAGGCGCCCGGTCGCCTCCACGTGGGGATGTTCTAATTCTCTCCTGTTTGCTCTAGTGGCAGTGCTGTGGGGCTTTTGGAGCTGATGATTGGAACCTAAATATTTACTTCAATTGCACAGATTCCAACGCCAGTCGAGAGCGATGCGGCGTGCCATTCTCCTGCTGCACTAAAGACCCCGCGGTGAGTGCGTGTGGCAATCCGGGCTCACACCAGGGAGCGAGCATGGGACCGCAGAGATACTGTTTTTCTTGAAACCTCGTTAGCCGGTCACTCCTAACCGCAGCGCCTGCAGGGGCAGAGTGCTCAAGTCTCCCGCAGGAGCACTGATCGCTGCCCTTGATGTCGCAGCAGGTGCTGGTGGTTCCTAGTCTGTGCCTTTATGCGCTTTGGCTGGTTTAAGTGCAGGACGGTCCTGCCAGCAGGTAGCGCCATCATCCTGCCTTTGCAGGGGAAGACCAAGGCGTGTGGGTGTCGGGCACCTTCCCAAGCTCAAACTGCCAGCAGGTGACTGAGCTGAGCCCCAGACCCAGGCAGCCAGCCCCGTCCCCTGCCAGTGCTTCTTAACGCGACAGGCTCCCCGGAGAGCCTTCCACAGCGGCGGGGTTGGTGACCCTCTTCTTCCCGGTTTAGTTCTAGGGGAAACTGTAGGAGGAGGAGGAGAGTCTGCGACAAGGTGGGCTAGACAGCTGCCCAGACGCTACAGTCATAGTGATGTAGGAACTGAGGTGTGTGTTTTATTTAACATAAAGGAAAATATAAAATCTATTTATAAGCCGCTCCTTTTTACCAAAGGTTCGATTATCATTTGGGTCAAGTCCTGTGTCTGGTGTATAAAATGACTTAAAATGCAACCCTCTAGTGTTAGAAGGACAAACCTGAGAGGTCGCTCCCACATGTGTCCCTGTGTGCTCCTAGCTGCGGCCGTTCCGGGACTCTCTTCTCTGGCCCTACGGTCCCCAGATGTCCCCCCGCAGACCCCCCTCGCCCCCGTAAGCAGAGCCGTGGGGGCGCTCTGAGTTCAGTGGGGTCCGCCTGTGGGGCTCTTGGAAAGGGCTGCGGTCTTGGGGTGGGGACGCTGCCCCCCGGGGCCACCTGGGCTGATTCTCCTGGTCTGGAGGAGGAAGCTGAGAGTCACCACCACCCACCACCCCTCCGTCTCCAGGACAGGAAAGCCCACCTTTCCCGAGGCTCGTTCCTCTCTCCCCTGAGGAGGCCGAGTGGCAGTGCGGGGCCCTGCTCAGAGCCCGAGTGCCCGTCCAGGCCGCCTTGCGCTGGCTCCTCGTCGCCAGTTCCCGCCCTTCCAGAGAATTCTAAGGATTTTCAGAAGGCTCTGGGCCTCCCCTTGCAACAACAGATCCTCTGGGTAGAGACAGCTCGTTCCTTGAACTCTAAACTAATAAAATCTGCCCCACACCTTGCAGAGAGGGAAAATAAACTAACCCGGAATAGCGGAGCCCATGTTTCCGATTAGGCCCTTTGAGACATCGGGCTGCCCGTGTGACGGGCTGCCCGTGTGAGACGTGGTCAGGGCATTGTTTCATTTAATTGTTAAAGTCATGCATTCTGATTGAAAAATCATTTAAATAATACAGAAGTATATATATTAAAAAGTAAAAGTCCCCCCAAAAGAGCATAAATGACAGTCACTGTGCCCGTTCACTGTGGTTTTTATCAACGTCTCTAGTCCCCTAAACCCTATAAGCTGCTAGAAGTTGGCAACACCTTGAATCTTGAGCCTCCTATACAATGAACTTACTGTGTCCGGATAGTCCCGGAGCCTCAGTTTGCCTCATGTGTAAGACAGGGCATACTAGAATTCCTGCTTTTGAAGACTGCAGTAATAACGACATGCAGTGATATATATAAAGTGTTTAACGTGGTGCCACAGTTTGAGTGCCCAAATACACATTTTTTTTTTAATTTCAGCAAATTATAGGGGTACAAATTTTTGGGTTTCAAATAATGCCCTTGCCCCCCCTCCCCCCCAAATACACATTTTATTACACTGAACAGGGGTCTTCTGCCCATGGCGGGTAGCTTTCTGTCTAACAAGAGTGACTTTCACTTTTCTCTTTCCTTTCTTCAGGAAGATGTCATCAACACACAGTGTGGCTATGATGCCAGGCAAAAACCAGTAAGTGGGATCTCCTCTTGCCCCTGAGCACAAGGGGGTGTGGAGGTCTGTGGCGTGTGCGTGGTGCTGCCTCTGTGACGCTGTGCTTTCCTCTTCCCTTGCGAAGGAAGTGGACCAGCAGATTGTCATCTACACGAAAGGCTGCGTGCCCCAGTTTGAGAAGTGGCTGCAGGACAATTTAACCATCGTGGCTGGTATTTTCATAGGCATTGCGCTGCTGCAGGTGAGACGAGAGTCCTTTCTGGATATCGCAGGGAAAGGAGACCCGGGGAGAGCGTTAGAAGTAGGTTTCAGTGGTAAGGTTAAAGTTTGGGGGAGTTTCACAGAGATATCACGCCCCTTTCTCTCTTTGGACCACCTTGCCAAAGTGCTAGTGAAGGAGGAGATACCCACTTCTCTTCCTTGTCAGTCACAAGAGCCGACTCTTCATGTTGTTGGTGTGATACTTTCCTAACGGCGCACAGTTGAGAGAAAGCAAAGAAGACCTAAATAAATAGGAAGACATCCTGTTCACAGATTGCAAGATTTAATGTCATTGAGGTGGCAGTACTCCTCAAATTGATCTACACATTCAGTGCAGTCCCTGTTAAAATTCCAACCGCCTTTTTAGCAAAAACAGACACGCTGATCCTCTAATTCATATGGAAACGCAAGGGACCCATAATGGCCAGAACAAACTTGAAAAAGAAAAAAAGTTGGAGAGTTTATACTTTTCAGTTAAGAACTTAACTACAAAGCTTGCAGTAATCAAGATAATGTGTACTCAAGTAAGGTTAGCCATATAGATTAGTGGAAAAATGGAAAGTTCAGAAATAGACCCATACAGTTGATTTTTGACAAGGGAACGAAAACCATTCAGTGAGGAAAGAACAGTCTCTTCAACAGATGGTACTGGAAAGACTGGATTTGTATATGCAAAAGAATGAATTTAGATCCCTCCCTCATACCGTATATAAAAATTAACCCAAAATAGATCAGAGACCTAAATATAAGAGATAATGCTGTAAAACTCTAGAAGAAAACATACGTGTCAATCTTCGTGACTTTGGATTAGCCAGGGATCCTCAAACTTTTTAAACAGGGGGGCCAGTTCACTGTCCCTCAGACCGTTAGAGGGGCGGATTATTGTTTTAAAAAAAAAAACTATGAACAAATTCCTATGCACACTGCACATATCTTATTTTGAAGTCAAAAAACAAAACGGGCAAAAACACCCGGCGGGCTGGATAAATGTCCTCTGCGGGCCGTAGTTTGAGGACGCCTGGATTAGGCAGTGTTTGATTAGACATGATACCCAAAGCACAAGCAACCAAGCAAAACATAGATAAATTGGACTTCATCAAAATGTAATACTTCTGTGCTGCAAATGATAACTTAAAGAAAGTGGAAAGAAATATTTCCACCCATTCCACAAAAGGGGTGGAAATATTTGCAAATCATTGTCTGATAAGGATCTAACATCTAGAACGTATAAGGAACTTTTACAACTCAACAAAAAAAGACAAACCCAATTTAAAAATGGGCAGAGGATCTGAATAGACATTTCTCCAAAGAAGATAAAAATGGCTAATAAGCACATCAAAAGATGCCAACATCATTAGTCATTAAAACAATGCTAATCAAAACCACAGTGAGGTATCACTTCATACCCCCTAGGATGGTTATAATAAAAAAGACAACAACAAGTATTGGCAGGATGTGGAGAAGGTGGAACCCTCAGCTGTTGCTGGCGGGAGTGAAATTGGTGCAGCCTCTTTAGAAAACAGTCTGGCAGTTTCTCAGAGAGTTAAACATAGATTTACCATATGAGCCAGAATTTTGCTGGGTCATATGGGTAGGAATGTACTCAAAAGAATTAAAAACATGTTCACTCAAAACCGTGTACACAAATGTTCATCACAGCATCATTCATAATTGCCAAAAAGGGCAAAAAATGCAAATGTTCATCAACTGAGGAGTGGATAAACAAACTGATATATCCATATGATGGAATATTACTCAGTCATCAAAAGAAATGCCTGGAATAGGCAAATCCATAGAAATGGAAAGTAGAATAGTGGTTTCCAAGACCATAGGGTTGGAGAATGGGAATGACCGCCCATGGATGGGTCTAGCAGGGGTCCTCAAACTACAGCCCACGGGCCACATGTGGCCCACCGAGGACATTTATCTGGCCCGCCGGGTGTTTCTGCCTGTTTGTTTTTTTACTTCAAAATAAGGTATGTGCAGTGTGCATAGGAATTTGTTCATAGTTTTTTTTTTAAACTATAGTCCGGGCCTCCAACGGTCTGAGGGACAGTGAACCGGCCCCCTGTTTAAAAAGTTTGAGGATCCCTGGCTAGGGTTTCTTTCTGGGGTAATGAAAATGTTCTGTAAATAGATAGTGGTGATAGTTGCCTAGCTTTGTGAATATACTAAAAACCGCTGAATTATATACATTAAAAGGATGCATCTTGCCATATACGCGTTCTAGCTCAGAGTTTAGAAATCAAAGATAAAGAAAATCAATGGGACACAGTGGCCAGGGAAAATGCTAATGAAGTTAAAGCGTGTCACCGTTTAACTCACTTTTACTTCCTTTCTCAGATTTTTGGGATATGCCTGGCCCAGAACTTGGTCAGTGACATTGAAGCTGTCAGGGCCAGCTGGTAGACGCCCTGTCACAGCCGCTGCAAGACACTGGACACACCCAGCCTTTGTGACCCTCCCACGTGCCCAGCTGCCAGCGAGCGGCACGGACCCCGCCACCCAGGCATCCTGCGATCTCACCTAACGGAGCTGCCGAGAACTTGGTTTTGTGGGGGGGGTAAAACTGGGAAATGCTGCTCACTGACAGAATTTTTTAAAAAAAATAACCCGTCTGAAAGTCCTTGCGCCATTGAATCTCTGCTGTAGCCATGAATTCACGGATGGTTGAATGCGTACCAAAAAAGACAGGAAGGGAGGGGGGGCTCAGATGTACTTGAATTTGTGGAAACGCAGTCCTGTCCTCCACTGCAGCAGGTGAGCGCCGTGTGGCTCCTCGTCACTCCTGGGAGGGACTGCCCCGACCCACGGCGGGAAGACCCGGCCCCTCCCCTGGCGGGCGGTGGTGTGCTGGCATCGCTCCATGGACATTTCAAGAAACTCTTGCAACTATTATTTGAAGAGGAAAACAGCTTGTCTTTGGGTTTGGAGTTTGTCATTGTATCTAACAGGTGACTCGGTGGGCACACTTGGTCTGTCCCGGAGCGTCTCCTTGTGAGAGGAGCCGCGTGTGCCGCGTGCGCCGAGCAGGGGCGTCAGAAGACTTCTTGCTGCTGTATTTTAGCAGGACTGATCTTTTTTTCTAAGTAGGCCTGAGCTTTATTTATCACTGAAATCCAAGGAGAAAATGAGGTTAATGAAGAGGCATTAGTTAAATACTCCCTAATCCCCGCCCCGCCAAATTAGCTGTTGGATTTTTGGAAACTCTGGAGTACTCCAGCTCATTTTGTTTTGCTTGTTTTTGTTTTTTTTTTTCCTTCCAAAAGCAAAAGCTATGATACAGTTCCTCTTAAATTTTAAAGTGTTTTCTTACTCAGCTCGAATATTAATTTTTGGTGCCATCGTAACCTGCATGACCTGTGACTCTGAATCCATCGTCTCCCTTTCCTGCCATCTTCCCAACACACACTGAAACGTGTTACGTGGTCAGCGTTTATCTCCTAGGTTCATGGCCACGGGGGGCTGGGAAGAGACCAGTGGTGCCGTGGCAGATAGTGCCACGGACTCGACAGTCTCTTCCAGTGTCATCGTAGTGGCCTCTTCTGCGCCCGCCCCCTTCTTTGTCTACGAATGGGACTAGACCCGATTCCAAACAACGCTGACACAATCGCAAAGCTTCTCATGGACTTTTCTTCTTCTTCCAGTTTTAGTTCGCTTTTATCAAAAGAGGAGACAGTGCGTGGCCCGTGCTCGTTCTGTCCTCTTACTGCAGACTGCCATCAGGATGGTATCAAAGCACAAATACTCTCAGAGGGGGGTGCATTGGCCCGGGCACGTGTTCTGTGACACCCGGTGGGAAGCCACTTCCAGGTGCTGCCGTCTCTGCCCCCACTTGGGGGGAGGACGAGTTTTGCCCCCCAGATTTTAATCCAACTTGTATCCGCCAGATGTCGCTGTCCCGGGGAGCAGACAGCAGCCTGTGGGACGCTGGGGAAACCACAGGCGTGTCTTACGGTGGTGACATTTGCCAGCACACACCTGGGCAGCCAGCTAGCATAGTTCCTGGAAATTCCGCAAGCTTTTCCATCTCAGCCCCGCGTCGCATCCTGGTGGCTGAGGAGTGTGTCGATCTGCTCAGAGAAAGGACAGAAATCTCAACCCTGTCTCCGCAGTAGGTGCGTGTGCGACGCTGCATGTGTGTGTCCGTGTCTCCCTCTGGCCGTGAGGTTGTCTCATTTCATCCCCTCCCCTGCCACGGTTGTCATCGTGTCGTGTCACGCCCACGTGGAGCAGACTCGAGCTCTCCACGGGGCACGTTTGTCCTTTTTGTTCATTACCTCGTTCTCCAGCGAACTCCATCTGACCCGCTGATGCAGGATCAGGCAAGACCCCGCCCTTTGGCCCGTCTAGCAAAAGGCCAAACAGCAAGTCCGAGTGAGTTTTAAATTTCAATTAATCACCCTTTATTTTTTACACTTGAGAGTGGTTGTAATAAAGCCTGCCATTAATAAATTCGGTTCTACCTTCCATGGAGTTATGTCTTTCTTCATTCTCTCTCAAAACTGTGAAATTCTCTAATCCGGAGGTTCTCAAACTTGAGCTAATGACCCGTCCCCAGAACTTCTGATGTAGCAGGTCTGGGTGACACCGGAGAATTTGTGTTCAGACCAGTTCCTTGGTGACGCTGTTGATATTTCTCTGGGAACCTCACTTTGGGAAGCACGGCCTGGACCTAGTTCTCCAGGAGGGGACGGAGAGAGGCACAGTTTTGTGGCTGGGGAGGGACAGGTCCCTTTGTGCTGCTGAATGCAGATCAGTGAGAGACAGGGCCAGAGGCTAATGGGAAACCTCTGTCCGAGGTCATGTGTCCTGGTTACAATTACCTGGGGACCATGTAAAATACAGATCCCCAGGCCTTACCCCAGCAGTCCAGTGTGAGGGACCTAGGGTATGTATTTCTTTAAAAGCTCCCTTGAAAATTGAATACACAGTGGCATTTAGGACTCATGGACCTAGATAAATGTTGATAATATTTACAACCTTTTTATAAGGAAATAATTTCTCACAGTCCTTTGGAGCAGGAATCTTAAAAACCCACTGGAGAAATACCAAATTAAATGTCTTTTCATTGTGAATTACCACTGCAGAAGATGGCTTCTGTTTTTAAAACGGATTAAATGAATACAGGGTTTTTAGGTTCATACAGTGACACTGAGACCTGGACAACATAATGTCAGATTTTTGAGAAAAACTGTGCCTCACTCCCCTGGATATTTGAAACAAAAATGTTATTTTGATTGCAAGGAAACTTACCAGTAGTAATTGGAAATGACCAATCCCTGTACCCTGAGTTTTCCTATTATCAACCTGAGATACCTGGCCCTCCTTGCTCCCTGCAAACTCGTAGGTCAACAAAGGAAAAAAATTGTGGCTCAGAGGGAAAAGGATGCTTTGTCTACAAAACTCACAACTTTCAGGAAATTTCTTCAGTGTGTAGAAGGTAGACTTTAGGGGAAGATTATTAAATTTCTCTTTATTTCTATTGTTGACCTGGTGACCACAAACATTATTGCTTCCATAATCCACAGTTTTTAAAAATGAACTCAGGAACTAAAAAGCAGAATTTTGCATCACTTAGTACTTGAAAAAGAAGTGCCTTTACTTTCTTCCTCTTCTTTCTCCCAGGGAATAATCAGCCTCTACTTTTCTTTCCGTTTCTTCCTGCAGCGGGTCCCAGTTGCCCTTCCCTCCAGGGGGTTCTGGAAAGTGTCCCCTGACCTTTTCTTATGCAAAGTGCTGGGGCATTCGCGTCCGTGTTTGTGTGGGCAGGAGTGGGGTCGCTTTGCGGTTCGTGGAGCTTCTGTCGGTTTCCGGCTTCCTTGGACGGGAGCCCTGGGAAGACGTGGGCTGAACAATGAGGAGCCGGGGCACAGTGACCTGGCAGGGCCCTCCGGCTCTTTGTCACTTACTCCACAGAGCCCTGTTCTCTAGGGAAATCCCGCTCGGACCTCCAAGGAAGAGCCGGGAACCTCTCCACGAACACCGGCCAGCGGGGTTGGTGGCCGGCGCCCTGCAGCGAGGCCGGGCTGTGTCTAGGAGCGAGCTCGCAGCCAGCATCTGTCTGGACGCACGCGAGCGTGGCTCTATCACAGTGACGTCATCTGCAGAAAATCCATACCTGACAGCAGACAAGGCAGACACAGCGGGTGATGGGGCAGGGAACAGGGACCAAAGCCATGGTCAGACACCCCCGCCCTCCACCTTCCTCTTTGTTTGGAGGTTTGCTACAAAGGTAGAGTTTATAAAATACGGTTTTAGGGCTTCTTTAACTGGAGAGATTAAATACAGTTTCCTTTGGAGTGTCCTGCTGAGCGGCTCTCCTGTAAGCTTGCCCCACGAGGGCGCGCTGACTCAGCCCTCCGGGTACCCATTCGCCCAAAGCAGAGCCCTGGGCCGCGCCGGCCTGCAGTTCATTCCTCCACTTCCAGGAACTTCCAAGGGAAATAAATCTACAGGAAGAGCGAGCTGGCTGCTGGCTTTTCGCTGCGGAAATAATACGCTCGGAACAGAAAGCAGGGGCGTGCACGCGAGGCCGCGCCACCCACGTGGGCGCCCCCAACTGCAGGCGTTCGCTCCGGGCGTGGGGACGCCGCGGCTTAAGCGGGAGCACGTGGCCCCGCCGCCGTCGGTTTCTGCTTCCGCGACCGGCTCGAGCCGGAACGTTTCGGCGGCCTGCCCCCTAGCGTCCGCCGCGGGGACCGCGACTCGGGTGACGGCGCCTTCCCGACGGCGGGCGTGCGCGGGGCGCGGGGGGCTCGGCGGTCCAG